>CANSZD010002646.1:0-389377 GCA_947648045.1 Beta corolliflora
GGAACTCATTATTGCCTTCAAATATTTCGACAGAAGCTCCGTTCCAGCGAAGAAAGGGAAAAAGGACGTGCCGGTACCGAAGACCTGATTACCTCATGCCTTTTATATCCTTACCAATCTGACCTTGTTAGTGGTGGGGTTCCGTTAGACTGACCCTCATGGTAAGGACTCAGAGTTATTGTTTATCAAAAAAAAAAAAAGGACTCAGAGTTATTTTGGCCAAGTCTGTTATCGTTTTTTTGCCTTTAATTTTTCTCTCTTACCGTGCTTTTTTATATGTTACTATTGTTTCTTGTTTTGCTCTTTTACAGGTCTCAAACACTAATCTAGGAGGCACTTCATCTGAACCATAATTGGGTGCCTATAACGAACATGCCGCCCTAACTAACCAAAACATACACCTCCATCCCAGTTACTTCCGGTGGACGAGGTGGCAAAAAAATAAATCCATAGACCGGGGTGAATCCACCAATCCTCCTCGGTCCAAGGCTCCCCTTGCGGAGGAGAAATCTACTGCCGTCCCCCAAAAGAGGAAAGGGGACGAGGACAAGGGATTGGAGGGCCGCGCTCATAAGCTACCCCAGGTCCAAACAGTCTCCAACAAGGGAGCCACCCAAACGATGGTCCTTCCTTCTCAAATAATCAAAAGATCCAACAATGAGCCGGCTATCGGTCCGAGCACTTCACTATGGCTCAATTTGTACAAGTAGCTCATGCTACCTAACTTGTTTCCCGAGCATTGGGAGGTTGCCAACCGGAAAAAGGTTCGGCTTATCGAGAGGACGACGCTCGCCATTCTTGAGCAAGAGAAGCAGATGTGGGCTTGCTCCCTATTCAGGCCTGGGGTAAATTCTCCTCCAAGTGTGATGTTGACAGCGATGAGTCGCTTCTACTGGATCGTCCCCTGGAGGGCAACAACCTTGGGTACCGACTTCTAAAGGACATGCAGCTCAAGTTTTACATGTTGGTTGATGACATCATGTTGGTGGCTGGTGTCCATGCTCACAACCTTACCCTTGTAAGTTTTGTAGCTTTGATTATTTCTGCGACTTTGATGCTGTTTTTTATTGCTTATCAGCTAATATTGTGTTATTCTCCCTTCTCCTGCAGTGCTCCCGTTCCGGCAAGGAGCTGCTAGACATGTACCAATTCTACCAAGGTGGTTACTTCACCATTTTAGAGAAGAAGGCCAGCTTGGACCAGCAGGCGCAAAAGCAGGAGAGGGACAAGCTATCGGCCTTGAAGGCCGAAAATGAAAAATTAAAGGAGAAGGCTGATCTATAACACCGCCAAGAATGAGGCGAATGAAGCAAAGAAGCACCTAAAGGATTAAGCCGTCCTTAAAAAACAACTGGAGGTTGAGAAGCAGCTATTCTGAAAGCTCATGGAGTCCTTTAGGCCGTTAAGAACCGTGAAGACTCCATGGCGGTTGATGTGGCAGCGAGCTATCGGTGGTCCATGCACTTCGTCGACCATCTTCGCAATCGCTATAATGGCGGTTGGTCTGCCGCTATGCAATGTTCAAGGCACACCTTCCCTTTTATTGATTGGGAGGCAGTGGAGAAGGCCCATGGCCGCTGAGAGTTTGAGGCGTCGACTGAGGGCGAGACAACAGGTCACCTAGGCTGATATTGCCAATGTTGATACTCGCGGCGAGTTTAATAAGCCTGAAGACGAAGCCGTCAGTTGTGGTGTAATGAATTATTATCTTTATCTATGGAATGAAATTATTTTGCCAAGCGTGATGTCAGTTTTTCTTTCAATGTTCATTTATGTTTTGCAACCAGTTGTTTAGAGATAAAAGTACTTTGCCTTTCTGGGTTATAATTCATTCTTAAATATGTCGTCTTGTTTCTGTGTTAACGGCTGACTCACTACGTCATACACCGGGGCCAAAGATAATCAAGAACTTTAGTAAAATTGACTTTCTTTCTTCCAAACGGTAGGTTTATCAGGCCATTAACCATTAACTATTAAAAGAAATAATCTAATCAATTGTTATAATTAATTATGCTTCATGGCGGACTAATGTATCACTGACCGCTAGCAGAGATAGTGAAGTTGAGGCATGCTTCTCTCAAATGGCATATCCACTCGGGTCGTAGACCGTTAATAGAGATAGTCAAGTTGAGGCCTGCTTCTCTCAAACGGCAGATCTACTTGGGTCGTAGACCATTAATAAAGATACTCATGGCTGTAATGTTTTTCGTTTCTCTTAAACAATTAGTTTTTAATAAACATACTGTTAGTAGAGATAATAAAAAAACAAACTAATAGAGATATTAGAAATATCTAGAAGATGCTCATCTTATTAAAATAAGTAGCTCTTCCCGATGTTGCCCGACTTATTTAAGTAATAATTGGTAATAAACTAGGGGTGACGACAATGCCATTTTATTAACTTGCAATGAAATAAAAAACGTAATACTTCTTTAAAATGCTGGCATTCCAGCTGTTCTTGAGCAACTTCTCAGCCATGTCCTCTAGACAGTATGACCCAGGCACAATCTCATCCTTCACCAGATGCGGACCTTCCCAATTAGCAGTTAACTTTCCCACAGCATGAGCATTACCGGTAGCTACAGTTCTCCTTAACCCAGATCACCTTTTTAAATGGGTCGACTACGAACCCTCTTGTTGTAGGCCTTGCGAATCCGGTCTTTGTAAGTGGCTGATTTGACCTTTGATGCCAGTCTTACCCCAGGTAATATGTTTAGATCCTCTTTTTGCAACTTAGAGTTCAGTTCGGGACCGAAGTTCGTGATTCTCCAGTTGGGTAATCTGACTTCGACCGACAACACTACTTCTACCCCAAATTTCATCCTGAAAGGGGTTTCCCATGTTTCTTCTTTCTCTGTGGTTCTGTTTGACCATAGCACGACTGAGACCATGTTAGCCCAGCCCCCTTGTAAGTCATCCAGCTTTTTCTTCAAGGTGTTGAGTATCAATTTGTTGGCGTCTTTAGCTTGATTATTTCTCTGAGGGTGACAGACCGAAGAGTATGCAAGCTTGATATCGTACAAGCTCAGAAGCTCTTAATTGAACCACAATTAAATTGGACGGCATGGTCCATGATAATTCCCATAAGAATGCCAAACCTGGTTATAATGTTCTGCCAAATGAACAACCTTACCTGGTTTGCCTTTTCTTTTGTAGTCGGCTCAGTCTCAATCCACTTGGTGAAGTACTATTCCTAATATCAGGAACTTTCTGCTGCCTGTTGCCGGTGTGAAAGGTACTATTATGTTCATCCCCCACTGAGCGAAAGGGTTGAGTTCAAAATCGGTGCAGGTCGTATGCCGGTCGAATTACCGACGCGAACTTCTGGCTTTGTCACACTTTTTCACGTAAGCCTATGCATCTGTTAGCATTCTCGGCCAGTAGTACCCGGCTCTGAGAGCTTTCAAGTTCAATGTTGTCCCACCAATATGGTTCCCACATACTCTCTCGTGGATTTCTTCCATTATCTTCATAGCATCATAAGCCATTACGCACCTTAGGAGTGGGAGTGAGAACCCCTTTTATTCAGCTACCCTTGGAAGATATAGAACCACATGGCCTCCCTTTTCAGCTTCTTAGCCACAATCTGATCCACTGACAGTTCATCCGTCAACTTGTATGCCATTATCTCATCATACCATTATTTGCCCTGACTGACACAGCTTACCTCAGCGGATATCGATCCATCAACACTGCACTCTAGCAGCATCTCTTTCATGAAGCTCCTCTTCATATCCCTTACACTGGAACTTGTTAGTTTTAACAAGGCGTTTGTTGCCATGTTCTGAATTCTCAGGATCAGCACTACCTCGAAGCTTTGGAGCAGTGTCGTTAACTGCTTTATCTTGCTAAGGTACTTTTGTATTATCCGCTCTTTGGCCTTGTACGTCCCTTCTATCTGGCTTGCTATGAGCTATGAATCTATCGTCATTTTTATCTTCTGGGCCCCTACAACGATGCTCAAACTGATCCTGGCTATAGCAGCCTTATATTCTACCTCATTGTTCGATGCCTTGAACCTGAAGTGAAACGCGTATTCAAAGGTATCCCCTTCTGGGGACGTCACCCGTCTAATCTGTGGAGTCATCAACGGCTATCTGCCATAAGCCAGCAAGTTCCTCCTTGTCCTCATAGGTTGTTTTAACGATGAAATCGACCAGTGCTTGCGCCTTGATGGCGGTGCGAGGCCAGTACTCCATATCGAACTCCGACAACTCAATGGCCCACTTAAGTAACCTACCGATGGTATTTAACTTGTAGAAAGCTTTTTTCCAGCGGCTAGTTGGTCAGGACTTTTACCGTGTGAGCATCAAAGTGTGGTCTTAGCTTTCTGGCTGCTATTAGGACGGCATACGCCATCTTCTCCATTAACTCATACATTTGCTCTGCTCCTGCCAGTACATGGCTCACAAAGTAGATGAGATGTTACTGCTTATCTTTTTCTACCAGCAGCACTGCTGCTACCTTCATCACAGACACTAAAACGTACAACTGAAGTTTATCTCCCACCTTAGGTCTGGTGATGTTCGTCAGCTTCTTAAAGTGTTCTTTCACGGCATGGAAGGCTTGTCTCTGTTCGTCTCCCCATTCAAACTTCTTACTGCTTCTTAGCACCTTGAAGGAAGGTATGGCCTTCTCTGCAGACTTGGAAAAAAATAGGTGAGGGTTGCAATCCTGTCGGTTAACTTTTGGATGTCCCAGATGCTCTTTGGCTCTAGTAACTCACTTATAGCATTGATTTTACTAGGGTTTGCATCTATCCTCCGTTCACTTACCATGAAGCCCAAAAACTTACCGGACTTGACCCCAAACACGCACTTCTTTGGGTTCAGCTTCATTTGATACTCTTGGAGAGTTGCAAAAGTTTCTTCTAGGTTGGTAACGTGGGCCTCCTTTGTGACACTTTTAACAATGTTGTCATCCACATAGCTTCCACGTCTGGCCTTTCTGCTTGACAAATATCTTATCAACCAACTTTTGGTATGTTGCCCTTGCATTTTCAGCCCAAACGACATCGCCTTATAAGCATATACACCGACATCGGTGATAAATGCAGCTTTGTTTCTATCAGTTTCCAGATGCTGATATGAGGGTATCCAGAGAATGCATCCATAAAACTCAGTAGAGCATGACCACTAGTAGAATCGACTAGTTAGTCAATTCGCGACAATGGATAAAAATCTTTTGGGTAGGCCTTGTTTAAAATCTGTAAAATTTACACACATCCGCCATGACCCGTTAGCTTTCTTGACCATTACCACATTCGCAAGCCACTCTGGATAATAACATGGTTTGATAAAGTCTGTTGTGAGCAGTTTTTCAACCTCTTCTTTGATGACGGTGTTCTTCCCTGACGAGAAGTTCCTTTTCTTCTACTTTACTGGCGACACGTCTTCATTTACGTTGAGCGAATGCACCATAACTTTCGGATATATTCCCGACATTGCATCTGCTGAGAGTGGGAAAACATCTGCATCATCTCTTAACAAACTTATCAGGTTGACCTTGACTTTCTGCTCAAGGTCTGCTCTTATATTCACCGTCCTTTCTCGCCTGTCAGTCTCGATGCTTATCTCCTTTGTTTCTCCCTCGGGGATTGGTCATGGAAGGTCTACCGGCCTTGCCTCGAAATGCTCCATGGATAAGTCTCGTTCAATGTTGTTCTATGTTCTCCTCCTTTTCCTTTCAAACGGCGGAGATTCTGCAAGGCCTCTTATGAGATGATGTTTTCAAAGTTGTCAGAACCCTGGCTGATTCCTGACTTCCTCTCAGCATTTCCACCTTGCCCTAATTCGATGTATATACTATTTTCAGATGATATACGGACACTATAGCTTAGGCATCATGACTTAAAAGGTCTTCCAATAATGGCATTATAAGATTTCGATACATCGACGACCAGGAATTCTACCCAGAGATCTCGAGATTGAGCTCCTTCGCCCAACTTTACCGGCTTCGAATGGTGCCTTCTAGGATAACTAATGGTCCCGTGAAACTGATTACTAGGTATGTAACCGTCGTCATATATGCTTTTTGAGACCCAACTTCTCAAATATAGACCGTTACAGAATGTTTGTCGAACTACCGCCATCTACCAAAATGCGAGGACCAGTGCATTTGAGATGTTCAGAGATACTACTAGGGGGTCATCATGGGGAAAGGTGATTCCATTAGCGTCCTCCGACGTGAATGATATAGATGACATTTAGGGTGGTACCGTCCACTGGCAGATGTTATTATTGTTAACTTGATCCCGAATTTCCTTTAGACTTGCCTTGGCACCATGTATACTACCACCATGCACTTGACCTCCTCAAGTAACATGGATCTCACTCAGTCTCTATTTGACATACCATGGCTTACCATCTTCATCTCTAGATGACCTTTCCCACTAAGATTGACTTTGGTACTGATTGAAGTATTCCCTGCGAATCAGATCCTTAATACCATCCTTAAGATCTTTGCAATCATCACTGACATGGCCGTAATCCCAGTGGAAGTCACACCACATCATCTTATCCCGACCTTTATAATACGCCTACTTATGCCACTGCCATTTATCATCTCTCTTGTGCATCTCATATATCTCTTATCTCTAGTGGAAAAGACGTTAAGGGCGGCGGTCAAAATAGCCCTAATGGCTGCGTTTTTGGCCCCCAACCCTTGGCGCAGCAACCCTTGGGCAAAAACGAAGGGCGGCGGTTATTCATCGCAACCCTTAAGTGAGAAAGGGCTGCGGTTAATGGTCAAAACCGTAGCCCTTTATCAATTAAGGGATGCGGTTTTAACCATTAACCGCAGCCCTTGAGTGATACAGGGCTGCGATTAATGGTCAGAACCACAGCCCTTAATGACCCAAATTTATTTTTATTTTTTTTGCATTTTTTGAGTCCTAAATATACCAAAAAAAAATTCCTTATGTATATAATGTTTTCTATTTGAGCGAACATACCAAAATGAACCAATTCATTACTCTAAAAACAACCAGAAATTTCGAACATTATTACTCCAAACAACATACAACAACAGGAGATGATAAAAATTCCACAAAATCAACAACATACAATCAAATTAATATAATTCCACAAAATAAATTTTAAAAAAATAAAATACGATAAAAATTGACAAAAAATCGAGTAAATCTCGAACCCTAGATCTCAAATTAATCTCGAACCATCTCAAATTAATTCCAAAAAACAAAAAAACCTTAAATTGACAAAAAAAATACGAATAATACAATCACGAACCAACAAATACAAAAAAAAAAATTGACAAAAACTAAATCTCAAACCCCAGATCAGGTCGAAGGCGACGATAAGAGGTTTTTGTGTGCAAATGTCGGCGAGACAAGACGCTAGTGGCGACCGACGACTGTTTGTACGTAAATGCCGGTGAGGGGGTGTAGTGGTGTGAGCGACAACAAGAGGAGAAGCGAGGAGAGGAGATCCGAGAGCCCAGAGAGGAGAGACGAGAGACGAAGGAGGAGAGGGCCTAATTAATGAACTATGTAACGGGCTTAATCTGTTGATGGACCGCGAAAAAGGAGTTATAACATTCGAAAGCTTAAAAAAGAACATTGTTTTGTTGGGATTAGAGGGTATGTCAGATGATGAGCTACAAAGTATGATGTTTAAAGTTGATTTAGACGGCGATGGTGTTCTCAATCAGATGAAGTTTTGCCTTTAATGTTCAGATTGAGAGAGACGAATGAAGATTTGTGGTGGTGTGAAGATTTGGGAGCAGTAAACCCTAGAAACCATGAGAGAGGAAAGAGACGAATGAGAGAGAAAGATGAAAGTGAGGAGAGAAGTTTTGTGCTCTTAATATATGTGTTCATTTAAAAGTATATAAGCCTAGGCCATCAGGCCATATGCAATTATAAAGGGTTTTGGGCTAACCGCAACCCTTCACTATTGTGGACTGCGTTTTTGCAATAAACCGCAGCCCTTGCACCGCAGCCCTTGTGTTTTTTTCCACTAGTGAGTAAACCCTAGCAACCATGAGAGAGGAGAGAGACGAATGAGAAAGAAAGATAAGAGTGAGGAGAGAGAAAGATGAGAGTGAGGAGAGAAGGTTTGTGCGCTCAATATATGTGTTCATTTAATAGTATATAAACCCAGGCCATCAGCCCATATGCAATTATAAAGGCTGCGGGTTGGCCCAAAACCGCAACCCTTTAGTAATTAAGGGCTACGGTTTTGGGCTAACCGCAGCCCTTCACTATTAAGAGTAACCGCAACCCTTAATTACTAAAGGACTGCGGTTTTGGGCTAATTGCACCCTTCACTATTAAGGGCTGCATTTTGCAACAAAACGCAGTCCTTGCATTTTTTTCTATTAGAGTATCTTGAGATGGTTAGAGGGGTGTATCTGTGGTACGGGTCTTATCCTTTCTCCCAGCCTTTCTTCACAGTGTTGTCCTCTTCCCTTCTTTTAGAGCCGTCATGTCGCTTATCCTTCTTGTTCTTCTCTTTTTCTTTCTCCTTTTCATTTTTATCTTCCTCAGACCGTTTAAAAGATGCCGCTTTATCGAATTCCTCACCTGTAATGAATCATTGGCTTTCCCGAGGACCTCCAACAAGCTAGTCACCTTCTTTCGGTCAAAGTAGCTTCAAAAAAAGGTTCCTTCTTTGAGGCCTGTCATCAAATCTAAGACGGTCACTTTCTTCTCCTTTTCCTTGTTATGTCCCTCAGACCAGTTAGAAGATGTCATTTTATCGAATTCCTCGCCTCTAATGAAGTCATTGGCTTTCCTAAGGACCTCCAACAAGCTAGTTGTTGAGTCCCCTAAGTTTTGAATGATGAAAACCAGCTGCAGGGAAAAGTTGATATTACAGGTGATCATAAGCTGTTAGGAAACAACTGAGAAACTAACTATTCCTGATTGTATACTGAAATAGTCAAAAGACTATTCGGTATGCTATGATGTTTTTTGTGTAGCCAAAAGGTTTATTCCAAGATTTGATTCAAGGGAAGCTAGCTTCACGGATCGAAGTGCATGAAGATAGTTTGGGATTCTTTATTTGATTCATCTTAGGTCTTCATATAATATTTGTGTAATACCCCTCATGATTGCTTTAAAGGGATTTAGCAGGCTACTCATCCCCACAAGATGCATCTTTTTTTTAGGGAGCTCATTTCCTTAGTTACTCCACAGTTAAGCGTGCTTGGCTGGAAGTAGTCCAGGGATGGGTGACCTCCTTGGAAGTTTCTCAGGCTGCACATGACTGAGGACAAAATGTGCCAGAAGAACTTGTATTGGTTATTAAGGACACCCTGGATGCGCAATGGTGACGATATACTCGACTGCGTATGGGTCGGGTGTTACAAATGGTATCAGAGCAATCCTGTGATCGCGTGCTAATCGTGTGGATAATTAATCCAAGGTTAGTCGCTTAGCGGGGGAGGATTCTGGGGATATATCTCCGGCTGCGTGTCGAATATGTGATTAGTTTCCAGGCTGGGGTGACCCACAGGTCGTATGCCGAATATGTGGAGTCCTCAAGCGCAACGAGGGCGTTGCTGTTCTCAAATGGGGGTGTATGTAATACCCCTCATGATTGCTTTAAAGAGATTTAGCAGGGTACTCATCCTCACAAGATGCATCTTTCTTTTAGGGAGCTCATTTCCTTAGTTACCCCATAGTTAAGCGTGCTTGGCTGGAAGTAGTCCAGGGATGGGTGACCTCCTGGGAAGTTTCTCAGGGTGCGCATGAGTAAGGACAAAATGTGCCAGCAGAACTTGTATTGGTTATTAAGGACAGTTGTTGGCCTTGGATGCGCATTGGTGACGATATACTCGACTCCGTATGGGTCGGGTGTTACAAATTATGTAATACCCCTCATGATTGCTTTTTAGAAAGCTCATTTCCTTAGTTACTCCACAGTTAAGCGTGCTTGGCTGGGAGTAGTCCAGGGATGGGTGACCTCCTGGGAAGTTTCTCAGGGTGCGCATGAGTGAGGACAAAATGCGCCGGAAGAACTTGTGTTGGTTATTGAGGACAGTTGTTGGCCCTGGATGTGCATTGGTGATGATATACTCGACTCCGGAAGAGTCGGGGTGTTACAATTTGCGTATGATATTCTTAGTGTAATTGTTTGTGTTGTTCTTAAGTGTGAAACACTAGGGTTTCGAATATGGGAACCAGTTGGTTACATACTCTAAACAATGCTAAGGAGGGCAACAGGTCTGGGTATGTACCAGTTACTTTGCTGGGTGATTGAGTTGGCTGTTTTAGAAAAGATTTTCAGAAAAAGATTTTCTCAAAAACTTTCCATAAGAAAAGATTGACAATATTCAGAATCATAATTTAGTATTTACTTGCCTTAAAGCGTGAGTATATCTTGGATAATTTCTTTCGTTCAAGAAAGATATTGTTTAAGATGTACTTTCCTAGCTTAAGAAAATCATATCTTTGATATCTTAAGCTAGGGCAAGCTCAAAGGTTGGACCTTGATCTTTAGATACTAATGATGATTCTACATCACTCTAGATGCTCTCTCGGATTTTATTGAGTTATATTGAGAGCCTTCACAGAGAGAACAATTATACAGTTTCCTGAAATAGAGTACGCATTTCATAGAGCTTTACATTACTCTTTGTTTGCTTTGTAGGAAAGCTTGTCTTAAGAGAAACTAATTGTACTGAATCTCTAACAAAAAGGTTGGAGATTGGGTAGCGTTTCTGAGTTCATTTGCGAGTGCTTGTGAGTTCAAGTGCGAAGTAGCACACTAGAGTTAATGTGAGGTGTTATGTTTCCTTAGAGTAAGGGAAACAGTAGAGTGTGTGAGTTTTCTCGTTTTTCTAAGTTGATCAATAAGAAGACTAGCGTAGGAGGACGTAGACCCTTATTTGGCTGAACCTCGTTAAATTTGGTGTGTCATTTACTACTTTCAAGTTCTATTGTTTCCGCTGTTAGGAACCAGCTTAACTGGTTCCCCATTCAATTGAAAGGATTTGAATTTGGCACCAGTTCGTCTTGGTACTCAACTCACCCCCCTCTTAAGTACATTGTAAACCTTCAATTGGTATCAGACCGGGTTCTTCTTAATATGGTAACACCTAGAGAAGTTGATCATGAGTACTCAAGAAATGAATGCTATGGGATACGACAACAAGACTCCAAAATTCAATGGGAAAAATTATGCTTAGTGGAAGAATAGATTGAGGGATATCATCATTGGTATTGACTATGAGTGTTGGTTAGTTGTTAAGAACGGATCAATAGAGATTACCAAGGAGGTTGATGGTTCCTCAGTGACGAAGAATGAGAGCGAGTATAGTTCTACTTATTACAAGAAGCTGGAGAAGAATGCCAAAACCATGTCCATATTGCAACAGGCTATTAGAGAGAATTAGACAAACAAAATCTCTGCTTATGTTTCCGCCAAAGAGATATGGGATACCTCGAACTTGCTTATGAGGGAACCAGTGAGGTAAAGAGGTCAAAAATTGATTTACTTATATCTAAATATGAAGCTTTTAACATGAATAATGATGAAAAGGTAAATGATTGCTTTGGTTGATTTATGACTATAGTAAATGATTTGAAATCTCTTGGCAAAAGTTTTTCTGACGAGGATTTGGTTAGATTAATGTTGAGAAGTTTAATAGATATATGGAGGGATAAGGTAATAGGTATCTATGAAGCAAAAGATCTGACATCACTGAGTCTGGAACAACTGATTGCTTCCCTTATGACTCATGAAATGATGGAACAACTGATTGCACCAGTCAGAGGTGTTGCTTTGAAGGGAATAGTTGAAGAAGAAGATGATGACATAGTTATGATGGTTAAGCATTTTGAAAGACATTTAAGAGATCGAAGGGAGAATTTCCAAGGTAAAAGTTGTAAGAAAACTTAACCCCTCAACTGTAGGTTGTTTCAAGTGTTGAGATTTTGGACACATCATTCGAGATTGTTCAAAATGGAAGGTCAAACAGTCCAAGAGCAATGATAAGAGAGCTTTTAAGAGGGCTATTACTGCCGTGTGGGGTGATTCTGACTAAGCTTCTGATGTGGATGAAGAATCACCTAATCATGAAACATGCATGACTGCCATTATGGATCCAGGAGGAAACAACAGAGCTGAAGGAACTAGGAAAGGAAAAAGTACATCAAATTTTTATCTTATGGTGAAAAAAAATGTACTAAGTGAACACAAGGTAAACTTGGAACAAATTCGTGAGGACATGCATCAATATGATAGAGAAAATATGCTTGAATGTATTGATTCTTTATTACATGAATGTCTTAAACTAAGTTAGGCTTACATAATGGTAAACGTGAGTTGAAAGAAAAGAAAAATGAATGCAATTTTGCTATTGCTAATTATGATCACTTAGAGCAAGTATGTATTGAGTTAAAGGATCAAGTGGCTGAACTTGAAGTTGCACTTCACAAGTGCAAAGTCGAGTTGGAAACAGCTAAGTTCTCTTTACTAGAAAAGGATGAGGATACTCCTAGTGATAGTGAAGAAAACTTAACTGTTCCCTATTTGCATAATTTGTTTAACTCAGATGAACCCCCCAAATTTTGTTGCTTTTAAGAGTAAGACAAACAATATAAGCAAGTCTAATCTAGTGCATGCTTTTAACCTTTTACTTGATGGTGTGGAAAAATTGCATAGAGAGTTTGTCATACTCAAGACTGCCCAGCTAATTGTTTCCCCTGCAGGTTCTTGTGCTGAAGTTAGTAAGATGATTGATGAGTATGAAGGAAAAAACTGTTATTTGTATGCTGAAATCAATCAATTGAATAAAGGAAAGCAGAAAGTGGTTGTCAACGTACCAAATGACTCCTTTATGAATAAAAACTAATACCGCAAGTGCACAGTGTACGATATAGCACAACTAGCAAATACGGGTCGAACCCACAAGGATGTTGATATTCAATCGTATTACCCACTTGATTATATGAAGTTAATCAATTAGAGTCAACTAAAATTAAAATTAACAAGAGATTAACAAAAGCACAAATATGAAGTAACTAGACTAACTACGACCAACACTAACACAAATTATAGTACACTTGGTACTGCATCCAGTAATATCATTTAAAGAATACTATTAGAGAATTGAAATCATGAGCAAATTTAGACTAGAACCTACAATAGAACATGTACCAAAATTAAGAAACTACCAAATCCAAACTATAGATAAACCAAATAAAAATTAATAATAATAGAACACCACTAGGAATTAAACTAATAAACTAACAATCAGACTTACAACCAAACCCAAATGATAAGAAGTATACCACTAATCAAATAGGAATTCAACAACTGCAAAGTGTAAACAAATAAATAATTAATGAAGTAAAGGCACTAAAGTTGACAATAAGCAATACTCTGTATACTATATGAATTTGTTACAACACCAGTATGTAGTTGTTAGACAATGTCGAAATTAGACACCAAGGATCAAATTGCAAGTGTAATCTCATAACAAATTATCACCGACTACCAACAAAAGACAAATCATTAGAATGCAAAACTGAATTCCTAGACACACAACAAGAACACTTGCAATCGAATTGGAAATTATCGCAAATAAACTTAACTAGATATATTTAATTTTGAGCCATGAAACTAAAAGAAAAACTGAGAATTTAACTGGGTAAGAGGAACAATAATACCAGTAGTCTTGCAATTGAATTGATTAACAAAGAACAAACGTAAATTCCACCAGTGTCACCGGCGGCTAGACAAACTACCCAAAAACTAAAACGCAAACCTAAAACTATTGCGTGTGAATATTTTGTGTTTGATGTCATCCTCCTCCTAGTATGGAATAAAGGAGATTTTATAACCTAAATGATGATATGATAATAAGGAAAGAAACCTAAGTGATGATATGATAATAAGGAAAGAAAAATAAACTCCTCATATAGCTTAATTCGTATCTTGGGATTTTACTTGGAGGAGGGTATTTTTCAGCTTTTGTAATATCTTCAGCTTGCTTAATATTGTTGACTTGTGTAAATAAAAGGGCTTGAGCTCTTATTTCCTTGTGTAATCTTTGACTTGGGTTGCTTGTTAGTTGGGCCCGTACTCTCGTATTTCGCGAATTGAATACCTATCATACGATAAAAGACTAATTAAGCTCAATAGGTGATAATAATAACTAAATGGAATAATTACGCAATAATAAAAGTCATCCGAAAAACCCATATATTGTTATAAAATATATTCAAATAACTAAAATATAGGGGTAAAAATATGCAATAAAATAAGCTAATGAAACTCCCCCACACTTAGTCTTTGGTCGACCTCGAGCAAAATAACATTATTAAACCAAATGTATCACATAAAACAAGACACTAGTTAACCACCCATCCTCAAATGAAACTAAACTAATAAACATGGCAATAGACTAAAATATTTTTATTTGAGAAATCATGAAGTAAGTCATGAAAATGTTTTCGTTACGTTGTAAGATATGAATAAAATAGAGCTATCATACTCAAGAAACATTTTATAATTAGTTTGATCTCACATGTAATCTAGGTGCTCAAGTGCAAGTGTATTGACATTTAAATACGAGGTACTTTAGTCGGACTCGATTATTGTTCCAGTTGATTCTTCCTTACTTTCCTGTACATTAGCACTTAATACCCGTACAAGGATCATTCCTTTTCATATAACATTGCACTTGCCACTCATTGGTCTCAATGGAGTACTCGATACTTTGCTTTTGCTTTGCTTTTTAGGCTTTTTAATTTGCTTTTACCAAGTTCTTTTATTTCAAGAACTGATTAATATCACTATGATTTTTTACAAAAGTTCAATATCTCACCTTTAAGGATTACTAATCCACTTTGATTTTTTTTAAACCACTGTTCTCTCGTTTCTTTAACAAAGTCAAGTAATTCTCCAGTAACCAAGAGTAGTGAAAAAGTCGCCAAGAAAAGTAAGAGGTACTAGTTAAGTAGAATAAAGTATGTAAGCTAATAAAGATAGTGTGCTAGATTACAGATAAGCATAGCATTATTAAGGTATATTTAGGAGTTGCTAGAGATAAAGTCTTGAGGTTCGCAACTTTAAATATTTTTTTTCTTTAGACTGATACTTTAAGAAAACAAAATTATAGAAAAACTTTTTTAGGTTAGAGTCTACTGTCAACTATCTTACTAGTTAGTCCTTTAAAGAGGTAGAGCGGTGGCTAACTGGCTATGCCTATTTGCACTCATATCTGTAATGGATAAGAAATATCCGTACAACCACCACCGGCGCACCACCTCCGACGAAGCAACTTAGCACATTGATCAAAACCACCAGGGTACTAACAACACCGGAGCACCACCTCCGTCACCGACGAACCACAGGAGCAACACCGGAAATGTCCGATGAAGAACCGTCAACGCCGCCGGAACGAAATGTGGTAAGTTTTAGGATTTTTTTTTGTCACCGCCGGAATTTTTTTTGTGCCACCAGAGAAGGGTAACGGATGAAAAATTCATTACCCCAACTGGAGGCAACAGATAAAAAATCCGTTGCCTCTGTGGAGGCAACGGATAAAAAATTCGGTGCCTCCATAGAGGCAACGGAAAAATGATTATTCATCCGTTGCCTCCAGTTGGGGTAACGGATTATTCATCCGTTACCCTGCTCTGGTGGCGCAAAAAAAAAATTTAAAAACTTACCATTTGTTGATATTTTATTAAAATAATTAGTATTAGTATTCAAAAAAAAAATAGTTAATATTTAATTTTGCGTGATAATTAGTATTAATTTTGTAATTAGCGAATAATAGTACATCCGTTTCTGTTAATTTTGTTAATGAATATTTAGTTAATATTTGTTGATATTTTATTCAAATATCTATGCATATTATTGTAATTATTTTCATAATAAGTAGTAATTTTATAATAGTCGTTGCAAAAATTTATTTATGGATGCTTGTTATTAAGTTGAGAAATTGAATATGTAGTTAATAATAGTTGTGATTGGTAAATAAATAATAATGATTATTAGTTACGATAAGTAAGTAAATAATAATGATTATTAGTTACGATAGATTAATATTATTGATTATATGTTGTCTAAATGGAAAAATGTTAAACATAATAGGTTTATTTGCCGGATTTTGGGGGTGATTATATAGATTATAATCACATGTTTTATAATGAAACACTATGGGCTGAGAAAAAGGAACTACAAGATTGGGTTAAGACAAGGGCACATGAAATCGGGTTTGTGATGGTTATTATGTCAAATCATAAACACAATCCTAGTGGTCGACCATATGTTTATATGAAATGTAACCGGGGCGCACCATATCGGGGTGAAGGTAGGGATTTTAGTGTAGCAGAACGTGTAGCTACAATGATAAAAGCATGTGGATGTAGAGCGGGAGTTACGGTTGAGTATTTGGAGTACCCTGATCGAATTGGATGGGTGATCAAAGCAGAACGGGGGATTAGGGGCATGCACAATCATGAGTTCATTCATTACCGTGAGGGCCACCGACCCATCAGCGGCCTTAGTCCGGCGGCTAAGGTTTTCGCTCGCGATATGATAAAGTTGCACGTTAGGCCTGCTAGTATCATGAAAGCTGTGAATGAAAAATTTCCCGATGATCATCCAAATATGAGACACTTTTACAACCTGAAGGAAAAGGATAGAAGGGAAGCAATGGATGATAGAGACGTGATGCAACACTTCCTTCACCTTGCTCGAGAGAGCAGCTACCTTCATTGGATTAGGCAAGACGAGGAGACAAATGCAATGATTGCGGCATTCATGGTGCACCCTCGTTCGGCAAATATCCTCCGCACTTATCCGCTTATTGTTGGTATGGATGCAACATATAAAACCAACAAATATAACATGCCTTTTCTATAGCTCATTGGGATGACGCCTTGTAACAAAAATTTTATGGTTGGGTATGCTCTGATGGCCAACGAAACAGCTGATAGTTATAATTGGGTGTTGGACAAGTTTAGATTGCTTTTTGGAGTGAATGTTGTTCCTGTTACACTCATTACTGACCGTGATTTGGGCCTTATGAAAGCGATCCGGGAAGTGTTTCCTAACTCTGCACATTTGCTATGTAGATGGCATATCAACAAAGATGTGCAGGCTAGAGTGAATAACATCATGGGCAACACGGATTTGGGTCCTAGATTCGTGAGCCGAACTTGGTATCGAATAATCAACGCGACCGACGAGAGGAGTTATGAGGCCGAGGTTGAGAATATGAGAGATGTTTACAGAAAGTGGCCTAAAATAATCTAATACGTGGAAACAACTTGGCTTGTGTACAAAGAGAAGTTTGTGCGGGCATGGACGGACAATGTACTTCATCTTGGGAACACATGCACTAGCCGAATTGAAAGTGCACACTCTGCACAGAAGTCTTGGGTTTTTAGTAGCATAACTACATTGGACACCATCTTTTCTATTGCTCACAGTGAGATAGAAAATCAGGTGAAGAAGGTTGAGAATGATTTGGAGGAAAGTCGGCGTCGGCACGGGATCTTGTACAAGACTCGGGCTTTGTATAAGTTAAATGGCCGAGTCTCGTAGGAGGAAAATCGTATGCGGGAGTTAGCCTATGAGGTATATCAGCGTTGCGGTTGCTCGTTGAGAACCACACATGCCATCCCCAGTGCATGCGCCATACACAGACGATTGGAGGCGAAAGAGAGTATGTACCCGACAGACTTACATCCTTATTGGACTACTTTGATCATTGGTGATGGTGTTAACAACCCTGTGTTTGTATCTGAGGCAGCACATGATTCTCAATACTTCTTAGAGTTGGTTGAGCAGGTTCAAAGTAGTGATCCTGCCGTATTGCGGAGCGCTACCCGGGTTCTAGAGGAACATCTGCGCAATCCTGGTGATTCAGCTTTTGAGCCCGAGATTGTCGAGCACCCCAAAGGGAGACCACGACGAAAAAATCATCCGAGTACAAAACGAAAGAAGAGTGGTTTTGAGCACACATTCAGTTCGTCTTCAAAAAGAAGCAGATCTGTAGGTTCAGTTATGAGCTTGTCAACTTCTACAGGTAATATGTTTGTTAATTGTATGTATTGATTATTTATAACTTTAATTTGCTACGTACTGATAATTTTAATGGTGAATAATTTGATTGTTGTAGGTCGGGAAAGCGTGGATGGAGAAGAGGGTTCTAGTGGATTTCCATTTTACAAGAGGGTTCCTGCTATTGTTGGCCCATTCATTACTAGATGGACGAATGTCCAGGCGGACGGTAACTGTGGATTTCGAACTGTTGCAGATTGTTTTTTAGGGAGTGAAGACCATTGGGGTTTTGTCCGCCAAAATATGGCAAGTGAGATTGCTGCTCATCGGGATGTTTACACACGTATTTACTATGATGGGATAGACGCAGCAATAAGGCGCATTACTTGGAGTGGGGGGCCAGCATCTGATGCTCATTGGATGGTTACTTCGCAAGACTTTTTTCCTATTGCCCTGTTGTTCAATGCCCGCAGTCATTTTGGTAGGACTTGGCCCAGAGGGACAACTATATCCGTGTATCACTGTCCTTCCTTGGCGTGCTTCTGAATACACAATGGGTCCAACTAACGAACTCGTGATTGCACATCTTGGTACCTTTCAGTATTATATTAGACTCGAGTTACTTCCCGGATCACCCGTACCACCAATTCATAACTTATGGCATAACATGCATGAAGATAGTGTTGATGGTTGGGATCAGTTGTATGGTGTGAGACGCGCTTTATGGGAGGAGTTACTCTCTACTTAGTATATAGTATATATTGTGATCTATTCATTGATAATCGTATTTGTAATGATTAATATAAGTTGATATGATATTAATATATAATGTTGGATTATAATAAGTTGCAATGATTCAAAGTGAAATAATAAGTTGCAATTCATTATAATGTTTTATGTATGCTAATCAGTAACTATTAGTCAATGTTTTGTAATGATTAGTATAAGTTGATATGATATTAAGTTTCTATGATCATAATAAGTTGCTATGTTTGAAACTGAAATTATAAGTTACAATGATTCAAAGTGAAATAATAAAGTGCATCATAAAACCACAGTTATAGTACGTAACAAAATATTACCCGGACAAAACGTAACAATATAATACACCCGTACATAAAACATGGAATGAAAACACTGATATGAACTAGTACATGTGATGATCATGCGCATCTTCATCAGGGTCCCGTGCCCGATCTAACCGCAATGCAGCATTCTAATCCCGAGCAAGGTCATTCAACATCTCATATGCCGAAGAAGTGTTGGGTCGCTGGTCATTGTGCCGATCCTCCGTCAAAGCTCTCGTGGCATCAAAATGTCGGACCATCCACTGTAAAAAGTCAGTTACTTATGTTATGTTATGTGTCAATAATTTAACAACGAAATGCTTAACATAGGATAATTAAGAGCGCATACGTAGTGGGTGTTTGTAGTGTTGGGTCGGGCCGGAACAGGCGTCCTATCTGCAGCGATAAGGGTAGGATGGGAATATGTACAATACCAATCCATGTACTCCCTCGAACACTGTCCTGGACGACTAACCCGTCTCAACTGTGATACATTGAGACCCCCATAATAAGGCGTGAAACGATGCCG
Source organism: Beta corolliflora (assembly GCA_947648045.1). Classification (NCBI taxonomy): domain Eukaryota; kingdom Viridiplantae; phylum Streptophyta; class Magnoliopsida; order Caryophyllales; family Amaranthaceae; genus Beta; species Beta corolliflora. Next base: position 19,584 of record CANSZD010002646.1, read on the forward strand.
CGTAGACTCTGCTACTGATACCGAGAACTGAACCTCATACTTCTTTGGATTTCCTGGTCTATATGCAAAATCAGGCTGAAGAGGAGGGAAGGAATGACCTGAACATAACCCAACTGTCGCAGTACACGATCTGGGTTGTACGGCTCAATGATACCTCGATAACATATCAACCCGACATACAACGTCCTCGAAATCATGGCAGCCTGGTCATCCCCATATGGCGTCCAGATGACCTGAAATAGGATAAATGTAATAATTTGATTAGTATAATGTAGTAGTAATATAAGACAACATAATAATAAAAATTTTATTAATGCAATAAATTTCGTACCTCTGAAACCTGAAGGGTGTCCAAGCGTCTGCGAATGGACTCCAGTCGGATGAACTCCTTATCGACGAGGTGGTAATCACACTTTCGTGCCCGGGGCTCATGACCACTGAATGCTAGCCCATCTCGCTGAGGTCGAAAACACGGGAAGTACTCGTATATCCAGCACTGCAGGAGCGTGAGACACCCGGTAACCTGTTTGCTCTCCGCTCTACTCGCCATCCCTAGCTGATGATATAGGTACGCCAAAGCTGCTGAGCCCCATGAGTAAGTATGAACTGAATCAAGGTCATCCAGCTCACTAATGTTCTGGGGCATAAGGCGGGAACCACTCTTATCAGTGAAGAGGGTACACCCAAGTGTCAGGAGCATCCATGTGCGAAGCTGCACATCAGCTGGACGACCCTCAGCCTTGCACATATTGATAATCTTCTGAACGGTAACGCCACCGTTCTTCCAAACCCGTGACTCCTCCTGTAATAACTCCTCACGAGTCAAGCCCAGGAGCTCCTCAAACCGTACATATAGATCAGAAGTAGGCAAAGCAGCACTCACTGTCCGACCCTCAATAGGAACACGTATGATCTGCCAAACGTCATGTAACATGATCGTCATCTCTCCAAAAGGCATATGAAACGTGTTTATGTCGGGCTGCCAACGCTCTACAAACGTCGTAAGTAATGGAAAGTCAAGGTGCCCAAACATGATTCGTGGTAGCTGGCAATAGAAGATCTATCCATGCGCTGCAACGACCGCTGCGAAAAAGTCCAAGTCGTCAACGCATCAAAGGCACCAGAGCGATTATGGCACAACAAAACATCACTAGCCCTCGAATCGTGGTGTATAAGGGTGCCGACGTGACCCCGCCAACTAGGAATCACGCTACCGTCAAGTGGCCCCCCAGGCATCGCCTCGGTAACTAACCACGAAGTATCCCTAGCAGCTCTAGTCCTGCTCGTCAACTGACTACCTTCGGAACCCGACGCTCCCGAAACAAACCTCCCTCTTGTACCTTTCCTCACAGGCACACGGGAGGAGCCTTCACCCACATCAGCTCCATCACCACCACTCAAAGCATGATCTAACTTCTTCTCGTCCGCAGTATCCCATCCAGCACTATCAGGCGCATCCTCAGGAATAGGCATTTGCCTAGCCTGAGCATCATCCCTGGCCCTCCTACTCGATGCATCAACACCACGAGATCGAGTGTGTTGTGGCGTCGATCCCTCAGGACCCTCAAGACCCTAATATTCAATTATGTTAATTACTTATTATTTATTTAATGTCTACGTTATTATAACGTAATTACTACTAATCTATAACCATTGACATTCTAATAATTAATTAACTAAAATTATAAGGATAAATAATACGAACATGCATTGACATAATATTATTAAAACATATTAACATGCGCAAACTAAGTAAATTAATTTATAACTATTCACTTTCTAATAATTAATTAACTAAAATTAAAACAACAAATCATATTAACATGCTAAAATCATTAGTAAACATGCTCCAACATGCTAATATTACATGCTAATAAAAACAACTACCCTACACAACTAATATTAACATGCTAAGAAAAACAACTAATAATATTAACATGCTAATAAAAACAACTAATAATTTTAACATGCTAATATCATTACAATAAATAATAGTAACATGCTAGTAAATATTAAAATATTTTTATAATATAATAACATGCTCAAATAAATTAATTAACTAATTAAATAATAACTATTAAAATTAAATAATACTATTATCACATGCTATTAAACATATAATTAAATCAAAAATTAAATAATAATAACATGTTACTAACATGCATTAACATAATAAAATCCTAATTACAACATAATCACACAAATTAACACAATAACTATTAAAATTAAAATAATAAATTAAAATAACAATTGACATAAATTATAAAAACCCAAATAAACACAAAATATTTTTTTAAATTCAAACAGAAATTATTAAAACAGAAATTATTTTAAAGAAACAAAAAAAAGAAATTATTAAAACATAAATAAAACCGAAATTACTAAAAAGAAAAAAAAACCGAAACCTCCCCCCCCCCCTCGCCGGAAAAGTTGTGAGCACAAAAAATTTTTTTTTTTCGAAAAAAGCGGGGCAACGGATAGAAAATCCGTTACCACCACACAGAAAAGTTGTAGATTTACAACGTTACCTCTGCGGTGGTAACGGATTTTCTATCCGTTGCTCCACGAATTTTCGAAAAAAAAAAAAAATTTCACCAATTTTTCCGACGGGGGTGGGGGTTTTATCACTACATATTTCCAACTTAGGGGTCGGTTTTAACCACAAAAAAGTACAAAACGAACCTGAGTTGATTATTCTCCGACTTCCTTAACCTTTTCCTTGGGCCCATTCTTTTTCCGACGAGTTGTGGTGGTGGTGGTCGACTTTTGTCACGCGGATCTGGATCTCTCAGTGGTGTGCTTCGCGGTGGTTGTCTCTGGTGTGGTAGTCAGCTTCGGTGAGGTTGTCGCCGGTGTGGTGGTGGTGGTGTTGTGGTGTCGGTGGTGGTGTTATCTCCGCGGTTGTGGTGTCGGTGGTGGTGTGGCCCTCTCGCCGGTGTGGTGGTGTTGTGGTGGTGGTGTTGTGGTGTCGGTGGTGGTGTTGTGGTGGTGGTGTTGTGGTGGTTGTGGTGGTGGCTTTGGTGGGAGTGAGTGAGGAGTGAGAGTGAGATGGGTTAGTGAGAGTGAGAGTGATGGGGTATGGGGGGAAAATTTCTCAATTATTTGTAAGGGTAGTTTAGGAGTATTTGAGAAAAAATACGGACGATTTTTAGTAAATACGGGCGGTAAATAATAATGCCCTTTTTTTTTTTACTCGCAACACTTTTATTTTCATCAACTCCAATGCAATTTTTGGGTATGAGAGAGGTAGAGAGGAAAACAAGAGAGGGCCCATGTGATTGGAGAGAGATAGAGAGAAAGGAAAAGCAAAATTAGAAAGTGTTGCAAGTAATTAATTATTTCCTTTTAAGGAAAGTGTTGCGGGTAAAAAAAAAAAGGAAGTATGTAATTTCAAGCAAACATAACCAGCATAACCCAAGATAATCCCAACTAATATTTGCACAAACAGAGCAAATATTTCAATCTTCCAGCATATCCAGTCATAGCAAGCAAAATTTACAAAAATTGGTAAATAGTAGTCACTCCCCCACACTTATTTCTTACATTGGCCTCAATGTAAGCCTTAAATGTAGAGAGAAAAACTAAAAACAGAAACACACATAGTAGTCATAGACTTTATTCTTGATAATTAGAACTAAAATAGACTAAAGAAACGTAAAACAAAGAACAAATTTACCCGGGGTGGATACTGAGGTACATCCAAGCAGCACCTGCAGAATCAGTTATCTTATTCAACTTCCTAGAGCAGCAAACACTCCACATTTTCTTCCCTGTTCTGGTATTCACTTTGAACTGTGATCCTGTAACTGAATCATGTTATCCTTGCTAGTTGATTGTGATCTTAGCTCCAAATTAATATGTCAAATCATAAGTCGTTAAAGCTCGAAGAAGCTTATCAAAAGCCTGTGCACAAGACTCAGAGAATTGGAGGTAAGCACATGATAAAATATACCTTAAAGTAGCAATTAATGCTCTGCACAACTTGTCAAAAGCTATAGAATAATCATAATAGTTGCCATAGTGATGTGTGCTCCTAATCATCATAAGGTAACCATATTGGTGAGTAATGTTCTGAGTGGCAGGATGACAAGTAGGCATAGAACAGATAAAGTCACCTAGAACACATATATAATCCTGTTTGGGCTCAATAGATCAGCTGCCCAATGAAGATCATAAAAGCCTCTTAAAGCATAGGGCAACAGTGGATCCCACCCGAAAGTTGACCAAATCACCAGCATGTGGAGAATCCCTAAAAGGATGAAATGATCATTGCCTGAAAAGGTAGCATACCCATTGCTACCAAAAAGGGCCCATCCAAGCAATGTTTCCTGTCTGGGAAATCCCGAACACTATAAAAACCAACTGTCTCATCAATGAACAGGTATTGAATTCTCACCTAACAAAACTAGAGCATCTCTCTCTAGACTTTACTTCTCTCTCTACCTCAATCACATCTGACTTGAGCGTCGGAGGGGCGATCCCGGAAACACCCCCTGGGTAATCTAACCTTTTTTTGCAGGATTTAGGCGTACGGACATCGGAGCTCAGGCGCACGCTCTTGGGGCCCACATCAAATCACTCAACCGATTACAATCCTTAATTTCTTAGCAGAAACAGTTTGGCGCCGTCTGTGGGGAGTTACAATCAAAGTCACTTCATCACCACTCAGTAAGACTCACTTCATTGTTACTCAGCAATGGCCCCAGCCAAGAGCACACGCACCAGACAGCCTTCAGCACAAGCTCAGAGATCCGAAAGGGATCCCTCTCCTTCTCAGCGGAGGTATGAGCGGCCTATAACACCAACTGTTCAGACCCTCGACCATGAGGAGGAAGAGCAGTCCATTGGACAACAACCGTCGAATCAGCTACAGCACACTGACCCCTAGCCCATTTCTACTGCGGACATAAATCTGATAGCCGCTCAGCTCCAACAGACCCTGCAGCAGAGCTTAATGGACATGATAGCCAATTTACAGCAGGGACGCCCTCTTCAGTCCCCCAAGGGACAAGCCTTGGTCCCATCCCTTCGGGCAGAGAACCAGGGTCAGTCTAGCCGGCAACGGTCCGAGGCAAGGGAGCATAGTCATCACGATCGGCAGCGATCTAAACAGGGAGAGGAAGAGCGGCATGGATCTAGGGGAAGATCCGCCAGGCGAGGAGAGGAAACTCACGTTTCCAAGTCACCTCGATTCCACGACGGGCATAAGCACAACGATGCCCGACACTTCCTCAATGAGAAGCGCCTCAGCAAGGGATACGACGCGAGGCATATCCTCGATAAAAAGGCAGCTCAGCGAGAGGGACATGGCGACTATGCCCAATCCAAGCTTGTCCGAATTAACAGTGGGGCGCTCAAGTTCATGGTCCTCTTCAGTCAGACCATACTCGAAGCACCCAGCCCGAGGAAGATCAAAACACCAGCCATCGAACCATTCGTGGGCCTAACCGACCCGGATGATCACATGGCTGCATACAAAGCTCAAATGAGCGTTCAAACTAGTTGTGAGCCCAATTGGTGCCGCTTCTTTCCCACGACTTTGAAAGGGCTGACTTTGAACTGGTTCCAAGAGCTTCCCGCAGGGATCATAACCGACTTCTCGGTGCTGGAGGACCTATTCATTCACCAGTTTGTCGCTGGAAAAAGACAAAAGAAGACAAGTCTCCACCTGATGGGGGTCAAGCAGGAGAAGAATGAAAGCCTGGCCGACTACATCAAAAGATTCAACGAGGAATCATTAAAGATCTCAGATCAGCAGGACGCGGTTGCGTTCGCCGCCCTAATGTCGGGGCTTCAGCCCGGTCGGCTAAGATGGTCCTTGGCGGAGAACGAAGTCAAAACCTTCTCCGAAGCAATGACTCGGGCTCAACGATTCATACAAGCGACAGACATATGTCGCCACTCAGACGATGGGAACAAGAAGAGGAAAGAAGAAGGACCTCACAAGGACTAGTCGAAGCAGCAGAAGACAGGTGGTCGGTCAGACAGGTTTAGCGACCATGGCATCGACCCTCGATTCAGTAAAAACAGAAGAGAAATCTACTTGGACATAAAAGACAAATCCCTGCTCCCCCACCCACCTCCCATCAGGACTTCAACGACTCGGAGAGATAGGAGCCAGTGGTACGAATACCACAAGGAGTGTGGTCACACCACCAAAGATTGCAGGGAACTGAAGAAATCCCTTAACAATTTAGGAGACCAAGGAAAACTGAATCGATACCTCAAGCACTCTAGCGAGGAAAAAGGCAAACAGAAAGTTGGTCAATCCAACAGCGGGGACCCAGAAGGTTTCATCGGGGTCATAGCGGGTGACTTCGCGTCAGGTGGCCTAACCGGCCGTTCACGCAAAGCCCACCTCAAGAGTCTGAAGCACCAAGTGCTCGACGTCCATCACTCAAGACCCGACTGCCCTATCATGACATTTGGGGAATCCAGTCGGCCACTACACACGCCCCACGATGACCCCTTGGTCATCGAGCTCAAGGTGGCTAATGCCAGAGTCAAGCGGGTGTTAGTAGATAGTGGATCCTCAGCTGACATAATTACACTAGAGTGCCTCAGAAAGCTCAAAATGAAAGCGATGTAGCACCACTCAATCAGCCACTCATTGGCTTCGGGGGAAACTCGGTACATCTCGTCGGATCTATAAAGTTGCCTACTTGGATGGGAGAGAAAGGCAAAGGAAGAAGCCTACCGATTGACTTCCTAGTGGTAGACATCCCTCTGCCATACAACATCATAATGGGAAGACCAACTGTGAGAAAGTCAAGGCAGCAATTTCCATTTACCAGTTACTCATGCAGTTTGAAACCGACGAAGGTAAGGTCGGAAAGATCCAGGGGGATCAGCAGGCTGCCAGGGAGTGCTATGTGAACAGCTTGAAGAACAAGGTCGACGTCCTGGAAGACCCGAAGAAAAGAAAGCGGGAAGATGATCAGCCCTCAAGTGGACTCGGGGTTTACCTCACCGAGAATCCCAAGCAGTATGAACGCCCTCAGTCAGCCGAAGACGACGAAGAAGTCATCATTGACGAGAAGCACGGTCGGACTCTGAGAGTGGGCAAGGCCATGGACCCTGAAACAAGGAAGGAGATCATTCAGGTTCTGACAGAATACAGGGACGTCTTCGCCTACGAAGCCACTGAAATGCCCGGGCTCGACCCTAAAGTAATGTGCCACGAGCTAAACATCAAAAAGGGTTCAAGCCGGTCAAACAAAAGCTGAGGCATCAGAGTCCCGAAAGAAACGCTGCGGCAGCCGCCGAAGTTAAGAAACTGCTCGAAGCAGGGTTCATTGAAGAGTGTCAGTACTCAGAATGGCTGGCCAACGTTGTCCTAGTCAAGAAGTCGAGTGGGGCATGGAGAATGTGCGTGGATTTTACAGACCTGAACAAGGCCTGTCCAAAAGATAACCACCCTCTGCCCAAGATCGACAGGCTGGTCGACTCAACAGCAGGACATGCTCTCCTAAGCTTCATGGACGCCAACGCGGGGTATCATCAGATTCCGATGGCGGAGCACGATCGGATCCACACCGCCTTCGTCACCAATCAAGGGGTGTATTGCTACAAGATGATGCCCTTCGGGCTCAAGAATGCGGGGGCTACGTATCAGCGCACAGTCAACAAGATATTCAGCGACCAACTTGGTCGGAACATAGAAGTATATGTCGACGACATAATCGTCAAGAGCAAGACTCAGGGCGATCACCCCTCAGATTTGAAAGAGATCCTGAGTACGCTGAGGCAATTCCGCATGATGCTGAACCCCAAAAAGTGTGTTTTCGGGGTAAAGGGGGGAAGTGCCTCGGATTTCTGGTGGATGAAAGAGGGATTGAAGCGAATCCGGACAAAATCAAAGCTGTAATGGAGATGAAGTCTCCTCGGAACGTAAGGGAAGTGCAACGCATTACCGGCTGTTTGGCTGCCCTCGGCCGCTTCCTGTCCCGGTCAGCAGATAAGAGCCTCCATTTCTTCAAAACCCTGAAGAGAAAGGAATTCACATGGGATGACGAGGCCGAGCAGGCTTTTATCTCCCTCAAAGCGCACCTATCAACGCTCCCCAAACTTATTTCCCCCTTGCCGGGAGAAACGCTGTTCGTTTACTTAGCGGTTTTAGAATACGCACTCAGTGCGGTTCTGATAGCTGAGAGAGAAGAAAAATAACACCCAGTCTACTTCATCAGTCACGCCTTTCGGGGAGCCGAGACCAAATACAGTGAAGTCGAAAAAATGGTCTTCGCCTTGGTAATGGCCAGCCGGAAACTCCAGCCTTACTTTCAGGCCCATCCAATCAAGGTTCTCACAGGTCAGCCGCTCAGAAAGCTCATTGAAAGCAGGAATCACTCTAGCCGGATGACTGACTGGGCAGATCAGCTGGCGGACTTCGGGCTGGAGTATGAACCCAGGAGGGCGATCAAAGCCCAAGCCTTGGCTGATTTCATAACAGAATGTACAACCCGGCCCCCGGTCAGCACGCATGATAGCTGGGAGTTGCAAGTAGATGGCTCGTCCACCAAAGCAGGGTGCGGAGCCGGATTGGTTATCAAACCCCCGATCGGCGAAAAAATGGAGTACGCCATCAAGTTCGAATTTTTGGGCTCTAACAACGAAGCCGAGTACGAGGCCTTAATCCTCGGACTGGAGATATGCATCCTGGCTGGGGCCACCGTGATTAATGCCAAATCCGACTCCCAGCTGATAGTGGGTCAGGTATCAGGCGAATACGAGGTCAAAGAAGACAACATGAGAATGTATTTGGCCAAGACCCAAGGCATCATCAAACGGCTGTCTCGGTTCAATATCACCCACATTCCCCGATCGGAAAACCAGCAAGCTGATTCACTAGCCCGAATGGCCAGTTCGGCAGAAGGGTCGGCTCCTCGAACAATCATGTGGGAAGTCCTTCGGCAGCCCAGCATCAACGTAAAAGAACAGCTGGTGCTGAATCGGACGTCTGAATGGATGGATGAAGTAGTCGGATATTTGAGAGACGGGAAATTGCCTGAGGACCACAAGGAAGCTGACCGGGTCAAACACAAATTCGGATGGTTTCTATGGCATGAGAACCAACTCTATAAGAAGTCCTGCACCCATCCATTGCTTAAATGTGTCACCCCCGAGGAAGGAAGTTACATCCTCAGAGAGATCCATCAAGGGGCTTGTGGAAGCCATCAAGGGGGAAGAACCAAAGCTGGAAAAGCTCTCCGAGCCGGATACTACTGGCCTACTCTAAAAACAGATGCTCAGGAGTTGGTAAAGAGATACCCGTCCTGTCAGATCCATTCAGACATCCCTCGAGCGCCGACCACCCCCTTGACCACGATTCAAGCAGTCTTGCCATTTGATAAGTGGGGCATGGACCTACTCGGACCATTTCCCCCAGCCTCTGGTAAAAGAAAGTTCCTGATAGTCGCCATTGACTACTTCACCAAATGGACTGAAGCCGAACCACTCTCCTCCATAACAGATAATCAGGTTCAGGCGTTCATTTGGAGAAACATCACCAGATTCGGAGTCCCTCGAGTACTGATTTCCGACAATGGACGCCAATTTAACAGCGGCCCAACTCGGGAATACTGTGCTCGGTTCGGAATATGCACCAAATTCTCCGCGGTCTCAAGGCCGCAAACGAACGGACAAGCTGAGTCGGCCAATAAAATAGTACTCAAGGGAATCAAGAAATCTCTGGAGGCTGCGAAAGGGGCATGGGTCGACGACCTACCAGGGGTTCTCTGGTCGGCCAGAACTACTGTCAAAGAAGCCACAGGGCACTCGCCGTTTAACCTTGTGTATGGTAGCGAGGCGGTCTTACCAGTGGAGATTGGCATCCCATCTCCTCGAATGACATTCTATGAATTCGAGAAAAACGAGGAAGAGAAGCCGGTCAACTTGGACTTACTTCCGGAAACAAGGGGAAACGCGCTGCTGAAATCCATCCGGTACAAGCAAAGAGTTACTCGGATGTTTAATCGCCGAGTGAGATCAAGGCCAATTCAGCTCGGCGATTGGCTCGTTCGGAAAGTCGAGGCCACTGGGCTCTCACACCTGAAGGGAAAGCTAGGACCTAACTGGGACGGTCCGTACAGAGTAACGGAGGTTATCAAGCCCGGCACATACCGACTAGAATCCGCCGAGGGCATCCCTTTGGCCCGACCCTGGAACTCGGACAACCTTAAAAAATTCTATGTGTAAAGTTTGTTACTTGCAATAGGGGCATATTGTAATAGCTTATTCATAGCCAGTCGGCAATTTTTTGTAAAACAAACAAGTTAGTTGGAATCAATATAGACTTAACCAGTCGGAATTAATATAGACTTAACCAGTCAGAACAAGTTGGCATTTTTCCTGGAAATTATAGTTGCTCGGAATCGACCAGCAAACAAGTCCGGCGGAATCAACAAAGTTAGTCGGGTAAAATTGCAATCAACAAACAAGAAAACAGAGGCCAAAAGATAAGTCTTTCATTAAACGGGTCGAACATTACAGATATCGTCATTACAAAACAAGAAAACGACTAAGTACAAGGAGAGCACATCCTAAGAGATAGGAAGGGGGGGAAGGTCAGTCACACTTTCGGCGTTCGCTTTAGAGTTGTCCCCGACTAGCTCCTCCCCCTGACCGGCATCATCGGCCGCGTCAGCATCACCGTCGACATCATCGTTACCATCAATAACGTTGACGTTAACGTGGCCCTCCTCCTCATCATCTTCCTCATCTATGCCCCCCTCGGCCTTCAGCCGAGCCATGATAGCAGCGTTGTCGGCATCAATTGACTTCTGATAGCCCGACCAAACCTCGGCCCAAATCAGATCGGGGTAGGACGTGGCCAGGACCTTTTTCAGCCGGTCGAGAGTCTCGTCCTCACCCATTTTGTGAGCAGCACTCCCGACCTCGTTGGCATAGACCTCCGCAGCGTCGGATTTCTCCCTCTCAGCAAACCACTGCTCCTCGGTCTTAACCTTGCCCTCCAGCTCGGCCAACTTAGCCTCAAGTTCGGTAACCTTCAGCTGGGCCTCTGCCAGCTTGGCGAGGGCGTCATCCTTGGCAGTCAGTGCCGAATCCCGGGCAAGAGTAAGGTCGACTCTCTCTTTCGTCCATTTTTCCCGCTCCTCGGTGAAGCTTTCCTGATCCTTCTTAATGGCGGTCTCCGCATCCTCAAGCTTGGACTCGGCAATCCGCTTACCCTCCTTGGTTTGATAAACCTCGTCGAAATGTTTTTTGGCTGCCTCCTTGAGGGCGGCCACCTCTTCCGCTAAGCTCACTCGGTTCTGGGCCACGCTAGCCATCCGAGCGGAGAACTGAAAATCAAAAGAAGCAAAAAGAGTTAGAAAATATAAGCAAGTGAAGTCATAAAAACTACTCGGACGACAAGAGAGGCACTCACATCAAGCCAGGAGCGGAACAGCTCGTTGTTCTCATTCTGACCATGAGTCATTTGTATGTACTCTCGGTCAGCTGGAGTGTATATGTAATCCAGGGCTTTGGTCCAGCGACCATCTTTCTCAGTCCTACTCAGCCCTGTGAATGGGACGTTCGAGGCAACTACATCCCTCAGACTACCCCCTAACCCGTCATAAGGGGGAGACATTGGAGTATATTGAGGACTCCGAGTTGGGTTGAAATCCGAAGAATGGAGGGAAAGCGCCCCCCCGTCGGCCTGCTGCTGAGAATGCCCCCTCAGGCTGATGACTTCAATAGACTTGGCCCTCTTAGCGGCTTTTTCCCGTTCAGCCTTGTCAGCCTTCTCCCGCTCGGCCTTTGCCCGAGCGACCGCCTTCTCAGTTTGGGCGACCTTGTCCGAGGAGCGCTCCTTCCTCTTCTTCTGTTTGGGCTTCGCCGGATCCTGAAGCAAAACGCAAAACAGTTAGTGAGAATACCAAAAAGCAAATAACTAACCGGTCGGCTTGGAGTAAAAGCCGCAAGCAGGCGAAATTCTCACCTTAGGAGGAGCGGGGACTTTCATGGTCTTGGCCGCGATCTCGGCCTTCAGTCGAGCCGCCCTCATTGCAGCCACGTTCAACTTGTCGGCCATTGTAGGGTCGGTTTCGTCAACGTACGCTCGGGCGGGTTCTGTAACAAGGCAAAACAAAAAGTTAGTGGAAAAAGGCAAAAGACTAAGGAGTTGACCATACCAACCACCTAAGCTAACTCCCCGGCAGATTACCCTTCGGGAAGGTCGAGCTGAGACCCATTGCCAAAAGGAAATGCTCATCCTTGAACAACTTGCAGTCGGGAAGTCATTGCCCGGGTACAAATATCTCGCCCCCATTCACAATTTTGGACTCGGTCTGCATATAGCAGGCCGCGGCACCCTCCTCATCATCAAGTTCACCCACTCGGCAATTTAGGGCGATGATAGGCTCGGTCGGAGGAGAAACAAGAGGAATCCCCCAATCGCTGCCGAAGTAGACAAAAGCGAACTCCCTCCGAAATCCCTTCTGTGAAGTCGGTAGGTTAAGGACAGTACGGTACCCTGGTCGGACTTGGAAGCTCCACCAACCCGGACCGTTCGTCGCAGCCATAACCTCGACCAGCTTATAAAGGTGCCTCCATAACTTGAGGGTCGGTCGAACTTGGATCAGGTCACAGAGTACCTGAAAGGCATTGATTCCGCCCCAGGAGTTTGGAGAGACTTGGCAGATCGCCAAGTTATACGCGTTTAATAGCTCCTTGACGAAGTCGGTCAGTGGAAACCGGAGCCCCATCTCCATCGACATATAGTAAACGGCAACGCACCCGGGCGGCGGAGATAGTATGGTATGGTGGGCCTCCGGTCGGACGAGGTAGTATGGATCCTTTATTTGGAACCTTATCGCTGTACCCCTGAGGTCCTCGGTCAGGGATTTTATCACGCCGGGCTCGGGAAAGAAAGTCCCTGGCCCCCCTTTTGGATCGAGGTCGGGATACTCCAATTTCCGACCCGAAGTAGACGCTTCTCCTGCTCCCCTCGGCATTTCAACCCTTACTACATCACAAGACAAATACTTGTCTAAGTAACTCCGTGAAGGAGGATAGGCCAATGACACCTCCCAAGGATAGGGAATGACACCCTCGGCTTCCTCCTCCACCGAAGGAGATGGACTCGGGAGAACAACCGCGTCGGGCACAACCGAGGGGTCGGGGCAGCTTATTACCGTCGACACCAGAGTTATTCCCATCCCCCTCACCTCCTCGGACAATTTGTAAGGAGGTGAGGTCGGAGGTGTCGACGACTCGGACGAATCTCCCATTATTTATACACAGGGGAGTCGACCGAGATTATTCAAAGGAAAAGAACGGAAAAGAAAATATAAAAAACAAGAGCGTACCTGGTCGGACGAAGAAGCTGGAAAGAAAACGCTGGAAAGTTGAGAGAATTTGGAGATTTTTGAGAAGAGAGAGAATGAAGAAGTGAACGAATGACCCTCAACTTTTCTCTCCTCTCACACATATATAGGGATACCTCGGGGGATGTGCAACGCAAATCCCCCCGTGTCGTCTTAATGGGCTTCTAACAGAGGCCCAACCGAACCTGCTTAGTCCATCCCATGAAAATCCCAATAGGCTCCAACAAAAACATTCCAAATCCAAAGGAAGTTGACTCGTCAAAATCCATGAAGGCTCCCTTCCAGCTCAGCCTACAACAGGGGCCCCAACATCCCAAGTATCAGGGGCGGCCATGTGGCGTTTCCGGTCGGATGGCACCAATCGGGAAAAATGAGCGCAACGCCATCATTCTAACCGCGAAACCCACTCGGACCATCTTGGGGCACATTAGCCCCCCATCCAAGTGGCTCAACACCCTGCTCGGCCAACAGGAGCCTCTTCCTTTGCCGAGTCGCTACTATACTTGGTCAGGTATGGCCAAGTATCAGCTAGCACCCACTCGGACCATCTTGGGGCTCATTGGCCCCTCATACGAGTGGCTCAACACCCTACTCGGCCAACAAGAGCCTCCTCCTTTGCCGAGTCGCTACTATACTTGGTTAAATATGGCCAAGTATCAGCTAGCACCCACTCGGACCATCTTGGGGCTCATTAGCCCCTCATCCGAGTGGCTCAACACCCTACTCGGCCAACAGGAGCCTCCTCCTTTGCCGAGTCGCTACTATACTTGGTCAAGTATGGCCAAGTATCAGCTAGCACCCACTTGGACCATCTTGGGGCTCATTAGCCCCTCATCCGAGTGGCTTCACACCCTACTCGGCCAACAGGAGCATCCTCCTTTGCCGAGTCGCTACTATACTTGGTCAAGTATGACCAAGTATCAGCTAGCACCCACTCGGACCATCTTGGGGCTCATTAGCCCCTCATCCGAGTGGCTCCACACCCTACTCGGCCAACAGGAGCCTCCTCCTTTGCCGAGTCGCTACTATACTTGGTCAAGTATGGCCATGTATCAGCTAGCACCCACTCGGACCATCTTGGGGCTCATTAGCCCCTCATCCGAGTGGCTCCACACCATACTCGACCAACAGGAGCCTCCTCCTTTGCCGAGTCGCTACTATACTTCGTCAGGTATGGCCAAGTATCAGCTAGCACCCACTCGGACCATCTTGGGGCTCATCAGCTCCTCATCCGAGTGACGCCGCAGTCACAAAAGGAAGACCGGGTCGGCATCCTTATTTCAGAAAGAAGTAACCCGGTCGGCACTACATCTCCAGTAAAAAGAAGACCGGGTCGGCATCCTACCTCCAATAGGAAGGGACCCGGTCGGCACTCCTCATCCACCAAAAGGTGACAAGGTCGGCATTCTTCTCTCAATGGGAAGGGACCCGGTCTGATCCCCCTCATCTGGCAAAGAACGATCGGGTCGGCACCCTTCCTTCAATAGGAGAGGACCCAGTCGGCACTCTCCTCATCCGCCAAAGGGTGACCGGGTCGGCATCCTCCTCTCAAGGAGGAGTTACCCGGTTGGATCTCTCCACATCCGGTAAAGGGTGACCGGGTCGGCACCCTTCTCTCAATAAGAGGGGACCCGGTCGGCCCTCCCTTCATCTAGTAAATGGTGACCGGGTCGGCACCTTTCCTTCAATAGGAGGGGACCCGGTCAGCCTTCTCCTCATCCAGCAAAGAAGACCGGGTCGGCATCCTACCTCCAACAAGAAGAGACCAGGTCGGCACTCTCCCAACCAAGCAAGAAAAGACCGGGTCGGCATCCCTCCAGAAGTAAAGGGACCCGGTCGGCGTTCCTCCTTCGGACGATAGGTAAGCCAGTCTGAGATAAGACGGTCACAATTCCGCCACAGACGGGCGCCTCTTTAGTCGAGTTGTCAAAGCCCCCCATCCATGGCGTGGGGCTAATTGTTTGGGCTCAATAGATCAGCTGCCCAATGAAGATCATAAAAGCCTCTTAAAGCATTGGGCAACAGTGGGTCCCACCCGAAAGTTGACCTAATCACCAGTATGTGGAGAATCCCTAAAAGGATGAAATAATCATTGCCTGAAAACGTAGCATACCCATTGCTACCAAAAAGGGCCCATCCAAGCAATGTTTCCTGTCTGGGAACACTATAAAAACCAACTGACTCATCAATGAACAGGTATTGAATTCTCACCTAACAAAACTAGAGCATCTCTCTCTAGACTTTACTTCTCTCTCTACCTCAATCACATCTGACTTGAGCGTCGGAGGGGCGATCCCGGAAACACCCCCGGGGTAGTCTAACCTTATTTTGCAGGATTTAGGCGTACGGACATCGGAGCTCAGGCGCACTGGGGCCCACATCAAATCACTCAACCGATTACAATCCTTAATTTCTTAGCAGAAACAAATCCTTATTATCATTATTCAGTCTTTGTCGTAATATACTCTCAGGTTCTTGCCTTGAACTCAATTTATGTTGCACGATTTCAAGAACATCAAGTGTCACGATACAATACATAAGGGGCTTAAGGGGACATTGAAAGTGTCTAAAATTAGATAAAGGAGTTATTACAGTCCAGGGAGCAGGAACTAACTTAGTATTCAGAGCTGAAATTAGGTCTATGTGCTCTAATTTGCAGCCACTAGCCTCCAGGTCTGTCTCAGAAGTGAAAGGTTCACCAGGTTCACCCAAATCGCCATCATTCCTACCACTTAAATCATTATGCTCATGACCATCAAGGACATTCTGCTCAACATGAATCTCTTCTAAAGTATCACTAATGTTACCCTCATTATCCTCAAGACTAATGTCCGGAGTATAGATACCCTCAATATAGTTCTCATCAGTTTTTTTAATCACAATAGCAAAACTATTATGAACATCAACACTAATATTTATCTTTAATGTTTCATTCACTATAGAATCCTCAGTAACAATCCAATCAACTTAGCGCGCCTCAGAATTTTCTGCAATTTGTTCCAAAAAACAAGTCTCGTCAAAATTAGGATACACTTGAGGTTCATTAATTTGTTTAGGTTCTGCTAATTCAACCAACAAATACAGTGCATGTGAAAAACTAGGCTCTTTAGTCACATAATTTTGCTCAACTTCACTCAAGCCTTTCCCTTCATGTTCACTCTTTATTACTTCAACCAACTTCTCTATGTCTTTAGCTATGCCATCCATCGTTTGAATAAGAGAATCCAACCTTTCATCCACATTGTTACTTGGAGAAAAATGTGACTCAATAGTGGGACTTGACTCTTCCCGACTGGCCTCATAGCTGAATATATAAGAGGTATTAAAAGGGTCAGCTATAACACTAGTCAAGGAGCTCACCCCACTAAATTGATTATTTCCTATAGAGTGAAAATGGGTGTACACCCCTTGATTATATGTGTAGGTGTGATAATTAGCATTATATGGATTGGCGTAAGGACAATTATAAATATTATGATCAGATGCATGACAAGATGAGTGATAAGGTAAATAAGTAGCCATAACCTCATTATTCAAAGCATTTTCCCACTCATAAGTTTCCTGAGCCAACCATTCAAAGAATCCCCATCCTTCCTTTAAGGTTTTTGACAAAAATTGCCCTTCGCACATTGATTCTACCATGGTTCTAGTTTCACCATTTAGGCGCTCATAAATCAATTGGCATACTTCCCATATTTCTAATTTATGACCACGTTGACCAATAACATTTCTAAGTCTCTCAAAGTATCTCCAAAACACTTCACCATCATATTGGCGGAAGGAATATAATACTATTGTGAAGCCCCTTAAAATATATAAATGAATATAGATATAAAACTAGATAAAAGTGATAAAAATAAAACCCAATCTCCTTAATTAAATTACTAAAGAAGAAAAAATGAAAATATAATTATCAAACAACTAAAGGCACTTAAACTACATCATGTAATCATTAAATCTAACACTAATGAAACATACTAGCGACGACTACCACTAATAAAAAGCAGATAAATGAACATAGAACAATTAGACATGAAAATAAAAGAGGAAATAAAATGAAGTGAGTAACAAAACTCAATATACAACATCCCCGGCAACAGCGTCAAAAACTTGTATGAATAAAAACTAATACCGCAAGTGCATGGTATACGATATAGCACAACTAGAAAATACGGGTCGAACCCACAAGGATGTTGATATTCAATCGTATTACCCACTTGATTATATGAAGTTAATCAACTAGAGTCAAGTAAGATTAAAACTAATAAGAGATTAACAAAAGCACAAAAATGAAGTAACTAGACTAACTACGACCAACACTAATATTAATTATAGTACACTTGGTACTGCATCCAGTAATATCATTTAATTTAGAGAATACTATTAGAGAATTGAAATCAAGAGAAAATTTAGACTAAAACCTACAATAGAACATGTACCAAAATTAAGAAACTACCAAATCCAAACTATAGATAAACCATATAAAAAATAATAATAGAACACCACTAGGAACTAAACTAATAAACTGACAATTAGACTTACAACCAAGCTTACTCAAATGATAAGAAGTATACCACTAATCAAATAGGAATTCAACTACTGCAAAGTGTAAACAGAGAAATAATTAATGAAGTAAAGGCACTAAAGTTGACAATAAGCAATACTATGTATACTATATGAATTTGTTAAAGCACTAGTATGTAGTTGTCAGACAATGTCGAAATTAGTCGCCAAGGATCAAATTGCAAGTGTAATCTCATAACAAATTATCACCGACTACTAACAAAAGACAAATCATTACAATGCAAAACTGAATTCCTAGACACAAAACAAGAACACTTGCAATTGAATTGGAAATTATCGCAAATAAACTAAACTAGATCTATTTAATTTTGAACAATGAAACTAAAAGAAAAACTGAGAATTTAACTGGGTAAGAGGAACAATAATACCAGTAGTCTTGCAACTGAATTGATTAACAAAGAACAAACGCACATTCCACCACTGTCACCGGCGGCTAGACAAACTACCCAAAAACTAAAATGTAAACCTAAAACTATTCTGTGTGAATATTCTGTGTTCGATGCCACCTTCCTCCTAGTATGGAATTAAGGAGATTTTATAACCTAAGTGATGATATGATAATAAGGAAAGAAAAATAAACTCCTAATATAAGCTTAATTCGTATCTTGGGATTTTGCTTGGAGGAGGGTAGTTTTCAGATTTTGTAATATCTTCAGCTTGCTTAATATTGTTGACTTGTGTAAATAAAAGGGCTTGAGCTCTTATTTCCTTGCGTAATCTTTGACTTGGGTTGTTTGTTATTTTGGGCCCGTACTATCTTATTTCGCGAACTGAATACCTATCATAAGATAAAAGACTAATTAAGCTCAATAGGTGATAAAAATAATAACTAAATGGAATAAGTACGCAATAATAAAAGTCATCCGAAAAACCCATATATAGATATAAAATATATTCAAATAACTAAAATATAGGGGTAAAAATATGCAATAAAATAAGCTAATCAACTCCATGATTTCAAAACTTGAGTTTGATCTTCAGAAAAACAAAAAAAGAATTTCAAAGCTATGAATGAGAAAAATGTTTTCTAATAAAAGTTCTTAAAACTAAGGACAAAGAGCTCCAAAATAGTCGAAGGCATGTTGACAAGCTCTTAACTGCAAGAAATACCCTGAACCATCTTACCTCTATGAAAGGTAACAGTGGTACAACTAGTCTTGGTTATTCCAAAACGAGAACCAGGACCAACTGGCACCCCAGCGGAACCACTTGGATTGAGGAATTCAAAAGAGGTAAATATGTTTTTGCAAAGGACATGCATGTATATTATCATTATGGTATGAATGGACATAAGATATTTAATTGTCCAGCAAGGAAGAAGACCGTGGAAAGAAATAACAAACATGTTAAGCATGTTTAGGTGAGGAAGGACTAGCTGGAGTCAACTGTTTGTGGAAAGGGATCCAAGAAAGTTTGGGTTCCTAATTAAATCTAACGTTTGATTGTTTCGTGTAGGCTAAAGTGAGAGGTAGTACCTTTTGGTATTTGGACAGTGGTTGCTCAAGACACATGTCCGGGGATAAGAAGCAATTTCTCTCACTCACAGCCTATGATGATGGAAATGTTACCTTTCGAGACAATAGTAAAGGTTCTATCGTTAGTATAGGTAAAGTTGGTAAGTCATTTTCACACGATTCAATAAACAATATATTTATTAATCCCTCATGTGAATTAATAAAATAAACGTTCCCAACCCATATGCTTGCATCAATCATCCATACAAACGTATAATACTTCATCATAGGCAACATGCTTCACACAACATTTTAAAACATGCAAATTCACTTTAATGTAAGCCATATATGAACTATAAAAGTTCCCTACACATGATACTATATTAATCCTAATCTTAGGACATGATACTAGTCTAAAAATACATAGGCATGTATGTACCTTGTGTAAACAATATGAGAGGCCACTTTCTAAACCTTAGACTCACTCAAAGTAAAGTCTTCGCCTACCAATTAACAAAACATCCAAGTATTAATACTCTAATAAAATTACAGCAACTTTATAGTACTTTAAACCCTCTTAAAAAGTATTTTTAAAACTCTTTTAAACATTAAAACTTCAACCTTTAGTATCCCTTAATATAGTACTACCAAGATAGTCATTTAAAACCCCTAAAAATCATTAATTTAATATTTAATATCCACTATAAGTACACTACTAAAATTTCTAGCAAGGTATAACTTCTTTAAAACTCTTTTAAGCTAACTTTAACATAGTTTTAAATATTAAAGTACTCAATTTTCATAAACTATAATATAGTACTACTGTTTTTACACTTAAAAACACTAAAAATCAATGCTTTCAAGCCTAAAAACCCAATTTAAACATATATATTAAATCTGAAATTTATTTACTCCACTAAACCAATTATCTAATATGAAATTAATATTAAGATAGCTAAAGATACAAACTTTAATTATTAAACCACCAAAATAATATTTAAAACATCAAAACTAATCATTAAAATAATATAGAGGAAAAGAGAGAAATAAACCAAATAGGAGAGAGAGAGAGAGACACGGCGCCGAGAGGGGAGTGATGTCGGCTGATGCGACTGGCTGCTGGCAACGACGGCTGACGGTGGTGGCTCGCCGGCGTGGCTGGAAAAGAAAGAGAAGGAAAGAAAGTCGGGTGAGGGAGAGAAGAGAAGAGAGAAATTAGGGCTTTGTTTAATGAGGTAACATTTGTGAGGTAATAGGGTATTTATAGGTTTTTCATTAGAGTCCAATAGACTAATGGGCTTGCTTGGTTAGTTTAATGAAAGATGATCATATGAAAAGGCTACAAAAGTTTGGGCTCCTCTAACCCAGTATTAAAATCATTTGTACTACTACTCAACTTATTTGATCTCTCAAAATAAACCTTTAAAAATGATTTAAATACTTGGACTATTTAAATCATTAAATAACCATTGACTTTAAAATAGTCAATACTCAAGGATTTAATTATTTAAATACTAAATATACTTATAAATATACTTTAAATATATTTATAAAATTCATAAAATTGTGGGGAATTACACGGAACCTGCAAAACAAGCAAAAGTTTGCAGAAACAAATATATATATGGAGCTACATCCCGCTCCATGGGTATACTTATCTAAAGACTAGCGCTGGACTTGACCGTTGTTGTTGTCTTGATACCTGTAGAATGCAACGAACACAAACAAGCAAATAGAAAGGAGTAACTTTCGAAAAGTTCATTCGCTTAAAAGCGAGAAAGAAAAGCATAACTTACGAAAAGTTCATTTGCTTAAAAGCGAGGAAGAAAATAATAACTTACAAAAAGTTCATTCGCATGAAAGGGATTATTCAAGGTAGATTGATTTGGGTTAAAAGCAATTGGAATAGGAATAACTTACGAAAAATTCATTCACTGAAAGGGAGAAGGAATAACTTACGAAAAGTTCATTCGCTCAACAACGAGAAATATAACTCACGAAAAGTTCATTCGCAAAAAAGCGAGAGATATAACTTATGAAAAGTTCATTCGCTAAAAAGCGAGAAATGTAACTTACAAAATGTTTATTCGCTAAAAAGCGAGATATGTAACTTACGAAAAGTTCATTCGCTAAAAAGCGAGATATATAACTTACGAAAAGTTCATTCGCTAAAAAGGGAGAAATATAACTTACGAAAAGTTCATTCGCTAAAAAGCGAGAAATGTAACTTACGAAAAGTTCATTCGCTAATAAAAAGCGAGAAATATAACTTACGAAAAGTTCATTCGCTAAAAAGCGTGAAATATAACTTACGAAAAGTTCATTCGCTAAAAAGCGAGAAATATAACTTACGAAAAGTTGATTCCCTAAAAAGTGAGAAGGGATAAGACATATTGATGACCTAAACAATGAGGATATATTGTAAGTGTGCAACTGTGTGACACTAGACTGCAGAATGTGTATAAGATGTGTGTGTATGTGTAAGATGTGACTAGGGGTGTGCACTTTTGGACCGGGACCGGAATTCGGACTGGAACTGGAATGGACCGGACCGGAATTTTTCGGTCCGGTCCCCGGTCCATGAAAATTTGGGATTCCGGGTTTCGTATCCTAACCAAACCCCGAATTTTCCGGTCCGGACCGGCGGACCGGAATTACTGTTTTTTTTTTTTAAAAAAAAAAGTTTGGTTAAAAAAAATTTAAAACTTAATGGAAAAATTGATTCTAATAATCCAACCTTTGGGCCATTCGCTCAAAATAATCCAACCTTTTGATTATTATTTAATAATCTAACCTTTTAGGACAATTCGCAAATAATGCACCGTGACCTGTTGAAACAGGTAGGTGACCATTAGAATAGGTTAATTGCACACGTGTCTTGCTCTGATTTGTTGTGATCTAATTAATCAATGTTAATCTTAATTAAGGTAACCAAACAACACCCCACCCCCACCACCACCACTGCCACTCCCAACAACCCCCATTTCACCCCCACCACCACCACCGCCAACAACCCCCCACCACCAAGACACAACCGCAAGCACCAACCACCATTGCCCACCGCAGTACCAACCATCACTACCAACCGCATTTCACCCACACCACCAACACCGCCAACAACCCCATTTCACCCCACCCCAAACAACACCACCACCACACAATCACGGTCACTCACATCACACCATCACCTCACATCACACCACCAAACAACACCCCACCACCACCACTGCCAACAACCCATTTCACCCACACCACCACCACACAATCGCAGTACCAACCACCACGAAAGCTTTTGCACAACCTGCCCCACCACCCCAATTCAAAATTCCAAGATGGGAGGCGTCGCATTAGCAAGAAGAAGAGAGAGAGAGATTCGAATGGGGGAGGGGCCGCTTCGCCGGATTTGAAGGAGGATGCGGGGGGAGCTGGGAGGCGGGAGGGGATTCGAAGGGGGATGCGGGGGGGGGAGGGGGATTCGAAGGGGGATGCGGGGAGCAGGAGGGGGATGGGGATTCGAAGGGAGATGCGGGGGAGCGGGAGGGGGAGGGGGATTCGAGGGGGATGCAGCGGAGGGGGAGGGGGAGGCGCCGCTGCGGGGGAGGGGGTGGTGGGGGGTGGGGTGGGGGTGCTCAAAGTGGGGGTAGGGGAGGGGGGGGAGGGGGGCGGAGTGCTCATAGTGGGGGTCGGGAAGGGCGATGGAGGGGAGGGAGGTGCTAACTAGTGGGGTTCGGGGAGGGGAGAGGGTGAGGGAGGGGGGAGGGGAGGGGGGGGTTCTTGGTGAAGTGATGAGTAAAGGGTGGTAAGGGGGAGGAAGATAGAGAGTGAGGGAGGGGTAATATGGAATAAAAAAATTTTACAACTTCAACAAGTTACCGGTTTCATGGATCACTATGAGCAGATACAACTAAAAGGTTGGATTATTAAATAATAATCAAAAGGTTGGATTATTTTCAGCGAACGGCCCAAAGGTTGGATTATTGCCTTTACTATTAGTGCTTCTAGAATTATTATATTTTAATATATTGAATTTATAAATATATTTAAAACTAAGAAAAAGTTTTTTTTTTTAAAAAAATATTAATTTCGGTCCAACCGGTCCAAAACCGGACCGGACCGGAATTTTTCCGGTCTAAAAAAATTTTGGATTTCGATCCACCGGTCCGACCGATCCGGTCCGGTTTTAGACCGGTGCACACCCCCTAGATGTGACACTTAGACTTGAAAATCCTTGTGTGCGTATGTGTAGATATGGATGTGTGTGACTCGCTGACTAATGCTAGGATCCTAAGACTAAGGATGAAGGATGCATGCAATGCTTGACATAATGTTTGGATGATGCAGATATGTAATGCAAATGCAGAGATATGACACTAATGCAGAGGTATGACACTAATGCAAAGATATGATATGATGCTAATGCAGCGATACAATGCTTTGTCGTTCCTTTAGAAGCTCAATTTTTCTTTCAGTAAATAGTTTTCCAAAGAGAAAAATGGGAAGCCCCCAATGATGATTCATGTAGATTATGAGATTATATTGGATTCGAAATACGTTGTAGAACGCGTCCTTGTAATGCTTGAGTTGTATATGTTTCAAGTTTTGTATGCCAAGGGCCTAAGTGAGCCCATAAATAGGTGTGATCTTGTATCCATGTGGGTTTAAAACCCAAGATTTCATGTATGGACTCGTAATGAAGTTTTTAGCAAGGTATGCTTGGAGCCTATGACTTTCTATGCGAACTTGTGATGAAGCCCTAACAAGATGGGGTTGATGGAGTATCGGACTTGATTGCTTGATTTTGAAGATATTCTGTCACGCTTAGTGGAAGTTTCGATCAAATATTCCATATAGGGTTCCTCAGGTTAAAAAAAACAAGAAAGGCCAAAGAAAGGAACACTCAAAGGATGAAACGCGGTCATAGCGCTGAGTGTTGAAAGGTTATGCTAAGGTTGGCTTAGAAAGTGATAATGTAGTTTAGAAAACAGCAAGGGATAAAAAAAAGAAAAAGGCGGAGCCATAATGAATTGACTCACGCAATAGAGTAGGCTAATGATGCAGGTTTAAATCCCAGTCTAGTTCTAAAGGTAGCGATTAGCATTGAAAATTCATGATTTGGGCGATCGCGCTTTTCTCATGTGTCTAAGCGAGCCTTAAAAAATGTTTTTTTTTAATTAAAATGGACTGGCCTCAAAAGAGGTTACTACGTATCCATGATGGAATCAGGCTAGCTCTTAGCAATTTTAATTGGTGGCCTAGCATTCTGCTTGGAGCCATTTGCAATGATTTAGGCATTGCTTTAGAAGAGGTCTTTGGCAAGAGTGGATAATAATGTAGGTTTGGTTTGGTTTAAAGTGGTCGTACCTGAGGGTGAGGTTTCCTACATATCTTTAGCAGAATCAGACCATTTCTAGTTCGGGCTGATGAATGAGAAGATGCCTTGATTTTCGCCTAAGCCGCCCTTATGGGTTTTTGACCTAGAGGGCTTTGGTTTGTCTTTTATGGCTTATTGGCATCCAACGTGGTTGTAGGTTGTCTGAGAAGGTTTATTACAGAGGTATGATTTGACTTGTAATGGTTTTTGGTTATGGAGGTCAAGGCCTTTTGGTTAAAGTTGGAGGTTTTGGGATTGAAGGTTAAAGGATTTAAAAGAAGTAAATTTGACAAAGCTATTGACGGGCTTATTTGCAACACTTCTTATTTTTCAATATTTTGCACTTTTTTCATCATCTTTTTTGGTTTTTTTGTTGTTGTTGCTTTTTTTTTTCTTTTTTCCGCTTACCCTTTACATTATATTGTTGTCAATTGTACTTCCCATGAGGTAGGTTAAAGGGAGAGGAATGTTATGTGTTGAGATTAAAATGAATTATAAGGATTGGAGAAAGCGAGGAATGTCTCTTTTATGCGAAGTATGTTCATTGTCTTTATTAGAACAGTCATAAGAATTATAAATTTATTTCCTTTTAAGGCGACCATCATGGTTTCCATTACAACAACAACAACAACAACTAAGCCTTATTCCCAAAGTGATTTGGGGTCGGCTAACATGAATCGTCAACTGAAACCGTTACCAGAGGAGATGGTAACGACAAGAGTGATAAAAAGGTTTTTTTTTTTTTTGAAAACAAGGTTTACACCAACAAGTTTTAAAAGAGGTTTTCAACAAAAGGTTTTAATACCAACACAATTGAGAAAAACATCATGGTTTCCATTAATGCTCATTAATTCAAGGTTAGAAAATAAATAAATACTCATTTATTAATTGAATATGAGTACGTGCTATAAAAGGGAAATCCTGTATTAGACTAGGCAAAATAAGAAAATTGAAACATAAAATGAAATCCTAAGTCTAGACTCCTACGTTGCGTGACGAGACAGCTTCGTTGCTTCGGTCTTCATGAGGTCTCTTTCTGAATGAAAAGAGATGAGGTGCATTTTTTCCGTGTTAATTGGACCTAAGCGAGTCCAAATGTTTTAATGAGCAATTGGGCTCGGAGATATGTCTACTTCTATGGCATACGGCATTTTTCAGCAAGTCATTCTAAATCTGGATACCCACATTATATACTCATGTGAAGCTATCAAGACCCAAGTATTTGAGGTGGTTTCTGTATGTAGGGAGGAGATTAGAAACGAATATTCATACCAAGTCTTTTTCTGCAGGCCTTGATACCATATGGGTTGATTTCTCTCTCCATCTGTTCAAATAAGTAGTAAAACCTTCATATTCACATTGTTTAAGAACCTCGCGTTCTCTAATGGAGGTTTGCACTTGTGCGTTCGATTCATATTGTTTCATGAAAGCAATAGTAGTGTCTTCCCAAGTTTCAGTTTGCTTGGGATTCAAGGAATTAAACCAATTTTGGCAATTTGGGTCCAATGACATCGGGAATACCATTGGGTAAAGTTTAGGGTCAACTGATTTGATGATCATGGTTGCATGAAAGTTCCTTAGATGATACTTTGGGTTATCAATTGGTTTGCATTCAGTTTGGTATCATCAATGGGCTCAAAATAAGAATTGGTATTGGTTGCCCTATGAACAACACTTTCCAATTTCTTGTTGAATCCAGGAGATTCACCAGACTTGACCTTCTCAAGTCTTATAGCAATTTCTTCCATCATACTAGACATCTTAGCTAAAGCTTTAGCCATTTCAGCGAATTATTGCTCGGTATTCGATGGACTGCCCATTTCAATGTCTCTTGAATTCTGGATGGATCATCAATGGAGACTTAGAGATAGAGTGATAATGAAGAGAGAGAGATGGGATGAAGGAATGTATAATTATAAAGGAATTTCCATTTAAAAGTCGAGCTTCTTGAAATAACTTAGCCTATCCTAAATGAATGATTTTTATTTTTGGATTTCTTTTTATGCACCTAGACCTTATGCATGAATGGATGGCTTTTTTTTTAGACACCTAGACGTAATGCATCTATATATGACTTTTTTGGATGCACCTAGACCTAATGCATATATGCATGACTTTTTTGGATGCACCGAGACCTAATGCATAACTCAGTCTATATGTTTGAACCTGTAAAGGCTGCTTACATATCCTGAACAAGGAATCAGATCGCTTGTAGTTCAGGACTACTAAATGCGGTGGAGAGTATGGATGCAATGAGACTCCTATGTACTCTAGTTATTCATGAAGTATATGAATGATGGACTATGATGTAATCCCCCGTAAATTTATTGGATTTTATAAATATATTTTAATATATAGTTATTTATATTTAAATATATTTTAGCATTTTAATGATTTATTTCTTCAAAGGTTGACTATTTGAAAGTCAAAGGATTTATTTTAATAATTTATGCAAGTCAAACATTTTATTAAAGTCATGCTTTGAAAAGTATTAGAAATATTTGAAACACTTATTGGATTTAGAAAAGGATTTGTAAATGGGTGTGAGGAGCCCAAACCTTTTGGCTTAACCTGTGGTCATTCTCATTTAACTAATCTATCAAAGCCCAACTCTTTATTGGACCCCTAATGGGGGAAACTATAAATACCCTTATTTACACAAATCCCCACACATTAAACACATTTATTTTCTCTCTCTTCCTCCCCTTATTATTGGCCTTCTCTCTCTCTCCTCTCTTTTTCTTTTTTGTTTCTCTCGGTTCTTCCTCCTTCCGTCGGTGTTCCGGCCAGCCGCCGGCAACCGCCGCCACCGGCGCCACCCGACCGACAGCAGCAGCACCGACTGCCGCCGCCCCTCCGCTTTCCGGCGTCTTTCCTCCCTCCTCTTTGTTTGGTTGTTATTTCTTCCTCCTCAAGTTTTAGTTAATGCAAAGTTTGTATCTTTAAGGTTTATTTTAATAAGTTTATGTTTAAAAAGTTATGATTTGATGATTTGTTTATGAATCTAAGATTATATAAATTATGTATTGAAGAAATAAAATTTCAGATTTACTTGTTATGTTAAAATAGGGTTCAAAAATATCAAAGCATGGATTTTTATGGTTTTATAGGTTGGAAAATCAAAGTATCATGTTATAGTTTATGGTTTTTCGTTTTCTTATGATTATAAGCATAGTTAAATATGTTTAAAAAGACTTTTAGTGTATAGTATGTTGCTGGAAATTTAGAAAGCGTATTGTTGATGGAGCTTTTATGATTTAGACATGTCTTTTAAGGGTTTTAATCATCTAGTATAGTAGTACTACACTCGGAGGTTGTACTAAGTAAGTTTTAATGATAGGAAAAATTTTTAAACACTTTTGAGAAGGGTTTAAAGTATTTTATTATTGCTGTAAATTCATGGTGTATTGATTATGAATTTATGTTGGTTATTTTAGGCGGAGAATACTCTCTAGGCGATTTTGAAGTTTGTTATAGTGGCATCTCAGTTTGTCTACACAAGGTACGTACATACCTATGTGTTGATTGATGTAGTATCATGATTTAAGAAGGAGAATTATGTAGTATCATGTATAGGTACTATGTTCAGTTCATATAGGATATCTATTATGTTGGATTTTGCATGTTTGATCTATTATGTGAACATGTTGAAATGCGATTTATATTATGAGATTGATATCATGTTTGTATGATGATTGATGCAAGCATGCTGGTTGGGAACTTTATTTTATTAATTCACATGGGGGAATTAGTATATTTATTAGTATTAGATCATGGTTGATCATTGTTTCCTTTTGAGTATTTCACTGCTTTATAAGGATCGAGGGCCTTATTTGGTAAGTTGATATTTTCTACCTATGAAAGGTTAGTTGGTTGTTGGCTAGGTTCAACAAAATAAAGGAAGATTGGATTAAAGTGAAATTAATTTTGGGTTGTTAAGTTGCTTGATCACTTATCGAATCCTAAAATAAAAATGGAAGTTTATGTTTGTTTGATGCTCTTAATGTTTGTTCAACTTGTGAGTCATAACAAGTGAATAAATTATTAATCATGTAAAGTGAACTGGATAGCATTGGCTTTAGACTGGTGCACGTCTGAAGTGTTGGACAATTAGGAGTTGGGGTACATGGTGAGCGTGCCATGGCTTTTCCTGGGGCCGGATTGATCACCATGTCCTGTTTTATTTAAAAAGGTTCCTCGATATCGTAGGTCAGGGGAATACGGAGTCGCGCCCGTATTTCGTCTTCCAAAGGGAAGGTTGGTTTTAGTTAGACAACGCGGTCCATTGACTATTCCTCTTAAGTAATAAGAATGTTGCTAAAGTTTAGTTCAGTAAAAGTTATCTGCAAGTTATTATGCTATTATTTATTTCTGCCTATTATTTATTAGTATCGTGTTAGGATTGTTTACTTGTTTAGTATGTAGTACTCAGTTTTGATGATTACGTGCTTTTGTTGTGTATGTTGATCATGGCTTTCCCTTATTGATCCTGTGATGACCCATTTCGGTGAGCAGTCTCTAGGAATCAGTAGTGCATTGTCTATTTATAGGTTTGAAGATGATGCATCATTGGGATCGGGAATTTTGGGAGCTTGTGTAGTTTATTTACAATACTTTTGAGTTATATTTTCATAGTTGGTTTGGTTTGGTTTTAAGTTGATTTGGTTTTATTGGTTGGTTTAAGAGTTGACTTTACTGTTGACTAAGTTTTAGTTATAAAGTTAATTTATGTTTTCCGCTGCAAAATTCTGAATAAGCCGATACGTTTTCACACGGGCGATAATACGTTGATAATTCTCTATGTTTTATTTAAAAAGGTATTTTAGAAAAGAGAGAATCATCGGGGTGTTATAAAGTGGTATCTTGGAGCTTTAGGTTTTATTAGCCTTTCGTGCAAACTTTAAGTTTTTAGGCGCCTAACTAGCTAGTTACTTAAAATGAATTTCTTAAAATTGAGCTCCTACTTATTCAAGGTATTAAGATTACCTTCGAAATGTCTTTTTTTTTCAAGAATCTAATATTGATTTCAATTCAAATTTTTTTTATAGGGTCTGAAATTTTTTTATTCTAGTGTCCGAATTTTTTTATTATTTTCTTTATTATGTTCGAATTTTCAAACCATGTAATTTTTTGTATGTTATTCATTTTTTTTCGGTTCCTTCCAAATTCGAAAAAAAAAATTACTTCTTTACATTATTTTCAATACTCTGGTATATTTTATTATTTTATGAGAGATGGGTAGTATAGGAGGGGCATATAGGATAGAAATATTATAAGTCTGCATTAAATAGTTAGTTTAGCTTGATTATATTATTTTTTCTTCCCTGCTAACTGTTTGTGTTATTCATATGCTTTATGTTGTTGGTTATTCTTGCTTATTGGTTGTTGTTGGGATTATACGTTAAGTGAGAGTACCAAATAGAAGTTATATTTATTTGTTATAGATTCCTAGCCATGTCTGAAAGGGAAGATACTAGAATAGGGAGCTATTACAACCCTAGTGTGCTTAGTGATGATGAGAGTGATGGAGGTTATGATTGATGATGATAACTACATCAAACTAGAGTTCATTATGCGTAATGTATTAAGAGCATGCATGCCTGATAGTGATGATGAGATTCTTCATGAGTTTGACCGTGCTAGAGGACAGACCAGGAGTGATATCTACCATGCTTCATTCAGATATGAGACTGATTTTGAGCTAGAGGAGGACGAGCCTCAACCTAAACGGAGTTCAACGAGATTTAGAAGATATGTTTATTATAATAGTGAGGACATTGATGAATTGGAAGATCAGCTTTTTACTCCAGAGAACTACAGGGAGTCAAAGGATAGGACTCATGATGTTTCACCATAGATTATTTACCTATTTATTTATGCTTTAAAGAATAATGTTGGATAATTCGTCCAACAGTGGTTTAAATTTATTTCATAGTACCTTTAATTTATTTTTAGGAAAAAGTACGGTTTTATGGTTGAGAAAATTGTTATTAGCATCTTTTAAGGAATAAAAGTTAAATATTTAGTTATCCAAGGGAGCAAGAATTTATTTTGGGCACGCGAATGGGAATACTTTATTTATTTGTATGATTGAATTTTTATTCATTGTTCCTAAGCTGTGTGTTCTTAATGTGAATATTCTTCATGGATGATTGATGATAATTATTCGGTAATATTATTGTAACTTCATGAGAATTGTTTGTTGATGCGATCTTTATGGTCAAATCAAATGTTACCTTCATAGAGAATGGCATATAAGTTATGTTTCGAACCTAAAGTAGAGTACGTTAATTTCAGGTCGCGCACTAGAATGACAAACAACAATAACGACTTAGCTGCTCTTATTCGCCTTTTGGCGGAGAAATTTACTCAGGAGAGATCTGAGCGTCCCGACTCTTTAAGGGACTAGCCAAGGTTAAACCACCATACTTTAAGGGGCAAGCTGATCCTACATTTTTAGAGAACTGGATTAGGGAGTTTGAGAAATCTTTGGGGCTGTGAACTGTCCTGAGAATATGAGAGTAGGTCAGTCTGTGTTGTACCTAAAGGATGAGGCTAATTTGTGGTGGACAGAAAATGGGGCTAGACTGAGTGCTGCTGAGGGATTCAATTGGGATTCTTTTGTTACTGCTTTGAGAGGGAAGTTTTACCCTGCTTTTATGAGGAAACAGAAAGCCCAAGAGTTTACCAACCTTAGGATGGGGAGTATGACCATCTCTGAGTATTATAGCAAATTCATAGCACTGTCGAGGCTTGCACCTGAAGTAGTAGCCACTGAGGAATTAAAGGCTCAAAGGTTTGAGCAAGGTTTGACTGAGGAAATTCAGCTAGGGTTAGGTGGTGAAACTTTTTCATCCCTAGATATTGTGTATGGGATAGCCGCCCACATTTATGGTCTTCAGTCGAGGCTTGACGAGAGAGTGTTGTACTGGGTGAGAAAAGAAAGGATTTCAATGTTGAGGGAAATCAAGGTAACTTCAAGAAGAGTAGAAATGGGAATGGGAGTTTTCAAGGAAGGAATAATCAGAGCTACAATAATAAGGGTCAATCTAAGAGAGTGTATCATTGTAAGAAGTGCAGTAATAACCATCTAGGTAAAGACTGCAAGGGAGAACCAGTGACCTGTAACTACTGCCAGAAGAAGGGCCATAGGGAGTATGAGTGCTTTGCTAAGCAAAAGAAAGAGCAAAATGACAATGGGGGTAGTAACCAAGTGAGGTCTGGATTTAACCAGTCAGGAATCAGGGTTCGAAGCCTGTAGGGGCACTGAACAACGAAGGGAGCTACAATAAGCCTGCTAGTGAGAGCAATAACCAGAACAAGGCTCCGGGTAAACTGTTCGTGATGAGTCGCAATGAAGCTGAACGATCTGCCGATGTAGTTTCCGGTACTTTTTCTATTAACTCCTTGCTAGTTAAAGCGTTATTTGATTCGGGGGGACTTATTCTTTTGTTTCGTCATATGTTATTAAAAGTCTGGGGTTAGTAAATTTTGAGGTGATTGAATTGCCTGTTAGTATACCTACTGGTGAGACCATAAGGTGTACCAAGTTGTTTAAAAATTTGATCTAAAGATAGGAGACTGTGTTTTTCCTTCTGATTTGATAGAATTTAATATGGGAGACCTGGATGTAATTTTGGGGATGGATTGGCTAAGTTTATATAAGGCCAAGATAGACTGTGAAGTTCAAAAAGTAGTTTTAA
Source organism: Beta corolliflora (assembly GCA_947648045.1). NCBI lineage: Eukaryota > Viridiplantae > Streptophyta > Magnoliopsida > Caryophyllales > Amaranthaceae > Beta > Beta corolliflora. The sequence continues at coordinate 52,024 of CANSZD010002646.1, forward strand.
GAAGCCCTTTGGGGAAGTTGACCTCGTATAGACGTTTTGGGAAGTCCAAGAACTTTGGGGTTATTTCTGCGATGCAAGTGAAGAAGTTAATGAAGAAGGGGTGTGAGCTATTTTTTTGTAGTGTGCAAGATGTGAGTAAAGAAGCTGGAGTGAAGATCGAGGATGTTCCAATCGTGAATGAGTTCATGGATGTGTTTCCGAGTGAGATTTCGGGTATGTCGCCTACTAGAGCTGTTAAATTCACCATTGACTTAGTTCCTGGAACAACACCGGTATCTAAAGCACCCTATTGAATGGCACCTACGGAGATGAATGAATTGAAGACGCAGTTGCAAGAGCTGTTCGATAAAGGTTATATTAGGCCTAGTGCTTCACCTTGGGGAGCTCCTGTGTTGTTTGTTAAGAAGAAAAATGGGAGTATGAGGTTGTGTATCGATTATAGGGAATTGAAAAATGTAACCATCAAGAACAAATATCCTTTGCCTAGGATAGATGACCTCTTCGATCAATTGAATGGAGCGAGTGTGTTCTCGAAGATTGATTTGTGTTCGGGGTATCACCAGTTGAGGGTAGCTGATAAGGATATACCTAAGACTACTTTTAGGACTCGTTATGGTCATTATGAGTTCACTATAATGCCTTTTGGGTTAACTAATGCACCTGCCATTTTTATGGACTTGATGAATAGGATTTTCCATGAGTTCTTAGATAAGTTCGTGGGGGTATTCATTGATGATATCCTGATTTATTCGAAAAATGGAAAACAGCATGATGAGCACTTGAGGATTATACTGGAGACGCTTAGGAAGAATCAATTGTATGCCAAGTTTTCTAAGTGTGAGTTTCGTTTGGAAAAAAGTAGCATTTTTGGGTCACTATGTGTCTAAGGAAGGAGTCTCTGTAGATCCTGCTAAAATTCAAGCTGTGAGTGAGTGGCCAACTCCAAAAATGTGTCTGATATTAGAAGTTTCCTAGGTCTAGCTGGCTATTATAGGAGATTTGTGAGAGATTTTTCAAAGATAGCGAGGCCCATGACCAATTTGATGAAAAAGGAGTCAAAATTCCTGTGGAGTGAGAAGTGTGAGGAAGCTTTTCGGATTTTTAAAGAACGTTTGACCTCCGCACCTGTTTTGACCCTGGCTGATGGGAACGAGGGATTTTAGGTGTATAGTGATGCTTCAAAGAATGGTTTGGGATGTGTGTTGCAGTAGAATGGGAAGGTGATCGCGTATGCATCGCATCAATAGAAACCTTATGAGGCTAATTACCCTACCCATTATCTAAAGTTAGCTGATATTGTGTTCGCCTTGAAGATTCGGAGACATTACCTTTATGGGGCAAACTGTAAGATCTTTACTGACCATAAAAGTTTGAAGTACATTTTCACTCAGAAAGACCTCAATATGAAGCAGAGAAGATGGTTAGAGTTGATAAAGGATTATGATCTAGACATCCAATATCATGAGGGGTAAGCGAATGTCGTTGCTGATGCGTTGAGTAGGAAGTCGAGTCATAGCATGAATGCCTTGGAAGTTCCTGAAGAGTTATGTCGAGATATGCATAGACTTAGCCTAGAAATATTAAATCTTGGGGAAATCGAGGCAAGATTGAGTGCTTTATCATTGGGGTTGTCAATTTTCGACGAGATCAAAGAGGGTCAAGTTGGGGATGAGCACCTAGAGAAGATTAAGGAAAAGATGAGGCTAGGTAAAGAAGTTGATTTTAAGATCCATGATGATGGTAGTCTGAGCTTCAAGGGAAGGTGGTGTGTACCACAAAAATGTGATGAGCTTAAGAGACATCTTATGAATTAGGGGCATAATACGCCGTATTCTGTGCACCCTGGGGGTGACAACCTATATAAAGACCTTAACCAGATCTATTGGTGGCCAAACATGAAGTGTGAGGTTGCCGAGTTCGTGTCCAAATGTTAAACCTGTCAGAAAGTCAAGATAGATCATAAAAGACCCATGAGGAAGGTTCAATCCTTAGAGGTTGCTGGATGGAAGTGGGATTCCATATCGATGGATTTTGTGACTGCTTTGCCTAAGACGAGGAATGGCAATGATAATATTTGGGTTATTGTGGGCCGTCTGGCGAAGTCGACTGTGTTCATTCCAATCAAAGAGACATGGAAGAAGAAGCAACTTGCGAAGACGTATATTAAACATGTAGAGATTGCAAGTGGTTCCAACCGATATTATTTCAGATCGTGATTCGAGATTCCTCTCGAAGTTTTGGCAAAAGGTCCAGTTAAATCTTGGGACAACATTGAAAATGAGTACTGTCTTTCACCCTGCGACCGATGATCAGACTGAGAGGATTAACAAATCGATGGAAGATATGTTGAGAGCCTGTGCTATTGACTTTCAGGGTAGTTGCGAAGACCAATTAGAATTGATTGAGTTTTCATGCAACAATAGTTATCATGCGAGTATTAAGATGACACCTTTTGAGGCGTTATATGGAAGAAAGTGTAGAAGTCCCATTTGCTGGAATGATTTTAGTGAGAACATAGCATTGGTGAGATAATTCATTGAGGAGACTGTCAAGAGTGTGAAGTTGATTCAGGCTAGAATTCAAGCTGCTCAAGATAGGCAAAAGAGTTATGCCGATTTGAAGCGAAGAGAAGATGAGTTTGAAGTAGGTGATGAAATGTTTCTGAAAGTATCACCAACTAAGGGTGTGATGAGATTTGGGAAAAAGGGCAAATTAAGTGCCAAATATGTAGGTCCATATGAGATCCTGCAAAGAATTGGGAAGGTAGCTTATAGATTGGCTTTGCCAATGGAGTTCGAAAAGATGCGCGATGTGTTTCATATTTTCCAACTCAAGCGTTATATCTCTGATGAGCGTCATGTCTTGGAGCCTGAGAGGATCCAGATTGATAGTACCTCACATATGACGAAAGGCTTGTGAAAATTCTTGATAAGAAATTGCGTAGTACACGCAATAAGGATGTCAATATCGTGAAAGTGCTTCGGTCGAACCATGAGTCTGAAGAGGCAACGTGGGAAGCTGAAGCTGAAATGAAGAAGAAGTATCCGGAATTATTCCTTAAGGTGAGTTACAAGGGCGTAACTCATTTTCTTTAAGGGGGTAAAATGCGATAGAATTTCGCGCTTTTTACCAATTTTTATGGTATTTTTATGCATTTTTATGCTTATTTTGGCGATTTGCACATGTTGGTGCAAAATAAATAGTTTCTCCGCACTAAAAAAGGTGTTCATGAGTAAAACAATTGTTTTTAAGATGGCAAAAGAGTGCACATGAGTGGCACAAGTATTTCTCCTTGGAGAGTTCAGTTAAAAACTTTTGAAATTGTGTGAGTTAAACTTCTTTTAAGAGGGGTAGAATGTAATCCCCCGTAAATTTATTGGAATAGTTATTTATATTTAAATATATTTTAATTTATGCAAGTCAAATATTTTATTAAAGTCATGCTTTGAAAAGTATTTGAAATATTTGAAACACTTATTGGATTTAGAAAAGGATTTGTAAATGGGTGTGAGGAGCCCAAATCTTTTGGCTTAACCTATGATCATTCTCATTTAACTAACCCATAAAAGCCCAACTCTTGATTGGACCTCTAATGGGGGAAACTATAAATACCCTTATTTACACAAATCCCCACACATTAAACACATTTATTTTCTCTCTCTTCCTCCCATTATTTTCGGCCTTCTCCCTCTCTCCTTTCTTTTTCTTTTTTTTCTCTCGGTTCTTCCTCCTTCCGTCAGTGTTCCGGCCAGCCGCCGGCAACCGCCACCACCGACAACAGCAGCATCGACTGCCGCCCCCCCTCCGCTTTCCGGCGTCTTTCCTCCCTCCTCTTTGTTTGGTTGTTATTTCTTCCTCCTCAAGTTTTAGTTATTGCAAAGTTTGTATCTTTAGGGTTTGTTTTAATAAATTTATGTTTAAAAAGTTATGATTTGATGATTTGTTTATGAATCTAAGATTATATAAATTATGTATTCAAGAAATAAAATTTCAGATTTACTTGTTATGTTAAAATAGGGTTTTAAAATATCAAAGCATGGATTTTTAGGGTTTTATAAGTTGGAAAATCATAGTATCATGTTATAGTTTATGGTTTTGGGTTCTCTTATGTTATAAGCATGTTTAAATATGTTTAAAAAGAGTTTTAGTGTATATTATGTTGCTGGAAATTTAGAAAGCGTATTGTTGATGGAGCTTTTATGATTTAAACATGTGTTTTAAGGGTTTTAATCATCTAGTATAGTAGTACTATACTAGGAGGTTGTACTAAGTAAGTTTTAATGATGGGAAAAGTTTTTAAAAACTTTCAAGAAGGGTTTAAAGTATTTTATTATTGTTGTAAATTCATGGCGTATTGATTATGAATTTATGTTGGTTAATTTAGGTGGAGAATTCTCTCTAGGCGATTTTTAAGTCTGTTATAGTGGCATCTCAGTTTGTGTACACAAGGGACGTACATACCTATGTGTTGGTTGATGTAGTATCATGATTTAAGAAGGAGAATTATGTAGTATCATGTATAGGAACTATGTTCAGTTCATATATGATATCTATTATGTTGGCTTTTACATGTTTGATCTATTGTGTGAACATGTTGAATATGCGATTTATATTATGAGATTGATATCATGTTTGTATGATGATTGATGCAATCATGTTGGTTGGGAACTTTATTTTATTAATTCACATGGGGGAATTAATATATTTATTAGTATTGGATCATGGTTGATCATTGTTCCCTTTTGAGTATTTCACTGCTTTATAAGGACCGAGGGCCTTATTTGGTAAGTTGATATTTTCTACCTATGAAAGGTTAGTTGGTTGTTGGCTAGGTTCAATAAAATAAAGGAAGATTGGATTAAAGTGAAATTTATTTTGGGTTGTTAAGTTGTTTGATCACTTATCAAATCCTAAGATAAAAATGGAAGTTTATGTTTGTTTGATGCTCTTAATGTTTGTTCAACTTGTGATTCATAACAAGTGAATAAATTATTAATCATGTAAAGTGAAACTGGATAGCAATAGCTTTAGACTGGTACACGTCTAAAGTGTTGGACAATTAGGAGTGTACATGGTGAGCGTGCCATGGCTGTTCCTGCGGCCAGATTGATCACCGTGTCCTGTTTTATTTAAAATGGTTCCTTGATATAGTAGGTCATGGGAATACGGAGTCGCGCCCATATTTCGTCTTCCAAAGGGAAGGTTGGTTTTAGTTAGACAACACGGTCCATTGACTATTCCTTTTAAGTAATAAGAATGTTGTTAAAGTTTAGTTCAGTAAAAGTTATATGCAAGTTATTATGCTATTATTTATTTCTGCCTATTATTTATTAGTATCATGTTAGGATTGTTTACTTGTTTAGTATGTAGTACTCAGCTTTGTTGATTACGTGCTTTTGTTGTGTATGTTGATCATGGCATTGCCTTATTGATCCTGTGATGACCCATTTCGGTGAGCAGTCTCTAGGGATCAATAGTGCATTGTCTATTTACGGGTTTGATACATCATTGGGATCAGGAATTTGGAGAGCTTGTGTAGTTTATTTACAATACTTTTGAGTTATATTTTCATAGTTGGTTTGGTTTGGTTTTGTTGGTTGGTTTTAGAGTTGACTTTACTGTTGACTAAGTTTTAGTTATAAAGTTAATTTATGTTTTCCGCTGTAAAAAATTCTAAATAAGCCGATACGTTTTCACACGGACGATAATACGTTGATAATTCTCTATATTTTATTTAAAAAGGTATTTTAGAAAAGAGAGAATTGTCGGGGTGTTACATATGCAATGCAAAAGATTCTAGTATGAATGCAGTTCTAGCGGACACGAAATCCTATGGACATTTTAAGATTTTAGACTTGATAGACTTCTCATGACCTTAGAATTTTAGACTTGGTGAACTTTTGAGGATGCTAGACTCCTAATATGCATGAGACTCTAGTGGACCTAGACTCCTAAAACGGACGAAATTCAAAAGAATTTAGACTTCTATTACAGACATAATTTTATTCGATTTAAACTCCTATTATGCATGGAATTTTACGGATTCTAGACTCCTAAGATGGTAAGAACTCTAATGACCCTAGGATCCTTAGATGGGTGAACCTAGACGAGGTTAAGACTCCTAACATGAATAGAGTTGTTGATGAAAAAGGAAATAAAAAATGTATAGATTATAGATGGAAGTTGGGACAAAGAATGGGGATAATAGGAAATTGGCAACACAGTGGAACTATGGGTCATGACTTGAGTACACCAATATCAAACGCAAGATGATGGAAAGAAATTTGCGCTGGGCGCAAGAAGGTGCGCACAACGCGAAGAATGAAGCAAGCGACGACTGGGTGATGCGCGTGACGCCCGGAGTGATGCACGAAACACACTGAAGAATGCGCAAGACGCACCGAAAGCTGCGCACGACGCACAGACCAGTGGATCATGCAATCTTTCTGTGTGAAACGTATAATAATGCGAGGCTCGCAATTTCGGAGAAGCTCATTTGTGCATCTTTTGATCGTGTAAATTCGTTTGCGATTTTTCACTCGAAACATCAATGATACGAAAAAATTAATGGCACGCACACACAAATATGCACAATCATGATAATAATATGCAAAGTTCCAACCTAAAGTCCATTTCTACGTTTGAAACTATGGTCAGGTTTAGGTTAAGGCTGAAAAGGGTCCATGACTAAGAGATTGATCCCACGCTTCGTACCTTTGCTTAAAAAGGTGGTCAAGTGTAAGACGCACTCCAGTTATCAAGTTATGAACAATAGAACAATGCCATGGTTGGGTAGGTTTGCTTATGACTAAGATCCAATACTAACGCTCAGGAAGCTTTCGGAAGGACAAAGCGCAAACCCCCCGGGGGTGGCCTGACGCATAGAACATGCGCTAATGAGGCAAGGAAGATTGTCTTTATGGTGGCTTAAACAATAGTCATGCACATGCAAAACAATATGTTATTCTAAAGCATAAAAACAGAATGAAACATATTTTTCAAGTTTCACCCACTCATTTAAAAAAAAATTTATTTTTAAAAATCTTCCCCAGTAAAATCGCCAAATTATAGGCGTGATTTTATTTCGCCTACACGGTGTGAATGCGTATTTGACTACCCTATTGTTAAGGTTTTATTAAAATACGTTTTGAAGTCGCCAACAAGTCTTTAAAGGAAGACTCATAAACCTAATTGGATATTTGGGAAATTGAGGGACAATTTAGGGACTTATCCAATGTAGATTTCCTGTCAAGACTCTATGGATGGTCAGGAAACAAAAATTGAGTTCGGGGGTGAAGGTACGAACACGGTCAGGAACGACGTTCGCCCATTGCTAGCCTCTACTTAATACGATTCATAACCAATTTTATGCAAAACAATAACCACATAATGTTTTTAAACACCCTAAAAAAGTTTAGTCTAGTTTGGTTCATGAAACACATAAAAGTATACTTTTTTGGTGATATGTTCATTAAACCATCAAGATTAGTCGGTTCCTATCAGGTTGTCCATATTATCTGATTTAAGTGTTAGAACTAGGTCTTGATTAACAATAATATACAAGGTGATAAATATTGCAATCAAACATATAAAATAATGTTCATGAAAAATAAATAAAAAATAAGAAAAAATTAATATCGCAGGGAGTTAGTATATACAATACTTACAATCGCAAGAATACGTTAGCAATCTATATCACAAATAGAATGTTAGTAACTTCAAGAAAAATAATAATAATAAAAACTAATTAAATAAAAGAAAGGTTGTTTATTTAGTTGTCCCTAAAAAATTATATATACAACCGTCTGAGGTCATCGATTTGTACGGATCTTGGATCGAATTGGTTGAACGAGCCTTAAAAAATTGCGTGCTGTATCGAGTATTAGTTGAAGAATATTGATTTGTCTGTTTTGCAAAAGTAGTATACTGTATCCCGTAGGTGATATCAGGTGCAAGTCTTTTGTTTTTTTGTAATATTGAAAAACTACAAGATGTAGCGTATTGGTACAGGACTACAGGTGATAATGATCAAGAAAAAGAAAAGGTGTACTGATGATGACGTGAAGTGGAATTAAGGGGAATTATATGTAGGTGCTGTAGTATTTAGTTTAGGTGATTGGTGAGAGAAATTAGCTGGAAGCGTTTTGTGAGGATTAGTGGCGTGAATAGGAAGCAGGAGGGTGATGAGTTGGGCGAATTGGTGTGGTGATGTGGTGTGGGAATTGGTTAGAAGTACGGCTGTGCAAAGATCAGGGTCGGACCGGAATCTGGACCGAATCGGACCGGAATTTGGATCGACCGGACTCGACCGAAAATTCTGGTCTGATCCTCGGTCTAGTGAAATTCCCGATTTCGGGTTTCCGGCCGATCCAGTCCAAAACCCGGAAAATTCCGGTCCGGATCGGTAGACCGGCATTTCTGATTTTTTTAGTAAAAAAAAAAAAGTTTAGATATTAAAAAAGTTTAAAAAGTAGAAAGTTAAAAATCTACTATTTATTACATTTAGGAATATTCTTATTAAAATTATTAAACTTTAATGTATCTAATTTATAAATATGTTTAAATGAAATAAAAATGTTATTTTTTTTACAAAATTTATATTCTGGTCCAAAAGGCCCAAAATCGGACCGGACCGGAAAAATTATGTGGTATCAGTGAGGGAGATTAGGGTAATATATAGGTATAGATGGTTGGAAACCGATTGGTTTTGGAAAATAATTAGGTTTTCAAAAAGATTTTTTTATCAAAGATTTTAGAAAATATTTTAAAACACTTTGGAGAAATATTATTTTTATAAAAGATATTTTTACTAATAAAACTAATTAATATAATTAATTAATTTTATTAATTAAATTGGGCTAGATTATAGGTTTTAGAAATTCGTCTTTCATAAAAACTATTTTTTAAAAGGTTTTTCGAAGATGAGCTATTTTAAAACGTTTTGGAAATTAGGCTTAGTAAAACTATTTATAAAAAAGGGTTATTTGAAATGGGTTAATAAAAAGGTTAGAAAATGGATTGGGCATAAAATATTTTTATTTAGACTCGTTCTTTATTCTTTCATCAACCCGGGCCAATTAGAGCGGGGTATTAGTAATCATAGGGTACTAAATGGCGAGACACGATTATGGGTCTACAATCATCGTCATACCACATGTTAAAAAAAAATCTTTTCAAAATTAATCCATCATCTTTTCCCAATAAAGGATAAAAATATAGGGGTCCCTTTCAAAAATGAATTTCGAAAATTCTAAGCCCAGTCTACCGTATTCAATCCATTAACAAAACATCTCAATCCAATCCCTATGCACTTGCATTCATTTCAAGCCCATGTGCATTAGAGTCCACATACATTCATATTAGGCCCATTTAAACTTGAGTTCATGCTTTCATATTAGGTCCACTTGCATTAGAGTCCATCTTAGGCCCAATCTAAGTCTCATCTCAACCCATTCTAATCTAAGTCTAATCTAAGTCTCATCTCAGCAAATCGAATCTAAATCTAATCAAGTCCAATCCAAAACTTAGGTCCATTTAGGCCCAATTAATACCCTAGGTCTAGTTTGCATCTCCATGTAAGCCCTAATCAAATCTTAGGACTATAAAAGCTCAATTTATACCCTAGGTCTAGTGTGCATCTCCATTTAAGCCCTAGTTAAGTCTTCAGACTATAAAAACCCAATCCAAACTCATATAGGACGAAGTCAAACTCTAAAATCCATCAATCTTTTGGTTTAGCCTGCTTACTTTAAATGTTAGTTCAAAGTTTAGTCATCCCTAAGCCCATAACGACCTAAATCCTCGAGTTTAGCAGCCTTTTCAATGAGGTAGTCAAATACGCGCTCATCCCGTGTAGGCAATAAAAGCACGCCTACAATTTAATGATCCTTCAGCAACATTAATAAACGATGACTTTGTATTTATTTAAATATAGAGATCAACAATCTGAATACATGATGCCAACTTCCTCCTAATGTTACCATCAATATTGAGGATTTTTTGGTCCAGGTGGTGATATCTTCTACAAGAAATTATTAGACCGATCTAATCGCTCCTCTAGTGTCTACACACCGTCTTTGGTTTTTCAACTTTCAACATCCGTGGAGCAATCTCAACAACAAAGAGAATACTTAATCATGATTTTAAGTGAAGAGACTTAATCAAGAATTAAGTGAAGATGGTCTACAAGTGATGATTCATGCAAGAAAGAAGCTTAGTGTGCGTTAGGGTGTATCTAATCTTCTTGTCAGGATGAGTAAAGGTAATGACTAAGAATACATGAACTTTTTTAAGGAACTAAGAATGGTTCCTAAGTTGGGAACTGTTTCCTTTGCACTTGGTCTAAGGAGCAACGCTGACTTTAAAGGAACAATGAACGTATTTAATGAAATTTGAGTAAATATAAAATAAATCAAACCCGTGTTCTAAATCAGCTAGTGAGTCTGCAAATATTAATGGTTAAAACTATATCAAGTCCTTGTATTTAAGGAAGTTGGTAGCTAGATAGAATTATTTTAGGATAAAGATTTTGTTTAAGATAAATAAAAGGTTTTATTTATTTATCTCATTATAGTCAAATTAGGAAAGTTACTTAAATTAACTTAGGATTCCTTACTAAGTTTTATTTATCAGCTTCAATTAAAATAAAATCTGCACGTTTGTTTTCAGTCACGTTTTATTTGTCATGTTCATTTGTTGGTGGAGTTAGTGTTGTGCTTGGTTCCTAACTAAAAGAACATGGAGTGAATGGTCTAGTTTGTAGGAGCTAGAGTCAGTTATTGGAGGAGTATCCAATACAATAATTGCCTATAACCACAATGTATTAATTCTAGTTAAAAGGTGAGTCTGACTAAGTGAAAAGTATTCTAATTGTCTTTAGTGTAAGTACCTTAGTTCCTAAAGAGTTCATTATTTCTCCGCCTTTGCTTTTACTCTTCCTATTACATTGACAATTTGTATTACTTTTGGGTTAGGGGTTTTGAGTGAAATCTTGTACTTGTAAGCTTGAGAGAAAAGTGAGGACTTATAGTTAAGTCGTAAGAAGATCAAAGTCAAGGGAGATGTCGTTGGAAACTTGAGTTCGTTGCGGAACTTAAGTGCTCACTCTAGAGATCATAATAGATATTTGACAGATTCATTGCTTTATTATAGTGAACTTGAGTTCAAATCCCTTGTGGTATAGGTTTTTATTTTCTATTGGGCATATAATAATTTTCCTTGTAAAATCTCTTGTATTTCCTTGTGTTGTTTTGTTTCCTTTACAAGTTTTTATATTCCTAAAAAATACGCTCATAATTCACATTATAGTTTTATAGTGTTCCTATTCAAACCACAATTTGGATGAATAAGGATTTGATTATGAGAAGGTTGAAGAAGCTATTATACTTAATGCTAGCATCTGTGGTGAACGGTGATGAACAAAGTCATTAATTGGAAGATTGATAGGATGTATTTTGGGCTATCGGTTGCAGCAACGTGGTGGCAGATGTTTGTTTTGATCGTACTAGGGAATGGTGAGATATTGACTATGTTTGGAACTTCATAAAGCAAGGGAAGAGATCGAATTTACGTGGAAGCCACAACCACTTATATGGGTTTTTTTCGAAATAGTGGACTTTATAGCAAGATAGTTACAATATTACAATTAGCCAATGGTACTAGGTCCTCATTATTGGAATTGGTTGGTACATGCACCAGGTTTAGATCATTCAAAAGTAATTTACGATAAGTTGGGGAAGGGGTTTGCAAACAATATACACAGTATCAATAAAAACCGCTTCTTTCCGTGCCATCTTAGCCATGACATGCACTACTTTATTCCCTTCATGTCCTTTAAATTGGAGATCAATACCTACATTTTGTAGAGGCACTCCTTACATTTCCCCATTAGAAAAGTCGGATTATTTTTTAATAATTGCTTGTTTTTTATTCCTGCAACCGCTCTTGCACTATCCATTGCAAGAATAAAATTGGTACATCCTTTACTCTTGATCTAAGAAATTAAGAGCTTATAAGATTGCTTTAAGTTCAGCCTCAAGGGAGTACATGGACTATGATCTAGAAACGAAACCAACAATCTAGTTTCCAGTATGATCACGACAAACACCTGCTCCAGACAAAGTTAATGTTTAGGACATTGGGCGTGGGGGAGGGGGGGGAGGGCTTTGCCATGCATGGTTGTGGTGGTTAGCTTGCATCGAGTGGTTATGGGTGTAGAACCATTCGGTAGCTGCCCTAGAGATGTTTTTTAGAAGGACACTATAGGTAATGTTTTCCTTTTTGAAGATTCATTTATTTATGCGGTTCCAAATATGCCAAATAGCAATGGAGGAAAAAGTATTTTCAGGGAGGCAATGGTGGTTATTAGCAAAATTATTACCTAAATTCTCTTTGATCTAGGATTTTAAAGAGTAGGAACTCCAAAGGTTTACCTTGAAAATGGCCCAAAAGTCACAACTCTATAGCAATTCTTAAGAATATGATCCATTGTTTCAAGGCTTGAAGGACAAAAGGGACAAGTTCCAGTAGTAGTTTTCATTATTTTCGTGGAGTTATCATTACAAAAGATTCTTTCCCACCAAAGTTGTCAGAAGTTTTTCATTTTTGGAAGGCTCGAGGAGTCCCAAATACAGTCCCACTTTTCATCAGGTGGAATGTGTTTTGTGAGGAAGGTTGCTACTTTTTTTGAGTCAAATTTTCCATTATGGGTCCAAGAAGAAAAGGGGAGGTCATCATTTTGAGAATATGAGACAGATTAACCCTGTTCCAATATTTTGTTAGGCATTTGGATTGAGAGAATGGAAAGATCAGGTTTTCCATTGAGTTTAATATCTGCTAGGTTTAGAAAGATCTCCTAGAGGGGGATTGGACCCTGAAACTAGTTTCTAAGGCTTTGGTCTCCTAGCCAATTATCATTCCAAAGATAATTGATTTGCTATTACCCATTTCCCAAATCATACCGTGTTTGTACAGATCCCAACCCTTACCAATGCTATGCCAAATGCATGATCCTTTGGTGAAGTTTGTTGGTTCATATCTATTTCCTGTTAATTTGGTTGTTAGAAAGGGATCCCAGTCCCCCTATTGATTTTGGTTGGCTCATGTTTTTCCAAGAGATCGTGTTATGCTTGGAAGAACTGTGAGTACCTCCCTAGTAGAATTTTCCACAGATTGAGTCAAGTTATTTCGAGATGCCAAGGTGAAAATGAATAGGATGCATGAAATATCTAGGGATTGCTTGAAAAGTGGAGTTTATGAGGATTATCCTCCCCACTTTGGAAAGGCACCTTGATTTATAGGAGGCAAGCTTTGAAGTGATTTTGTTAATGATGAAGCTCAATTTGTTTTTTGAGGGTTTCTATTGGAAGAGGGAAAAGCCTAAGTAGGAACTAAGGTCGTTTGTGCTTTTAGTATTAAGAATTTGCTCAATCAATAATTCAAGCTTGTATTTTTTTTTGGAGATAAAAGCTCAGTTTTTTATTTATTTATTTTTTGATCTGAGATGCTAAGAAGTAGCCAAGGACTAGTTTCATGGAGCAAATAAGCCTTTTTCCCTTAATTTTTATTCATAGAATGAAGAATTTCAGAAGTCATGATGTAAGTTAATTTCGAACCTCTACCCAGAATGAAGCTGTTTTGATTCGAAGAAACAATATCGTGAAGGAGAGGTCTGATTCTTTGCACTAGGATCTTTGCAACAATCTTATAAGGAGCGTTATTAGACTGATAGGTCTGAAATTTGTTACTGTTAGGGAGTTTTCTATCTTAGGGATTAAACATATTAGAGTTATGTTGAGAGCCCTAAGCATATTCAGATCCCTGAAGATATATGTTACAAGATTAGTTCAATATAATCCAAGGAAGAGAGATCCTAGAAGTGTTGGAGGAAGAGATCGTGAATCCCATCATCTCCTAGAGCCTTATTACTACCAATGGCAAAGACAACTACTGATTTCCTCAGAAGAAGGGACGTGGAAGCAAGAAAAACTTTGATTTGAGATAATGGTGGGAGGGGAAGGAGGGTTGGAAGAGATGAAGAGGGTAAAGAAATGGCTAGTGATTATAATATGGATATCACTCATGATTGAGATTTCAATGCCCACTTCATTTTTTAACATGATAATTTTATTGGACTTTCCATTAAAGATAGTTTAGAGATGGAAGATATTTGAATTTCTATCACCATTGAAGAGCTAATTCAGATCTAGCCTAGTTTGCCAAAAAAATTCTTCTTGATCAAGGACTGTTTCTAGCTCGACAAGAAAGATATTTTTCGAGTTTGATGCCAGGGCAATTTGGGCACCCTTAACTATGGCCATGGTTCTTTTCTATCTTTGATTGAATTACCGTTATCAACAGCCCAAGAAGGAATGCTAATTTTAAGGTCATTAAGTTTTTCATTGATTGGATTATTCTCAATTGGCCAGTTTGATATGATCCAAGATTCGAAAAAAGGAGTGGAAATCTAAGGGGATCGAATTTGAAAAGTTTTGGGCTAATGGTTTCAATTGGGGTGTTATCCAGGATAAGAAGGACATGGTTGTGGTTCGAAGAAATTCTAGGGAGGTTATGGACAAGGTGGTTTTGAAAAAGGTTTATCCAATTTGTATCGGCCAAAATCTATCTAATCTTTCATGGATGGGTCTTAATTTCCTTTTATTGTACCAAGCGTATTGCTCCCAATGATTCCTAAGTCAACCAAATTGCAATCATACATAGTTTCACGATAACCTCTTAATTTACTAACATATAGGCTGTTGCCCTCATTTTCTCATTTAGATAAGCATTTTCATTATTTCCCACAAACTACTAATCAAGGAATGTTGATATTATTTGCATGCAGTTTAAGGTTCTCCCACATTTCAAGTCTACCCTATATTTTGTATTTGTATAAGTTGCATTTAAATAGAAAGAGGGTTTGTGATGTACCTGGAGAATGTCGTCAAGAGCTCTAGGCTCTTCACTAATGGGAACAAAGGATGTAATTCCCGAGTTCCAGATCAGTAAAATCCCACCAGAGAGGGCCGTCGGTTCTACGCACTCAAAGGAATTAAAGGGCAACAATGACTTAACTATTTCTTCCATATTCTGCATTTCCACCTTAATTTTACTTATAATGATGAAACAAGGATTATGATCCATGATAAGCTGTCTGAGATTCCGGTGAAAGCCTGGACGTGCAACCCCCCTAGTATTCCAAATAGGATAGCCAGTTTGAGATTCATAATAGGAAGGCTCCGGAGTTCTGCGGGGATCGTCAGACATGGGAGAAGACCCGTCTCTTGGAGAAGGTTTTCTAGCAGGTCTGTGAGTAGAGTATTGAAACTAATGCGCAAGGAGACAATACACAAAAACTAGTTAGAACGATCTTGCTTGAATTGGGAAAAACGAGGAGAGATGAGAAGGTTGTGAAGTGGAGAGATCCATTGTCCTTAAAGGTGACTTCGCCACAGTACGGTTGCAAACTTTCTCCTGACGACCACCCTCCAGGATTAACACAGCGATGTCTGATAGTGTGCACTCACAAGCAAACGGATGGAGTGACTGAACTTAGCCTGAAATTTAGACGAACATTTTTGTGTGGAGAAAATGACTGGTTATTATGTATCTCTCTAACCAGAGAATGAGAGTTTAAATAGGCTAGAGAAGCAAAGAAGTAGGCAATGAAATATTATGGGAGAAGAATAAGGAATGACAGGTGCGACAAAAACGACAAGAATTGATTTACCGTTACAAACTGATTGCAAGAATCTCGCAAAAGAAATCTCAGAAAACCAATCCCCAAAAATAGAGCATATCATAAAACGGACCACAAACCCATATCCCATGCCCACACCGGGCTCGCCAAGAGCCCGAGCTCGGCCCGACCGGTGTGCGTGAGTGTGTGGTTTGCCATTCTTTTAGCCCATTACTCAACAAAGCTTCAAGGAACATAATGATATATAAATTACAAGGTAATAGCTTTGTATTCTTACCATGTGGGACTTGAGTATTTCATGAACAAAAGCAAACAAATAAGTACTTCATGAATATGACTAACTTTGAGGCTTTAATTCCATCAATCCCCTATAAGAATCAAAGTTAAATGAAAGGAGGAATAGACATTTTCTGGTTTGAATAAAAGTAATGCATCAGTGTTAATGTCTTGTGACTTGAATTAACACTTAGTGAATCAAATTTAGGAATCTTGTTCAATTAAGTGATGTTCATCTTGAACTTAAGAGAACTCAAAGCCTTTATCTAAAACACATCCATCTTTAAGAGAATAAGTCACTCTGCGATCAATGTGGCGCCTATATTGGTCATTCGCAATACCTGGAAGCTCATAGATGCTCTAGAGAAATGACACACAATTTCTCATAGGATGCGGCCCCACTTTCACATATAAGTAGGTGAATCCCATCAAGTGTGTACCACCACACACCACCACGCAACTGTGGATATGGGTTCATTAAGAGCCTTTTGCTAAACCTCAACACAAGTGGAAAGCACTTTTCACCACAATTTTTCATAAGAGGGATAGAAACAAACAAGTGCCTTTCTTACTAATGTTGCCCTCTAAACTCTACTTGCATAGAGCAGGGTTTCATTATTACATTTCGAATGGGTCTCAATCCCATCCTCCTGGATGCATCAACAATTAGATTTCTAGAAAGGCCTTTAGTAAACTGATCAACTAAGTTCTTTTTAGACTTGACATAGTCCGGTGATATCACTCCCCTGTTTATCAAATCTTTAACAACCTTGTGTCTGAGATGAATGTGCCATTTCTTTCCATTGTAGACATTGTTCTTTGCCACTGCAATAGCTACCTGATAGTCACAATGCAGTGCAATCGAAGGAGCATGTTTCCCCCATAATGGAACATCATGCAGTTTCTAAGCCCTTCTGCCTCATTTCTTACCAACTCAAGTGCAACAAAATCAGATTCCATAGTTGACATAGCAGTACAAGATTGTTTACAAGATTTCCATGAAATAGCACCACCACCCAAGGTAAAAACAAAACCACTAGTAGAGTTAATCTCATCATCTCCAGATACCCAATTAGCATCACAATAACCTTCTAAAATAGTAAGAGAAGAAGAATAGTGAATGCCCCAATACGTGGTTCCTTTAAGGTATCTAAGCAAACAATGCAAAGCACCCTAATGATCCTTGCTAGGATTATGAGTGTATCTACTAAGTCTACTAATAGCATATGCAACATCAGGTGTAGTGCAATTCATCAAATACATAATGCTTCCAGTTACTTCAGCATACTCAGATTGACTCGCAAGATCTCCCTTATTTTTCACTAAGTGGATACTAGGGTCATAAGGAGTCCTGACTGGATCAACATCAATGGAATTGAACTCCCTAAGTACCTTTTCAACATAATGGGCCTGACTCTAACTGAAACCATGAGGAGATCTAGAAATTTTAACTCCCAAAATAAGGTCTGCCTCACCCATATCTTTCATTTTAAACTTAGTACTTGAGAATTCTTTCAGTTCATTCACAAGATCTAAGCTAGTCCCAAGAATTAACATATCATCAACATATAAGCAGATGATCACACAACCTCGAGAGTAATTTTTAGAATAGACATAAGTATCACTCTCATTTACAAGAAACCTAAAACTAGTTATGGTATTATCAAACTTTTGGTGCCATTGTTTAGGGGCTTGCTTTAAACCATAAAGGGAGTTTACTAGCTTACACACCTTGTGTTCTTGACCCAAGACTACACATCCTTTAGGTTTATCCATATAGATTTCTTCCTCAAGGTCACCATTCAGTAAAGCAGTCTTAACATCTATTTGACGTACTATAAGGCCATGTAAAGCAGCTAAGGCAATCAAAGTCCTAATGATAGCAATCTTAGTAACTGGGGAATAGGTGTCAAAATAATCAATTCCATCCTTTTGAGTGAAACCTCTCACAACCAATATTGCCTTATACTCCCTCCGGTCTTTATTAGTTTACCCCTATTCCTTTTTAGGGTGTCCCTATTAGTTTACCCCTTTCTTTTTTTGCTATTTTTGGAATGGGTCCACTAACTTTCCATCACACATACATTCAACTTTAAATATAAATTAATCTTTTCTCTCTCTTTGTATGTCCCACAATACTATTCTTCCTAAAACTCTGTGCAAAAGAAAGGGGTAAACTTATAAAGACCGGAAGGAGTACTTATCAATTGAACCATTAGGCTTTAACTTCTTTTTGAAGATCCATTTGCTAGAGATAAGCTTGCAACCCCTAGGAAGGTCTGCTAATTCCTAAGTGTTGTTACTCATAATGGATTCTAGCTCACTATCTATGGCCTCTTTCCAAAAAATAGCATCAACGGATTTCATAGCCTCATCATAGGTCTTAGGGTCTTCTTCTAATATAAAAACAGACACTAGACTCTCATTTAAGACACAACTTTCAGTAAGGAAGGAGGTGATAAAATCAGAACCAAAAATGTTCTCTTTTCTAGGTCTTTTACTCCCTTTAGGTTCTTCTTCTACAATGGGTAAAGTCATTTAACGTTTAGGCAAAGACACAATATGATAACCACAAGAGGAACATGGAGCAATAGTAGAACATTTAAGAGGAAAAACATGTTCAAAGAATTCAGTATCTCTTGATTCAAGAACAGAACCACAAGAATAAGAACCTCTAGCATCCTTAATAAGAAAGCGATAAGCAACACTATGACATGCATAACCAATGAAAATGGAATCAAAAGTTTTTGGTCCTATCTTATCCCTTTTAAAGGAAGATATGGCAACCTTAGTAAGACACCCCTACACTTTCAGGTATTTAAGGTTAGGGATATTACCTTTCCACATCTCATATGGGGTTTTGTCTAGCTTCCTATGAGGTACACAGTCGAAGACATGACAAGCAGACAGAATAGCCTCCCCCCCACATGTTATCAGGAAGTCCAGAACAAATCAACATAGCATTATTATGTTCGTAAGGGTTCTATTCTTCCTTTCAGCTATACCGTTTTGTTCGGGGGTATAAGGGGCCGTCATCTCATGGATAATCCCATTTTGTTCACATAAGGTCTTAAGGGAAGTAGGTCATACTCTCCTCCCCTATCACTTCTAAGTCTCTTAATTTTTCTGTCCAATTGGTTTTCAACCTCAGCTTTGTACTTTAAAAACATTTCCTCTGCCTCATGCTTAGATTTCAGAAGGTATACTACAGCGTAATAGGAAAAGTCATCTACAAAGGTTATGCAATACTTCTTCCCTCCCTGACTTTCATGGTTCTTAAAGTCTCGTAAGTCAGAGTGAATGAGTTCAAGAAGTTCAGATTGCCTATTAACTAATTTAAAAGGCTTCCTAGCAAATTTAACTCCAACACAAATTTCACATTTAGGAAATTTAGAATTGGAGAACTAGGTATCAAATTCAAATGTTTTAGCCTTTTTATGGAGGCCGGATTCACATAACCTAATCTAGAATGCCATAAATCGATCGACTCAACAATATAAGCAGAAGAAGTAGAAGTTGATTTATTCATGAGTTCAACTATAGCATCAATAGTAAAAACCCCCATTATTGAATCCCTTCCCCACAAAATCCCTATTAAGAGTGATAACTAATCTATCAGAATCAAAAGACAATTTTAAACCAGCCCAAATTAACAAACTTTTAGAAATCATACTCCTACACATTTTAGGAACATGAAGTACATTTGTAAGAGTAAGAAATTTTCCAGAAGTGAGTTTGAGAGTAATCTTCCATTTGCCGCTGACTTTTGCTGAAGCATAGTTGCCCATGAACACATTTTCACCTTCCAGCATATTTTCATATTGATCGAACATGGCTCAGTTGGTGCAAATGTGCCTAGTTGCTCCCGTGTCAACGATCCATTCAACAGTATATCGAGAAAGGTTGACCTCATATACAACAGCAACCATGTTTTCAGCTTCTTCCACCAAGTTTCCTTGGTTCTTCTTTTTGTTCCAGCAATTTGCAGCTTTGTGTCCAGGTTTACCGCATCATGACAGCTTCCTTTGAACATGTATTTCTGCACACCTCCATGATGTTTGAGGCTATTGTCTCCTTTGTAAGAGCTTTTTCTCTTGTGTTTGTTCCTATTATAGATGGAGTGTTTGGACTCCACAAGATTAGCGTTAGGAAAAATAGCATGATAAGAATATTAAGCCTTAAGGCGGTTTTCCTCCTCAATTTTCAGATGGCCAACAAGTTCTTCAACGGTAAGGTCTCTCTTTTTGTGCATAAGCTGATTCCTATAGTCCTTCCAGGAAGGGGGCAGTTTCTTAATAAGAAAGATAGCATGGATATACTCACATATAACAAGACGCTCAATAGCAATATTGGTGCAAATAGTTTCACAGTCATGAACCTCGTCAATAATGGGTTTCTCATCATCTATCATGGTTATAAGTCATATAAATATCAAGCAGTGCATTGGACATATAGTGCAGCAACATCCCCTTACAGGTTCTGTCATCAATTTGTTCAAGGCAAAACCTAACCCTGACAGCCCAATGTTTATAATTCTCCCCCTCAAGAGACTCAATCTTAGACATATCAGGAATGTACAGACGAGATGCCATGACAACAGAATAACACAAATCACCTTGAAGATTATTGAAACTAACGTGCAAGAACACATAAATTAGTTATAACGATCTTACTTGAATTGGGAAAAACGAGGAGAGATGAGAAGGTTGTGACGTGGAGAGATCCACTGTCCTTAAAGGTGATTTCGCCGCAGCATGGGAGCAAACTTCCTGCCGACGATCAGTCTCCAGGGTTAACACAACACCGTCTGATCGTGTGCACTCACAAGCAGACGGATGGAGTAACTGAACTTAGCGCGAAATTTAGACGAACATTTTTGTGTCGAGAGAATGACTGATTATTCTGTATCTCTCTAACCAGAGAATGAGAGTTTAAATAGGCCAGAGAACCAAAAGAAGTAGGCAATGAAATATTATGGGAGAAGAATCAGGAATAATAGCTGCGACAAAACGATAAGAATTGATTTGCCGATAAAAACTGATTGCGAGAATCTCGCAAAATAAATCTCGAAAAACCGATCCCAAAAATAAAGCAGATCATAAAATAGGCCACTGACCACGCCCGCGCCGCGCTCGCCACGAACCCGGCCCGACCGACATGCATGCGCATGTGTGGTTTGCCATTGTTTTAGACCATTGATCAACAAAGCTTAAAGGAACATAATGATATATAAACAAGGTAATAGCTTTGAATTCTTTCCATGTGGGACTTGAGTATTTCATTAACAAAAGCAAACAAACAAATACTCCATGAATATGAATAACTTTAAGGCTTTAATTCCAACATAGAGTGCATTTCTTTTTCAGTCCGGACATGACACTTCTGTCCATCTTGGGGTAGCCCCAAGCGCATTGCAGTTAGATCATCTTTCTTGGTTTTGAGAGTTTAATGCATTTGACGTTGGCTGAGTTTCCTTCGCTTGGCACCATAAGCCACTCTGTAATTGATAACATCTTTCACTCTTGAGGAAGAGCGGGTGTTGGGTCGACTATGAGCTCTAATTCTGGTGGAACTATGTCGAAGGATGATTCTTTGGTCATTTTCTTTCTCCACCACTTTTGGAGGATCCCCACCAAAGGCGGCTGTTTCATCACATCTGGTATGCATGGGTTTGACAAAAGGGAAGTTTTTTCTTAAATTTTATTATTTTAAAATTCTAACTAGTTAATATAATATGTTTATTATGTGCCCTCTCATGTTGATTATTATGTGAGAAGCAATGTAATGCAATGTGGGGGTGAGTTAGTGTTTAAGTCTAGCTAATTAATTAGAGGTGGCTTCATGGTGAGTAGGCTGAGAAGGAAGACCTCTTTGGAAACTTTTTTTTATATTATGGTCTCAGTAGTCTCTATAGTTTGTGGGTTGTCTACTTCTGCTTGTGCTGAGGCACCTATTATTAATTGTCATGATTGATTAAGGTTCATCTATTTGTTTTCTTAAAGAGTCCTAAGTTGTGGACTATAATCCCTAATTTAGTGGACAATATTCTTTTTATTAGTGCGCGAGAAAGGCTAAGTGTCATCATGTATGGCATCCTAATAGTTTGTGGCTAAATAATATGGGTTTTTTGTGTTTAATTCTTGTGAATACTATCTTATAGACTATAACATATTCTTCTTAAACTTGGAGTGTGGAGTTGTAATTGCTATTGTTTTTCATATGTCGATGATTTCTCGAGATTTAGCTTTGTTTACCTTTTAAGCTCTAGGTCAGACCGTTCGATAGAAATCTCCTTGAAGACCTAAGAGCAAGTGAGTGGAATCAGGTATAGTTTGGAGCAGGCCCGGTCCTGATAATTTTTAGGCCCGGGGCGGAATAACAAATGAGGGCCCTTTATATACATAGTATAATTTTTTTTTTTGAAAGATATATACATAGTATATTCTAATGTAGTAATATATCATATGGATCATTAGAATCTAATATTTTTAAACAAATTTATCAATGGCTCCTTGTTGTGATTTTTGTAATTCATCTAAACGTTTTCTCTCTTTTTTCTCACTTCGAGACAAAAATCATTTAGGCAGCATCTTACCCATAACAACAAAATAAATTAAGATACCATAAATAATTACAGAATCATAATGCAATGAATAACAATATGGATCTAAAAGTAAGATAAACAATACTAAATTACTACTTACCTCATTACCTGACACAAAACTAATAACACTTCAAAGTTGTTGGAGCTTGGAGGTCGGCAGATCGCACTCAAATTGGGAACAAATTCCCACTGCCCTAAAACTTCAAAGTTTCACTTTTTACTACTAACATCAACCTCAAACATAATCCCACGAGTTGGAATATCCAGTTCCAATTTCTCTATTTTTGACTAACCATTAAAGCCCCAATACTAAATTCTCAATTTTGAGGACCAAACTCTGTTATCAATTACTTGGATGAATTGAGTATGTGTATGAGAAAGAGAAATAGAGAAACTGAGAGACTGGAATTTAGATCAGATGCAAGAGATAGAGTTGAGAAAACCCAATATTTATCATATAATTTTTTTTCATGTTGCAAAATCTCCAATAGAGTGAGTAGTCATGAGTGAATTGATTGATTTGTTGATTGTTGAACTGCTGAAGAGTGAAGATCTAGATTACCAGAGGAGAGAAGCTAGAAAAGTACAGAAGTTGAGGAGAGGTGATTGAGAACGGAAGCAAATTTACGGGTATTCACAATTCACTGTACCTATATCCGTTGGTTAACTTATGGATTTTAGAAATGTGGGCCCTCTTTTTCATTGGGCCCTGGGCAACCGCCCCTTTAAACAGCCCTTAGGGCCGGGCCTGGTTTGGAGGAACAAGGTTTTGGCGTATCCTTTCCCATGTGGGAGTAGCAAATATTTAAACTGATTTCCTTTCAATGGGTCGGATAGTCTCTCGAGTAGTTAGTCCATACTAGCTTTGTTTGTGTAACTGAGGTGGGATATTTGTACTTATGTGCTTCACATAAGTTTTGAGACCTTGTGAAGATGTTGTCGTTCAAACTGTTGTATCGCCTTGTTACTTATTTTAATTCATTTATTTGAATGATCTATCTATATATGTAAAACCTATGAAGCTATTCGTGGATATGTTTTATATGTATTTGCAAGAGTATGATATAGTGTGTCTTTTGTCTTTTGTCTGCTTGATTGCTTCTTGTTTCTCTTTGTTTGACTTTTTCCTAAGCAGCTGGTGAGTGGATCCAATAAGGAGTAATTAAAGGAAGGTGTTGATAGATTTGGTGAAATCATGGACCTCGTCAATAATGGGTTTCATTGCTTTCTTGATTAGAAACTACAAAGGTGTTGATAGATTTGGTGAAATCATGGGGAGTCTTAATGTAGTGATGGACAACACAAGTTTCCTAAATTGATTAAAAAATCATGAATTTCTTTGTGCTACTTTATGGAGAGGATCAAATTAGAACTAATTAAAGGAATCTTTTATGACCAACCACATACTTAAGATTTGCTACACTTTTATGACCTTAGTAGAACCATCTTATTTAAAATTATTTGTTGTTTATTTTTTTTTTAAAGAATAGCTTAAGTAATTTATGTGGTACCATCATAGTGATTTATACTTGATTATATTAAAGAATTACCGTGCATTTTAACAACATGATTAACTTGTGTTGGTAGCTGCAAAGCTAAGGTTGACAACGGTCGCTATAGTTCCACAGATCCAATAACCCTTTGAAGAAGTACTTAATTGAATACAACGTGGCCAGCGAATCTTACCTAAAAGTTGTTGAGAAGAAGATAGATAAAGTAGTTGAAGATGCTGTCGACTTTAGAGATCAAAGTCCCGCTCCACTTCGAAGCAAACTTCTCGAGAACATGTTTGCAGATCATATACTTCGGGTTTGAAGGTGTCAGTTGAGAGTATAGTTGGCTGCTTCTAATTTGCTAGTGTCAAGCCTGTAGGTGTCCTCGTTGTGCATTTTAACTATTTTGTAGGAGTTTTTTAGTCTGTTGGTGACTGCTAACTACACGAGCTCTTGTGTGGCTGATCGATCTAGGTTGCTACACTAGCCTGGTTGTGTGTTTACGGATGCCGACATGCTTCGAGGTTTTTGCGGCATCACTTGTTAGGTTATTTGTTAGTTGCGATGTTGGGATTCTGCTCTCCATTGCGGCACTACCAAGTGTGCCAAGGTAAGCTTTCCTTAGAAATGATAAATATCTAACTGGTATATGCATCTAACAAATTTGTACGTGTACAATAAATAGTATTTCTGTATTTTTCCCTTATTTTAATTTGCTACTTTACAAACACAAACAATACAAATACCATTTGTTATATACACAAATTTTGTTAGATGTATTTAGTGGCTAGATGTTTATCGTTGCTCAAGCTTTCTTAATGGTGAATGTAGAATTTGGATTAGCTGACAACATCAAAATATAAGTTGTTAGCTTTTAGAATGTCCAGTTTTATACTCCCTCTGTTTCAATATATAAGGCATTAATGTTTTATGAAAATTTGCTCTCACTACAAATATCTCTTATATTATGATAAATAATAATTATTTTCTTATTATTTTTATCAACAGGATTTGAGAGTAATTAACGGTTAAAGTTCCATCTCGAACATCGTGCATGCCTTATATTTTAAAACAGAGGGAGTAGTAGAATATGAAATAAATTCCAGGCATCTTGCATACATAATAACGTTGAAGTTGAACGGTCTAAAGCTTGCTTTTATTTACTGTGGTTTTAACTTTTTTAATTAGTGCAAAATGTTTTACCAATCGTGGAACGAAGTGACATGGTAAAACATTGAATGAAAGGAGAGTGATTGGCTTACCCTTAGGGTAGCCTACCCTTCTGAGGTGGCATTGCACAATGACAGATAGTCCCACAAGTTTAAAATGACGTGGCTTCTCTTCTCTAGTTCAAAGACAACATTTACTCCTGTATTTGTTTTCTCTCTCCTCCTACACTTTCCAAAGTTTTGAAACACCAAGACCTTCTTAATCTTGGCACTGCTCATTAATGGAGGTTTCAAATATAGTATGGAGAAGCCCAATCATAAAAATTATTTTCAAAATCCAGAGAAAGAAGAAGAGGAGGGAAGAAGAAGAAGCGAGACAAGCAACAACTTTCAATTATGTCTTCAAGTTGATTTTCCTCTTTGATCTTGGTTATAATTTACGAGTAAAAGGTATGAATTCAAAGATTTTTTTTTTAATAATTGTATGAAATTAAAGAATTATATAAAATTTTCAAGTTTAGTGTTGGTTGAATAAAAATTAAGCAAGGGTTCATGAACAAGTTGATTCAACTTTCATCGTATAAACTATATCAATTTGATGGGCTGCCGTCTTTTGTTTAGCATTTCAATAGTTTCTTTTTTCATGTTTTATCACAATCAGATTATGTTAACTGGAGGAGGAATTCATTAATCTTTGTTTGGAAACATGACATTCATTTGAAATTCTTGAATAGAGCAGGGCCTGATGTAAACTAGAGAAATGTCAGCTTGTATTCTCTCTGCCGTTTATGAAAAGGAGGATTGCAAATATATAGAATCTACTGCCCAAAAGCTAGGTCAATTAGGCTCCTAGTTTTAAGGCTAAAATAAAGCTAAAAAAAAATACCAAAGATCTACATCTAACAAACTAGGTAACTTAATCAAATAACAAGTTTTATCATCATGTCATTTGAAATTACTCTACTCTAGGAATACGGCATCATGGATGATACAAACTGTGTCTTCGCTTGATATATATGCCCAGCAGGAAGTGCTTTTTTGTCTACTCTTTTTCATTGCTTTCAGTCTCACTTATTGTCTCTTGAATCTAGTTGACTAATTTTAATGTTCATTCACAAGCCCAGAGAGTCAAACAGCGTGGCTGACTCCTTAGCAAAGCAAGGACTTCAAAGGTGGGATGATTTTGTCGCATGGATGTGAGATCTGCTTTAGCTCTCTGCCCCTTCTGCGTGGCTTGGTTTGGTTTCATTTCCTTTTCCTAGTCTTGGTATGAAGGGTGGCAGTTAATTCATCCAGTAAGCTTTAGTTATAAAGTAATTCTTTTGAAGGATGTAATGCAGGAAGTCAATGTGTAAACTTTCCATCTTTTATGATGGTGATGAAATGATGAAATGAAATGCAAACAAAAATTATCAAAAAGAAAAATGTTGTTGACTTGTCCTGGAGTGACGTGTAGAAACAAGAGGGTAGTGGTGAATGGGGGTGCCTAATATAAATACTATTGCTGCTGGTTTTATTAGGATGGTCAATGATTATTGTGAGTATGTTAAGCTTGTTTTTGGACGTATCCCAAGCTCTCATATGGTGATATGGAGTCCCCTGCTCACTGGTGATGGCGTTGTGGGTCTTGGAATGATTGCTCGCAATTGGGAAGGGAAAGTTGTTAATTGAAAAAAATTCATGGACATTTAAAAAGTTGAAGAAAGTGAATTTGCATGATTAAAGAGCCTTCATTGTTGACATGGAAATTTAGGAATTTAATGGATACAATGTAGAAGTTGGGAATTTGAAATGGGAGTGATGGCATTAATACCCAATATTATGAGAGAACTAAAAATATATGCCATGTAAGCAGCCACGTCAACAGGGTAGGTGACCCTAACTGCCCGTTTGGTAAGAGGCCATAAATGGTGGGAATGGTAATGCATTATAGTGTAAATTTGTACTAGAAATCCAATGACATTACCTATGGTAATGCTACTTCATCCCAATATATCCATTTTCTTCCTAAAATCTCATTACTATCCATTACCACTTGGGAAGGTGGTATTGAGTGGTAATGGAAATTTATAAAGGGAAACGTGTTTTGTGATAAAGTTTCATTCCTAGTCGTTATCGATACTTAACTTTTTTACAAATTTGCACTAAAATTCATTACCATTACCACTATTTATGACCACTAACCAAACGGGCCGTAAGGGTAAGCCAAACATTTATATTCCCTCTTACCAATAACTGTATTTTTTTATGGATTCTTTTATCTATATTAAATTTTTTGGGGAACGGTTACCAATCTGGAATTTTAAAGTCCCTTGTGATTCGAGGATCTGTGGCTTTGAGCCATCATGGTGCAGTTTCAATTATCTTTCTAATTGAAGTTTATTCACGAAAGTGCTCGGGCCAAGTGTTGGTAAAAATCTAATTAGAGGGTATAATATCATGCCAAGGATTTCTTTATTGATGATATTGTTATTTTAGGAGATCAACCTCTTTCAACATGGTAGGAATCTTTATACTAAGGCGATCTGAGGGCTTAGACTTACTGTTGTGGATTTAGGTAGGAGTAGAGGTGTTCAACTCTCCGTGCAGAAAAAATGTTTGGGTTTTAGCACAAGTTTTTGGCTAAAAATTTGTGCAGAAATTAAAATAAGGGATTTGGGCATGTTTATATGCTTGCAAAGCCTGCCCAGCTTAGAGTAATAGTCCCGAATTTGGGTGCAAAAAAATGGCCTTAGAATTGGGTGTTGTTCGACACCTAGGCTCGTTTGGGCCACTTTCGATTGGGTAAAAGCGGCCATGAAACTTATTTGTTTAGATAATGATCTATGGGAAGGACTTTGAGGATGAAGAATTCGTGTTATTTCACTTTCTTGGTTCCTACAACTTCTTAATTCAAAGGAAAAGTGTGGCAACATGGAATAGTTTGCGATTCACATGAAACCTAGTACCTAATTAGTATTTCAATTTCGATAGGTTAAGTATTATTCTCATTTGGAATTTAATTGAATTTCACTTTAAAAAAAACTGAAACTATTTTTCCCCTCGATCACCTTTGTAGGATCTGATAAGTTGATTTAGCTTTCCGATTTGGCAATCTTACAGCCTCATAGCTGCTTCTGCTGCACATCCTCCCACCATTATCCTTATAATTGTCTTCTATTTCTTTTGATGAATAAATATAGGAATAATTGATGATCAAAGATTGAACAATCAAGAGCACAAAGGGCTGGAAGAAGAGGAACATAAATCTAGAAGATTAACAAATCAAATACCTATAACATTGCAACTGAAAGAGAAAAGATTGTAATTGTATGGGGGCTATCCAAGTTTCACACCGGTCTGATTAGACCGTCCAAGACCGTCATGGTCAAACTATCAAGGTGTCATACGTAGATCCAGGAAGAGAATCTTCGTAATGCCAGTATTATATGACATACCGATCCCTGTACAAGGCCTTATCGGTATGCTTCACTTGGGCATTATTTAATAAGCTTGGGCCTGACCCATTTACATCATAAATGGCGTATGGGCCTAAAGATAAGTATTGATGAGAGGATAAGTAATAATCCAGCCAATAGGAGAAGTGTCCTACCATAATTAGGACACTCTCGGCCACCATAAATACCCTATGATCTGAGTCATTAAGGTACGTTCACAAACTTTAGCATACATTATTTGAGGAGCTATCGACTTTTACTTTACTGTCTTAGGCATCGGAGGGGCATTTCTCAGATCAAACCCTAAGGTTAGTTTACGTGTTCTGTATTGTTGGTTTCAAACCGGCTTACTATACTGAGGATACCGTGTTATTTCAATAGGAACACTACAAGAGGGGCGGGAGGTGAATTGTATGTGTAGAAATAAACGTACTTTTTACGGAATTATAAAACTAAAACAATAAAACAATCCAAAGGAATACAAGGGATTTTGACGAGGAAAAACTTCTTAGGCCCAACAAGAAGAAACAACCTCGACCACTAGGGATTTTAAACTCAACTCTTTTACTAATTAGGCCAAACAACTTTGTTGCCACCTAACTTTACTCACGGGCAACAACTTGAGTTCCTAAACTCAAGTTCCTGAACAACTGTTCCCTTAACAGTTATTCCTCTCAACTTCACTCGAAGTTATCTCATTTTAACTTGCTTCACTCAAAGCTTCTCTTACACATGACTTCATTCAAAATCCCCTTACCCCAAAACCAAGATTACAATAATCAATAAACTTAGTGGAATAGAGTAAGAAGGCAAAGGAATGAATGGCTTATAAGAGGATGAAGGTACTGACAATTCAATAAGTTAAACTCACTTAATCACTTAGTCAGACATAAATTGGAATTTAATTTGTAACACCCCGACCCATACGGAGTCGAGTATATTGCCACCAATGCGCATCCAGGGCCAACAATTGTCCTCAATAACCAACACAAGTTCTTCCGGTGCATTTTGTCCTCACTCATGCGCACCCTGAGAAACTTCCCAGGAGGTCACCCATCCTTAGACTATTCCTAGCCAAGCACGCTTAACTGTAGAGTAACTATAGAAATGAGCTCCCTAAAAGAAAGATGCATCTTGTTGGAATGAGTAGCCTGCTAAATCCCTTTAAAGCAATCATGAGGGGTATTACATAATTAGACTAATGTATTTATAGCAGTCATCAAGATAAATGTGGGATTAAAACATGTGATAGTGGTTAAAACATTTTTCCCATGATGTTCTTCAACGAGAGGAACATGTTCCATTATCTTCCCATGAACACCACATTCTCTTTCAATGTGTATATTAATCGGTTCACTGCTTCCTAAATTCTAGCAATTACTTGTGCAGTTTTTTTATTTCGTTTTTATCCAAAGGCTAATTTTTATTAATAAATCCAAAGTTAAATCCTTTTATCAAATAGTATCTTTATACAAGATTTTCTTTTAAGACCATAAAGGATTTTATTTTTGAATAAAATCTTTTCCATCAAAGATTTTCCCTTAAAATCATATTTTGACCATATAAAATCGGTTTCTTAAATTTATGCCTTTAATATCTCAACCGACACAAATTAACCGTTGCACCTTATAATACATGTCTAGTTCCTTTATCTTAAATTAATAGTACCATAACATATGTTCTTGTCAAAGGAACAAACAAACGTTATCTTTTTAATTAGCCATTGTTCCTTACCATAACTTACTCGTTCCTTACATAGGAACTAAAAGACAAAAGCCTCGCTTTGATTCTTTTGCTCCAATGCATCTCCAGTATTAGTTCCTTGAGCATTTTCACGTAGTCTTCAAAATCCAACTTGATTTCTTCCTTAGACTTAGTATTCTCTTTGCTCAATGCAATGATACCTTGCAAACTCTATTCACTTAACAACTTGTTAGTTTATAACTTAGTTTGTATCTTTGTTCCTTTGTCCTCATCAAAACTAGGATTCAACAATTTCCCCCTTTTTGATGATGACAACAAAGGTACAAACTAAGGAAGATTAAAACAACAAATCAAATAAGAGAATGAAAGATAATAAGTTATATTTTAATTAAGGTCATTTTTTCAATTTTGTCAACTTCTTTCAACTTAGTTTGTTCCTAGTATACTTTCCCCCTTTGTCATCCTTGAAAAGATCAAACTCTTGGTGATTTTGGGAAGACTGGTTTTTGCAAGACCTTGCAAGACCTTAAGACCATAAACAAGCACCAAAAGTGGCTAAGTTAGTAATCAAAGGTTATACTTTCTCAAACATCAATCACATTATATTTGCCATTCCAAGCAAGAAATTATGCAATCATATAGAAAAACGAACACAAATAGCAAATTCATATTCTTATAGCACTTGTTCCAAATGGTTACAAAAGAAAAAAAAAAAAAGGAAAAGATAACAAAAGGAAAGAAATGCTAAGAGATCATGTTCCTTTATGAGAAACAGAAACTTAGACATTAGGAGAGAGAAGGAATTAGTGTTCCTCAAGTACTTCTTCTTCAACCACTTCCTCTAGTTTCTTCATCACCTCCTCATGATGACCATCCACTTGCTGCTTCAAGGAGTTCATTGCTTGAACCATTATCTCCATAATCTTTTGTTGCTCAATAACAGTATCAGTAAGGACTTTTAATAACTCCAACATCTTATCAGTTTTACTATCTAAAATCCAGTGAAGATGGTTGTGGAATTTTATCATGTGTTGAGCAGGAAGACACACTTCATTAACCCACCCGTACTCATTCGAAGGAACTTGTTCCTTTCCTTTGGAACCAGTTTCTGTATAGAGTTGGGGAGGAGGAATAAGTGTGTTTTCTAAGGACCTGCTGTTCCTATGAGAGGAACAGAAGGAAAGTGATATGCATATTGAGAAGGAAGAAATGGAGGGGTTGGTGGCAGTGTATCAGATGTGGACGCAAATGGATTCGGTTCATTTATGACAGCCTTCATTTGTTCATAACTGGATGGAACAGAGAAGGTTGAGGGAGAAATGGTAGGGATACTGGTCATGATGAAGGGTAGTGAAGAAGGATGTTGTGGTGGTGAAGGAGGCGCTGTTTCGAGGTGGAGAGGAGAGGTGGGAGCAAGTTGTTCCTTAGGATGGTCCTCCTCATCAGCGACAACAAGAGGAGCATCCTCATTAGAAGGAACAACAATGGTATTGGCCATTCTCAATCTTGAACTCTTCCTTGTTGAAGCCAAGGAAGGAATTTTCTTAGGCAAAGATTTGGGAGACTTTTTTGGGTTTGGCTTTTTGTTTCTTTTTAGGATGTTCCTCAGGTTCATCATTTTGAGTAACTGGTTCCTCCAATATAACTTCCACTAGTTCCTCTTCCTGTGCCATAGGCAATTTGCGCTTTTGTGAGGAACACAAAACAATTCTACCTTGAGTCAAGATCCCATCTTGAACCAATAGGTCCAAGCCATACAAGGTCTTTTCATTCATATTATTTCCTTGTTTAATTCCCAAGGTAGGCCAACCAGTAGTCTAAATTTTAAAGTGATTAAGGAGAGAGGTGATTAAGGCTCCATATCCAACAACACAATGGTTTTCAACACAGTGAGTGAGATGCTGGACAAAGATAGAAGGAAAGTTTATTTGAATATGGTGGTCTAGGCAAAACATGTAACACATGTCCAGAAGGCTAACTTCATTCCTTTTTTCAGTGCAAGGAATGAGTGCCCTCCATACATGGTTGAACAGAATTTTATGGAGAGGGGATAGGACATTGTGGTTTAGTTTTGTTTGCCCAGTTGTTCCCCAAAGAATTAAACTACATCATATTGGGAGAACTTTGGAAAGGACACAGTTCCTTTCCTCTTGAAATACATATCAGTTCCTTTGCAAGGAACTTCCCAAATCTTTCCTAAGGTTTCTTGTGTAAATGTAATTTTCTTTCCCCTAACCTCAGTTGGGCAAACTCCATTAGTATTTACGAAATTTGCACAAAACTCATCCATAGATAAAGGAACTAACGAGTTATTAAACCCGGTTTTAAACAAATATTTCATACCCTGTTCCTTTAGAATTTCTAAGAGTTCAACAAAATTAACACCTTTTGCCTAATCTAAATCAATACAGAAACCTAGGGCATACCTAGATTCATTTCTTTCTACTCGTTTCTTTGAGGAAGAAGTAGCATTTCCTTTAATTTATACATCAACTATAAATAATAAGGATGCCCTTCAGGCCTTACACTTAAAATCAGCAGAAACTAGGATCACAATCCAGAAGTCTCATTTCAACGATATATATTCTTCTCAAAGTAGTAGTAATGATAATAAAAATAATAATCATAATAAAAATCAATTTTTCCCACTAAAAAAACATAAACCTTATTTAAAACATAATTATACACCAAATACACAATATAATCAAATAGTCCAACTACTACACTCTCGTTGTCTGAGTTTGGGTACAAGGTTAATTACAACGTTTGTTATAATACCCCGGTACATAACTCTTGGCGAAACGGTACTAAAGATAATATTATTCTCCCTCGAGTACTGAAACGTCGATAACTTAGATATTGATTTATAAAACTATAATATTATTATACTCCCAATATAACACAAACAACCAAACCATCATAAAATAATTAAAACACTCATATATAACTAGCAACACATGAGAACATGCCTATAGCAATAACTCATTAAATCTGCCCGATTCACAAATCATAATTATGCAACTAAATCAAAACTTAATCATAAGTACAAACTTATAACTTATAACAAGGAGAGGAAAGCCATGTTACACCAAAGTAACTCCTCTACATGTTATCCAAGAGAATCTCACTGAACCTATAAATTATTACACCACTACATACACACCATATATAACTGATTCTTGGACAAATTTTATAGCTTAAATGTACAACTCCAAAAGCACGCATAAATTGTATATAGCTACTGTAACACTTAGCATGTAATACGCATGCATAAGGAAAAAGAGGAAAAAAAATAAACAAACCGACAACGTTGCGCATCCCCAAAACCATCGAACTAATGAAGAGTAAAGAGCAACCAGCATGCAGTAGCAGGGGTGATTGTTTGGCAAACCAACAACCCACCTCTAAATTACAAACTCATCTAAGTTGACACCACACATCATGCGTCATTCTTCAAGGGAGAAAATAAACCTCATGCTACAATAATAACTCATGTTTTATATTACAAAGACAACAATCACAACGCACATCATACAAGAATCAAAGAACATGAATTAATAACTATACACTAGAACAACAAGTATAACGTATAAATCACACTTATGTATATAGATGAACATATTTATTAACTACAAAACCCAAAATAATCACATATTCATATAATTCATAGAAGCTCATGAAAACAAACATATAACATGAAATTAGTCCCACCCAAATTCCTAAAAAGAATTCTAACCCGTGTTAAGTATTAAAACTAGATAAATCCTAAACGACTTCTAATCATGCTAGGAATGCCGTTAGCTACCTGAATTTTAGGTGAAAAATCATACTAGAACGGCGGAGAAAGAAGAGAATAACATTGCTCCCGAAAACTCCAAGAAAACCGGATGACTCGTCTGCTTGAAACGCAAACTGCGACCAATTCTTCCAATAGCTTCAAAAACTGATGACAGCACGAGCAAGATCTCTCCGAGTAGATGAATTTCGGCTACTTACACGCCAAATTCCGATAAGAAAAGAAGGAGATACGATGCAAACAAAATGGGTGTGCAGAAATGGCCGAAAATGCGAAAGAGAGAAGAAGAAGAGTTGTGAAGCACGTTTTTTCCTGATTGTTTCCAGCTTTTGGAGGGGGTTAAAGTGCAGAAAGTAATGAGATTATTCACCTCACTAAGCAAAGAGTTTAAGGGTGCATTAAGGTGGGTTAATGGGGGGTTAATGGTGGCAATTGATGGGGGGGTTATGAAGGCTTGACTCCTTATCTCTTGGTGGTTACAAAGCCGAAATGGAGATGCTCATCCAATGCTTTTACACCCAAAATTTCGGACCATATGGTGTATAGAATGGGCTTGAAATTTCATTACGTTGGTTGGTCCAAAATATATATATAACGCTTAAAATAAAATCACACGCTACTTAAATTTATAGAATTACTAACCATATGATAAATTAAATACGCACATTATATATACATCTAAGGAAATTACTAAATAAATATATATACACTTTAAATTAATAATCACCACAACATAATACAATAATTAAATCATTCTACACTCTCAATATAGTTTTTAATAATAAATCATTTTACTTTAACGGAAAATATCATTTTAATGTAAACAACGCCAAAAAAAAAATAAAGAGTGAAAATCACGGGGCTGGTTCACTAAAGAACCGGATCAGTAGATTTACCGCGTTTTGCCTCCCAAAAAATTGACGATTTACGGATCCGGTTTTGTTAAAATCGAATTTTTTGTGTTGTGACATATAAGGTTTTTTCCACTAGTGTTAAGTGAGACTCCTTGGGATTTGCTTAAAATCTAGCACACAAACCAACACTAAAAGTCATGTCTGGATGACTAGCAGTTAGATACAAAAGGAAACCAATCATGCCTCTATATTTTATTTGGTCAACACTTGTTCCTATGGAATCTTCATCTAATCTAGTAGAAGTTCCCATAGGAGTGTAATTAATCTTTGAATTTTCGAGACCATATTTCTTGAAGTTCCTTTATGTATTTTTGTTGATGAATAACTATTCCCTTTTCAGTTTGCTTAACCCAATAAAGAAATTCAACTCACCCATCAAACTCATTTCAAATTCATTACTTATAAGTTTAGAGAATTCTTTTCATAATGACTCATTAGTTGCTCCAAAGATAATGTCATCAACATATATTTTAACAAGAAGTATATCAGTTCCTTTTGATTTTAAAAACATAGTTTTATCAAATTTTCCTCTCTTGAATTTGTTTTCTAAAAGGAACTTAGATAATCCCTCATACCATGACCTAGGTGCCTGCTTTAACCCATAAAGAGCCTTAACAAGCTTGTAGACAGGGTTTGGGAAATTATTATTTTCAAATCTAGGGGGTTGTTCAATATATACATCTTCATTTAAATAACCATTTAGAAAAGCACATTTGACATCCATTTGATACAATTTGAATCCCCTGTAGGCTGCAAATGCAATAAGTATTCTAGTCGCCTCTAGTCTAACAATAGGAGCAAAGGTTTCTTCATAGTCAATTCCTTCTTGTTGATTATAACCTTTTACTACAAGTCTAGCTTTGTTCCTAACAATAATTCCATACTCATCTATTTTATTTCTAAAAACCCATTTTAAACCAATTACTTTTTGTTGTTTAGAAGAGGGAACTAGATGCCATACCTTGTTCCTTTGAAACTCATTTAACTCATCTTGCATAGCAGTGATCCAATCAGAGTCAGTTAAGGTTTCTTCATGATTTCTTGGTTCCATCATTGATAGGAACGCATGAAATGCACAAAAATTCCTTAATAGATGTGATCTTTGATGTTTCCAAGGCTTAGGTTGAAGTTCTCTTAAAGGAATAGGTTGTTGCCCTTGAATTTCTTGAGAGGATGAAGAGCCTTGTTCGTTTGTTCCTCTTACAGCCATTGTTGAATCAGTTCCTTCAACATTTTCATTTTCAGCAGGAGCAGGAACATCTCCATCTTCCTGAGGAACATGAACAACATTGTTATGAATGTATTCATCTTCATTGTTCCTTTCCTCTTTTTCTCCTTCTTCTTCTTCAATTGAATCTGCTTCTGTTTCATTTGGACGAACAAACCTATTTCAAAATCTTCAATCTGCTTGCTTGCATCAAAATTGTCAGATTCATCAAAAATTCATCAAATATTATACGGTTTTTTCACCATATACCCCTGACTAATTTTTTTTTGCACCATATACCCTTTCGAGGTTCCAAATTCACCATATACCCTTGACGTTTTAAAAAATACCTCAACCTACCCTTATGACTAACGGAAGTCTAACACCGTTAGTCATTAACCCCTAATCCCCCCTCTAATCCTAATTAACTACCCTAAACCCTAACCCCCTCTAACCCTAACTCCCTCATCTAATACCCTAACCCTAACCACCCACCCCACCCCACCACCACTGTTGCCCCCCTTCCCCCACCAAAGCCCTCCCTCCCCCCCACCCCACCCCACCCCACCACCATCGCCGGGTTCCGCCGCCCTCTTCCCCACCCCCCATCCCAGCCCCACCCCCACCGCTGGGTCCGTCGCCCCCCTTCCCCACCCCCACTAAAGCCCTCCCTCCCCCCACCCCCACCCCTACCCCCACGTAAGTCTTCCCTCCCGCCCTTCCCCCACCATCACCGAAACCCTCCCCGCCCCCACAGACCCCCTCCCCCCTTCCCCCCCACCCGCGCAGCACCCCCCCCCCCCTTCTCTCCCTCGCCCCAAGCACCCCTCCCCCTTCCCCCACCCCTACGCACAAACCCTCGCCGGGAAAAACGCACGCTTTCTCTCTCCTCCGTTTTTCGCCGGGAAAACGCACGCTCTCTTCTCTCTCCCCTCCGTTTTCGCCGGAAAAACGCACGCCTCACTCTCCTTTGTTTCGATTGGAACGCTCTCTCTCTCCTTTTTTTTTGCCGAAAAAAAGCACGCCTCACTCTCCTCTCGTTTCGCCGGTCCTGTTTTTCGAAGGGGAG
The DNA here is from genome assembly GCA_947648045.1 of Beta corolliflora. Classification (NCBI taxonomy): domain Eukaryota; kingdom Viridiplantae; phylum Streptophyta; class Magnoliopsida; order Caryophyllales; family Amaranthaceae; genus Beta; species Beta corolliflora. Next base: position 89,390 of record CANSZD010002646.1, read on the forward strand.
GGGTCTCGCCTCACTTTCGTCGGTCCCTCGGTTTTCGAAAGGGAGGGTTCTGCGAGATTCGAAGGGGAGAAGGGATACAGCCGGGTTGGTGGGAAGGGCGAGACGCGACAGCTAGGCGTGGTGGGGAGGGGGAGGTGCGGCCAGGGGGGGTGGTGAGGGGGAGGGGGAGGAGGGCCGGTGGACCTGAGTTGTGGGGGGTGGGGGGGCCGTGGGCATTGGGGATGGTGGGCCGTGGTGGTGGCGGGGTGGGTAGGGGCTGTTGGGCTTTTAGGGTTAGGTTTTTTGGTTAGTTAGGTTTAGGGTTGAGGGTTATTTAGGGTTTAAGTTATTTAATTAGGATTAAAGGGAAGATTAGGGTCTAATGACTAACGGAAGTCTAACACCGTTAGTCATATGGGCATGTTGATGTATTTTTTGAAACGTGAGGGGTATATGGTGAATTTGGAAACTTGCGAGGGTATTCAGTGCAAAAACAAATTAGTCAGGGGTATATGGTGAAAACTCTATAACCTTACTATGTGAAGAATATCCTAGAAATACTGCTTCATCACTCCTTGCATCAAATTTTCCAAGATTATCTTTCCCATTATTATGAACAAAACATTTACATTATCCAAATGTTCTGAAATGTGTAATATTGGGTTTCTTACCAAGAAGTTTTGTTAATTAGAGGTCTAATCATCGCACGATTTATTATGTGACAAGTAGTGTTTACAGCTTCAACCCAAATGTTCCTTGGAAGATCACTAGCTATTAACATTGTTCTAGCTATTTTCTCCAAATTCCTATTTTTCCTTTCCAAAAAACCATTTTGTTGAGGTATTCTTGGAGCGGAAAAATTATGGTCCAAGCCATGTTCTCTACTTAAATCATCAAATTTCCCATTTTCAAATTCCTTGCCATGGTCAGATCTAATACGCATCAATTTGTGACCACTCAAATTTTGAACTCTCTTTGTATCTTGAGTAGTCATCAACAATTACTAGCACATACCTCTTACCACTTCTACTTTGAATCCTCATGGGGCCACACAAATCCATGTGAATTAATTCTAATGGCTTTATGGTGCTCACAACAGTTTTAGATTTACAAGAGGATCTAAAATGCTTTCCTTTGGCACAAGCCTCACAAACTTAATCAATATGAAATTTTATAGATGGTAAACCCAAAACTGGATCTTTTGATCGAACTTTGTCAAGTAATGAAAAGCTAGAATGTCCTAGGCGCTTATGCCATAAAAGGGGATCATCCTCAATTATAACACTAAGGCAGATCAAGTTGTTTTTAGGAACAAGATCAAGATCCACAATATATGTGTTCCCTTTCCTTGTTCCTTCCAAGATGACATTCATAGAGTTATTGTCAACGATCAAACATTTTTCACTATTAAATTTAACAACATTTCCCTTGTCACAGAATTGGGAAATACTTAAGAGATTGTGCTTTAAACCTTTAACTAGAAAAACATTATCAATGGAATGTGATGGTGACTTACCAACCTTACCCATGGCAACTATGTTACCTTTCATGTTGTCACCAAATGTCGCACTTCCACCTTCATAGGTTGAGAGTGAGAGTACCTTAGATTTGTCTCCTGTCATATGCTTAAAACAACCACTATTAATATACTAGGTGTTGTTCCCCCTCACTCTAACCTGCAAAAATCAACTTGTTTGTTAGTTGTAGGAACCCCTTTCTTTGTGGGTTCCTGTTCTTGACCACCATTAGTTTTTACAACCCATTCCATGTTGCTCATTTTCATATTCTTGCTAATCATCCTCGTTCTTAGTTGACATTGATTTATGTAATGACCAGTCTTACTCCAGTACATGCACTTTTTATCACTAGGTAGGTCAACGAATTTCTTAGGCTTGTCCCTTTTCTTGTTATATTCGAAACCAATACCTTCTTTTCTATTTGTTTGTGGTCTTTCAATCCGTTTAGGAATAGCCATAACTTTGCCTCTGTTCCTTGCAACTACAAGTTCCTTGTTGAGGTTATTGATATGTTCCTTTAAAATAATTTTTCTATGTTCAACTTTTCAATCTCAGATTTGTAACCTTTCAAAGGAGTTGATCTTATATCAAAGGAACTTAGAACAGGGACAAATTCCTTTAGATGAGAAATTTCTAAATTGATTAGATAATTTTCATTTTTAACACTTTCATATTATTCCTTGATATTCAAGTTCTTATCAAATAGATCAAAGAACCTACTTTTAACAAGTGTTCTCATTTTCTTAAGCCATTCTATGTGTTTTTTGCAAACCTTAACAGCTTGTTTAGTTTGCTCACGTTTTTAACGTTTATCTCTACATTCAAGAATTGCATCATAAAGAAGATCATAAATTTCATGCCTAGTTTTTCCATCTATGTCTGTTTCTAGAGAGTGTTGCATTACCTCAACATTTTCTTCATCTTCTTTTGTGTTAGTGTTTGCATTGAGGCAAAGATTTGCAGTTTCTTCATTTGGTTGTTCCTCTTCTTCCTCAGTCTTTGAATCTCCCCAAGCTGCTATCATAGCTTTTCGAACGTTTGCTTTAAAGAAAGGAGCTTCTTTTCCTTGTTCCTTTCTTTGGTTTTGTCGTTTTCTCAAAATGGACATTCCTTGATGAAGTGATATGTACTACCACATTTATGACAAGCAGCTTTGTTAGAAATTTTTTTATTTTTACCTTTCAAGTTTCCATTCTTCATGTTCCTATACATCTTTCGAAATTTTCGACCCATGAGAGCTGCTTCCTCTTCTTTAGAGTCAGAGTCATCTTCATCATCAGCTTTTAGGGAAGGACTTAGACTTAGAGCTTTCACCATATTCAGTGTCAAGGTGTAGCTCATGCGTCATTAGTGATCCAGCTAGCTGTTCCAAGTTGAACTTGGTGAAGTCTTTTGTTTCTTGTAAAGCAGTGACCTTAACCATCCATCTATCCTTAGGAAGACTCCTAAGAATTTTTGAACCTGTTCCTCTGATGAAATAAACTTTCCAAGAGAAGCTAACTCACTAATAATGTTAGTAAACTGAGTAAACATCTCTTGTCTGCATTCCTTAGTCTTCATGGAGAGCAGTTCGTATTGATTCATCAGTAAATCAATTTTAGATCTTTTGACTTCATTATTTCCTTCATGAGTTACCTCAAGTAGATCCCATATTTGCTTTGCGGATTTACATCCCATGATTCTATTGTATTCATTGGGTCCAAGTCCACAATGAAAACGTTTAACAACCATAACATTCAGTTCTATTTTTTCAAAGTCAGCTTTGTCATATTCAGAGAATGGCTTAGGAATTATCTCATCTTTGTCCTTAATGGTTGTGACCTCAGAATCACCAACTTCAATGACTCTCCGTACCTGGTAGTTTTCGACCTTGATGAATATCTCTATTCTATTCTTCCAATAGGAATAGAATTTCCCATTGAACATTGGAGGCCGTTGTGTAAAGTAACCTTCCTCAAATTTCTCAGTAGTATTCATGTTCCTTGGATCTTTTTCTCAATAGGGTTTCCTACGTTTTGTGAGTTCTGGCTCTGATACCAATTGTTATTTCAATAGGAACACTACAAGAGGGGGGTGAATTGTATGTGTAGAAATAAACGTTCTTTTTGCGGAATTATAAAACTAAAGCAAGAAAACGAGCTAAAGGAGCACAAGGGATTTTTACGAGGAGAAACTTATTGGGCCTAAGAAGAAGAAACAACCTTGACCAATAGGGATTCTAAACTTAACTCTTTCATTAATTAGGCCAAACAACTTTGTTACAACCTAACTTTACTCTTTCACTTGAAGTTATCTTACTTTAACTTGCTTCACTCAAAGCTTCTTTTACACAGGACTTCACTCAAAATCCCCTTACTCCAAAACCATGATTACAATAATCAATAAATTTAATGGAATAGATTAAGAAGGCAAAGGAGTGAATGGCTTATAAGAGAATGAAGGTACATACACTTTAATAAGTTAAACTCACTTAATCATTTAGTCAGACACAAATTGGAAATTCTAATGGAATTATAACATGTGATAGTGGCTAAAACTTTTTTCCCACGATGTTCCTCAACTAGAGGAACATGTTTCATTATCTTCCCATGAACACCACATTCTCTTTGAACGTGTATATTAATCTGTTAACTACTTCCTAAATTCTAGCAATTACTTGTGCAGTACTTTTCTTTTCGTTTTTTCCCCCAAAGGCTAATTTTAATTAATAAATCAAAAGTTAAATCCTTTAATCCAATAATAACTTTAAAAAATATTTTCTTCTAAAACCATAAAGGGTTTTTATTTTTGAATAAAATCTTGTCCATGAAAGATTTTCCCTTAAAATCATATTTTAACCATATAAAATCGGTTTCCTAAATTTAAGACTTTAATATCTCAACCAACACAAATTAACCGTTGCACCTTATAATACATGTCTAGTTCCTTTATCTTAAATTAATAGTACCAGCACGTCTGTTCCTGTCAAAGGAACAAACAGACATTCTCTTTTTAATTAGCCATTATTCCTTATCATAACTTACTCGTTCCTTACATAGGAACTAAAATACAAAAGCCTCGCTTTGATTCTTTTCCTCCAATGCATATCTAGTATAAGTTCCTTGAGCATCTTCAATTAGTCTTCAAAATCCAACTTCATTTCTTCCTTAGACTTTGTATTCTCTTTTCTGAATGTAGTGATACCTTGCAAACTCCATTTACTTAACAACTTATTAGTATATAACTTAGTTTGTATCTTTGTTCATTTGTCATCATCAAAACTAGGGTTCAATATACCGGTTTACCCCATATCAATTATTCCATACCGGAACAATTGGCGCCAGAAAGAGGGGTGTACTATACCTTAACTAAAAAAGTCAAAGCCACATATATGCTCATCGTCCGTATCCCATGGATCCTAAGCAGTCTGCAGCAGTCGACAAGCAACCTCTTGGTATGCCGCCGATTGATGAAAACAACTAATGGTGTTAACGAGCCGAACCGAGACCGAACATGGGCATGCTCGACTCGACTCGACTCGAGAAAGGGAAAATCCCTACTATGCTCGAGTTCATAGCTTGTCGAGATTGAAAATCTCGGCTCGGCTTGAACTCAAGAAATGTAAGTACGATCTCAGTTCAGCTCGAGGCTTGAATTGAGCTCGAGATCATCGAATACAAGCTCGGCTAGACTTAAGGCTCGACTCCAGCTCGAGCCACTCCGTATACCATGATATAGGTACTTGGAGTAGTATTTATAGAGAAGAAAAACTTTATGTTTCATTCTCCCACGAATGTGGGACTTTATGAATTAGCCTTTAACATTATATATAACAAAGGTTTAGATTTTGTTTCCCGTCTAATGAGGGAACTCATAAAACATATTATGTTCCTTTTGTAAACAACATAGGCTTAATCTTTTGTTTCTTAACCAATGTGGGACAAGATCAAACCATAAGTATAACAAAGGTAGTAACATTTATGAAGAATAAAAGGCTATTGTTTACACTATATTGTGAAGTGGGACACTTAATATTTTACATAAAAATTCTTATTTCACGAATTTTCGAGTCTGTTCATGAGGTTTCTAGCCGAGCCAATGCTAGCTCAGGCTTCGCTTGTTAGCATACCGAGCCGAACTCGAGCTTGACTCGAACTCCCTCGAGGCGAGATTTGATCGAGCATTGACCGAGCCGAGCTCGAATAGTTCACGAGCAGGCTTAGCTTGTTAACACCCCGAAGAACAACAACATTATTACGGTTCCCCCACATAGCTTTATCATTCCCCAACCGGTTGTTGGCTCCTCTAAGTCGACTACGAAAAAAGTCAAAGAAACCGCTAAGGCCTCTCAGCCCAGCATATTCAAGTCCATTCAGCACAAGTTCACACCTGAGCAGCTTCAAAGGGCGATTGAAGTATTGAAAGCCAACGCTGGTCAGACGCCCTCCGACCGACAATACTGGTAAGCGTCTCTTGACAAGGCTACACAACCCATCAGAAAAATCCGATCTTTCGTGGGTGGCCGACAAGCGGAGCACAATACAATGATTTAGATCATGAGGAAAACTCGTTTAGAATGATCGCTACCGAGTCGATAGACGATAGAACTTTTGATTAAGACAACACTATGATCCAGGAGTCATTCCAGCACTTATGACGAGCCTCAAAGAAGGAACATTTTTGAGAAGCTGCTTAGGCCGGAAGAAGTATTCAAGAGGGGAAGGGGGTGAATTGAGTACTTTGACGAATTGGTGCCAAATTACAAATTTTTTGATTTAATGGGGAACCGGTTGAGCTAGTTCATAACGATGGAAACAATAGAACTTGAAAGCAGTAGAGGACACACCAAATTTAACGAGGTTCAGTCAAAGAAGGGCCTACGTCCTCCTGCGCTAGTCTTCTTATTAATTAACTCAGAAAAGAAAAGAAAACTCTCGCACTTTCCTATTTCCCTTACTCCAGGGAAACAACACACCCCACACTAACTCTAGTGTGCTACTTCATACTTGAACTCACAAGCATCGCGAATGAACTCACAAACGCTACCCAATCTTAACTCCATTGTTAGACATTCAATACAATCAGTTTCTCCTAAGATACGCTTTCTTACAAAGCAAACAAAGAGTAATGTAAAGCTCTATGAAATGCGTACTCTATTTTAGGGCATTGTTTAATTGTTCTCTCTGTGAAGGATCTCAATGCAACTCAAGAGCATCTAGAGTGATGTAGAATCATCATTCAGTATTTATAGATCAAGGTCTAACCTTTGAGCGTGTCCTAGCTTAAGATATCAAAGATATGATTTTCTTAAGTTAGGAAAGCATATCTTGAACAATATATTTCTTGAAGGAAAGATATTATCCAAGATATACACACGCTTTAAGGCAAGTAAATACTGAATTATGATTCTACATCACTCTAGATGGAAAGTATTTGAGAATTTTTTTTTCTGAAAATCTTTTCTAAAACAGCCAGCTCATTTACCCAGCAAAGTAACTGGTACATACCCAGATCTGTTGCCCTGCTTAGTAGTATTTTGAGTATGTAACCAAGTGGTTCCTATTTTCAAAACCCTATTGTTTCACACTTAGGAGCAATAAAAACAATTCCACTAAGAATATCATATGCAAATATTACATGAAGACCTAAGATGAATCAAACAAATGATTCTAGACTATCTTCATGCACTTCAATCCTTGAAGCTTCCCTTGAATCAAAAATGTAATACTTTTTGTCTTTTCCTCGAACATCTTCGAGAGGGTGTCATAGCTTCAAATCTGGAATAAACATGTTTGCTACACAAGAAACGTCATAGCATAGCAAATACTCTTTTGACTATTTTAGTATACAGTCAGGAACAATTAGTTTCTCAGTTGTTTCCTAACAGCTTAGGACCACATGTAATATGAAGTATTCCCTGCAGGTTTGCCATCGTTCAAAACATAGGGGACTCTTTATATTCCCCCTTTTTTTATGATGACAAACACTTTGATGTTTCCTGCAACCAACAAGTTAGTAAACACAGATGACTTCAACCAACGCTCCAATACTCATTTGGAGAGCTTACTTTAACACAAGACACACAAGGTGAAACAATTAGCTATTTCAACTGTTTCCTAAAACTCCTCCTTTTTTTACAAAACACTTTAATAAAATTGACTTAATCTATACTAGACTTAGACACTTCAACTTCAAACTAATTTTCTCCCTTTTCGCATCTTCAAAAAAGCACTCAATGAAAGACTCATTGCACATAAGTTATCGCCTAATTCAAAAATAGTAGCATCAACTACCAAACAGGTCATCACTGCAAGAAATCAGGTTAGGCACACAATTCACAATCCATAACCAAACACAAATTATCCAAAATAAAAACCAGCATAGTGTGGTTCTCGATTTTTTACTGTCTTAATTAACGGTCTGAATCCCACAAAAGTCTCTCGTTGGACTATAAGTTTTAGAAAATTTATAAGTCGCCACCCTATTAATATCTAAATAGGGGCGAATTTTTTTAATAAATCATTTTAAAATAAATTTGAAGAAATATCATGTAAAACGATGATGACTTCATATGGATAAGGCTTTTTGAAAAATTGGACTTTCATACAATGATATAGGGTTCGGGTTTTAGGTTAAGAGGTGCGAACATCTGGAACTCGTCTGCTCTTCCATTCTATAGAACAAGATCTTACTAAATGCATTATTTTCCATTTTAAATTTATCATGGCTATTCAAAAGAAAAAAAATCACATAATTTTAACATATACACATCAATCATTTTTAAGAGGGCCCATATATCATTTGTACATGGTAGGTTTGAGCACCGAAGTTGCACTACGTACCAATCATTGCGATAGGAATCCACTCACTAATCAAAACCATCGTAGTTCGATCTTATGTCTCACCCTAAATGGCCAATTCCATTGCGGAAGAAAAGGAAAGGAAAATAGATTAAGAATAACTCACCTTTTAGAATTAGACAAATCTATGAGGTAATCACTCCGATTAGTGATCGAAATGAGATAAAGATAATCACCTTAATTATTAGTGATTAAATGTGAACGATTTAAGATAATCACCTTAATTAGTGATTAAAAAGAAAGAAAAGATAATCACCTCAATTAGTGATGAAAATGAAGCTTAGAAAATAAGATAATCACCTTAATTAGTGATTCAGAATGGAGGTTAAGATAATCACCCTAATCAGTGACTAAACATAAGAAGAAAGATAATCTCCTTGATTAGTGATTAAAAATGAAGGTTAGGAAGTAATTCAAGGTTTAAGATTATCACTCTAATTAGTGATTAAATGAGAAGAAAAATAATCGCCCTAATTAACGATTATTCAATGTTTAAGATAATCACTCTAATTAGTGATTAAATGAGAAGAAAAATAATCGCCCTAATTAACGAGTATTCAAGGTTTATGATAACCACCCTGATTAGTGATTAAATGAAGAGTTTGAGTTACAACAACAACTAAGCCTTATTCCCAAAGTGATTTGGGGTCGGCTAACATGAATCGTCAACTGAAACCGTTACCAGAGGAGATGCCATCGCCAAGAGAGATAAAAGTTTTTTTTTTTTTTTTAAAAAAAATTTTAAAGATTTTTTTTTTTTTTTTTTTAAAGCAAGGTTTACACCAACAAGTTTAAAAGAGGTTTTCAACAAAAGGTTTTAATACCAACACAATTGAGAAAAACAAATAAATGCAAGAATCACACCCCCTTCCTCCACATGGATACTACCCCTCCACCCACTTCTATCCAACGTCATGCTCTCCTCAATCCCAAGTAACCTCATATCACTTTCAATTACCTTCATCCAAGTCATCTTAGGTCTTCCCCTACCCCTTACAATTTGGTTACTCCTCCACTCTTCAATTCTTCTCACCCTGCATCACCCGATCTCCTTTTCACATGACCAAACCATCTTAACCGATTCTCCCTCATCTTTTCTTCAATGGATGCAACTCCAACTTTTTCCGGATCACTTCATTTCTTAATCGGTCTTTCCTTGTGTGGCCACACATCCACCGCAACATACGCATCTTCCGCCACGTTCATCTTATGAACGTGGCATTGTTTCACCGTCCAACATTCGGTGCCATATAACAAAGCAGGCCTAATTGCCGTACGGTAGAACTTTCCCTTCAACCTTTGGGGAATACCGGAATCCCAAAGGAATCCGGTGGCGCTTTTCCACTTTAACCAACCCGCGTTAATTCTATGAGCCACGTCTCCATCCAGTTCTCCATCCTTTTGGAGAATGGATCCTAGGTAACGGAAGACGTTCGATCCTTGAACCACTTTGCTATCCAAAGTGACCGCCCTCGCCTCGCTGCTTGTAACCCCACTGAACTTGCACTCCATATACTCCGTCTTACTTCTGCTCAATCTAAAACCCCGGGCTTCTAATGTATGTCTCCACAATTCCAACTTTCTCTCAATACCTTCCTTTGTCTCATCAATCAACACAATGTCATCCGCAAACATCATACACCATGGTATATCATCTTGAATTGACCTCGTTAGTTCGTCCATGACTAGGGCAAAGAGAAAGGGACTAATTTGCAATTAACCAATGATTGGAGATAATCACCCTAATTAGTGATTAAATGAAAAGTTTGAATTAATCGTCCTAAATAGCGATTAATCGAGGATTGAAATAACCACCTTAATTAGTGATCACATTTATAATTTTCAAGAGGTCTTAGGAAAAGAGGTTTGCTTCCTAATTGAAGGCTTTTGGATGAATGAGAAATAAACTTAATTGAAGATTATTATGTCATTTTGAGAAAAATGATCAATTTGAGATCGAATTTGGAGATTGTGTTTGGCTAATTGGAATTAGGCCATTTAAAGTGAGACATGTGAAACAGACTAAAATCAATACGGAGATCATAATTATCAATCTAATTATGTCAAATTATATGTTTGATCCATTTGAAGATGGAGAACACATTTTAAAATGTAAGATGGATCATCATACTATTTAACTTGGTTAGATTTGCAATTTTTCCTCTTAATTGAGATTGGGTCATTTAATTCATATACTATGATATATTGGGCCCAACATGCAATATTTTTGTAACATTGGTTGCTCATTTTATCAAAAAGAATTGTGGAATTATTTATGAAAATTATGCATAAACATCTCCATATTTTTCATTAATGAGTAATGTAATAATTATTGACAATGAACTATTATTACAACAATATGTACAAACTCTATGATCTATACAAGTCTTCAATCTTGATCTTCACCATGATGCTCCTTGATCTTCATCATCTTGAATGGGCTTCGAAATTCATGTTTATTTGTAAACTTGTGAAAATTAGAGATTAATTAACCTGTTTGATTTTGATTTTGATTTTTTGTGATGATTTTTATTGATTTTTATTTTCATAATAAAATGAACCATTTTAAAAGAAACTTAAAATTTCAGGATTTTTTATTAACATTTTTCGTATAAAAAGAAAACATTGCTTATGAAACTTGAGTTAAATCACTTTATTTCATTTTCCATACTGCACTTTGTTCTTGTACTAAATTGTAAAATTCATAACTTTCTGTACAAAGCGTTAAATTGAGCATATGTTACACCTATGTTGTGGCTAAATTTTACAAGCTTTTAGTGACAACTAGAATTATGGTGAATTTTATGCTAAAACTGGTCAAAACAGGACATTTATCCAATGTGTTCGTTGAAATTCAACTTACTGAACTTAGTTTGTAGTGAATTATGGTATGAACATTCTAGACAGTTTGAAGGACTAGGCTGGAAATTTTCACTTGAATTGGACATTTTAAGACCCTTTTTTATTTGTTTTCTTGACTGAAGAGAAAATCAGTGTTCTGGAATTTGGTGATTTGCATGAACGTTTTTGTAAAAATGAGATAAAAATGTCTAAAATTCATATGAACGTGATTTTTATCTTTTTGGAAAGCTACTGATGTCTACTATAAAATTAATGTTTTTAGTTTGGTTTAATGAGTTTATTTTAAACTCTATTGATATAACAAGCTTATGTGATACTAGACAAAATCAATTTTGCACAACAATATTGTATAATTTTTAGTTAACCGTACAAAATTCAATTTTTAGAAATTCCAAAGCCCAGTTGCTGAAAACTTCGTGAACTTCATAAAAAAATATTAAAACTGACCATAATTATAGCATCACATTTTTCTTTTTATGGAGATGTTTATGCACAACTCTACTTGAATTTTTTATGAAAACATTTTTTTGGTTATGAATTACAACTTTATTAACAAACATCACATAAGCACATATTTCCTAAGAGTCTCCCCATTAAAGTTGACTATTCTAGGTGGGGTGATTTAAGGTTGGGAACTTATTAGGACTTCCACATAACCAAATCGCTCCAAAAATAAAAAATAATAATAAGAGGAAACAAGAGAAAGTTAGAATATGATTAAAAAGATAATTAAGATAAATAACAAGAACATTAACTTTACCTTGCTAACTCAATGATGCACTTCCTTTTGCAAATTTTTCTACTTTTTTGTGATTTTGTTAATTTCTAAATATGTTTCTAAATCAACTTAATTACTAAGTAAACCCTTTTTTTAGTGTTCTTATTTTGATGAACTTCTTTACTTACTAATTATAACTTTTCCTTTCTTTTTTGAATGATATTTTTCTTAGAGGGAGGAATTAGAGAGAAGGAGAGTAGTATTGAGATTTCTAGTTGTGAGAAGTTGTGAAGCTAAGTTGTTGGTGTCCTTTGAAATAAAAAGAACGGGGGTATTTATAAGGAAAAGAGGTGATGAACTAAGGGTTTGAAGAAGGTAGAAAATCAGATTTTTTACCCAAAAATCTGATTTTTAACATCCCACATTAATTTAATGACATCAGTAAATCCCCTCAAATCTTCCTACATCATCAAATTTACTGGAAACACCAATATTCTTATTCTCTTTAGATTTCATTTTGATCTTCACACTAATGAGGCAAAATCAGAATTTTAGCTCGTCCTAAATGCATCGAAAAACGTGAAGGAGAAATGAATTACTACCGGATTTGGGAGAAATTCCGGCGCCTAATTGCGACTCGTTTTTCTATTTTTCGAATAACTAACTTAAAAGAATTAACGAAATCTCGTCAAATTAGTAAAGACAAGCATGATTATACTACAAATCATTTTATAAAACCAGTGGTTGTAGTTATTGACTACCACTTACGGAAAATTATATTTCTAAGCCGGAATTGTATGACTAAAACGCGAAAAAAGGAAAACCATACGACAAAATGAAACTCGAGCTCCCGGATGAAACATGCCTTCGACGGGGCGCATGCTCCACAATACATGACTGTTTATGTTATTTTTATTTCTTTTTAATTTCTTTATTTTAAAATTTTATACAAAAAAGGGGTTCAAAATTTGGTGTCTACATAATCCCCCACATTGGTCGAATTTTGGATGAAATGATGACCAATGTTTGAAAAGAGAAAAAATTTTGACAAAGAATTTATGTTGAGATAACATATTATCCATAGAAAATAGTTATCATCAGTGGTTTTTTGAAAACATGATTTGCGACTTCTGACGACGCTTTAAGTAGAAAATCACATTTAATTTTCTAAAATTTTGAAATACAACTTTATTATCGTTTTAGATAAAAATCCCAATTAATTTTCTAAAATTAAAAACGCGACTTGATTGTCGTCTTAGATAGAAAATCCCAATTAATTTTCTAAATAAATGCGACTTTATCGTCGTCTTGAATCGAAAATCCCAATTAATTTTCTAAAATTTGAAATGTGACTTTAACATCATCTTGGATAGAAAATCCCAATTAATATTCGAAAATTTGATATGCGACTTTAACGTCGTCTTAGATATTTTTGTCTTATGAATTAGTCATTTGTTAATGCGAGAGACTCCGACAATTAACAGTCTGACTCCATTTTTTATCACAGTTTTCATTGTATTTATGACAAACAAGTTGTCAAATCACCATCACTCACTTTTTATGACTCCATGTGTTATCATGTCACCTTAAATTATGACATTGTCAGGTCATGTCGCCTAAAGGCTTCACCAAAGGTTATTACCCTCTAGATAAATTATGGTGGACCATCATCATATGGCAAAATTTTATTTGTTTTTCAAAAATCTTTCAGAAATTTTTAATGCATAATGCTTATTCGCTTTATCGAAAAATAATGATCACTATATAAAATAGATTGATCAAGGTCATTATTTTGGATGATTATTAGAAACAAAAGATTGTATCAATGTTCTTGATTCATCATTGACATTGTTTATCGATGTTCGGCTTTAGCAAAAATTGCTATACCACAAATGCTTGGTCATTAACTATTGTTAGGGATGCTCCTTATTACCCTATGGACAATACTCATTCCTATTATCCATGGCATGAATTATGGATGATCATTTTTCTTCCATCTATAAAAGGGCATGGTTCTTCATTTCCAAATGCACCATCTACACTTATAACATTTTCTCTAGCTTTTCTTCTTTCACAAAAAAATGGCTTCTAGCTATGAAGATACTAAAGAAATGGGGAATGGTAATGAAAACAACTCTCGGGGATCACAAAGAATTTGGAGCAACCCTGACAGTCTTCTTATTCTTCCCGTTTTACTAAGGCTCTTATGCCTTTGCTTTCTCTTTCTATTTGTTATGAAACGATTCATGCTCCTTTCCAATTTTGGGATGAAATTCGTCATGTCTTCCGTTTTGGAGACCGAGAGATTGTGCCTCTTGTCGAAGAGGTCGAAGGATTACTAGGCTTACCCTCCAGTGGTCCAGTTATTACACCTAGATCTCCTACTAGAATATCGAGAGATTTATCAACGATTTTATACCTTCCTGAAAGCTTTCATGGCAACTACCTACTAGAATATCGAGAGATCTCTTTCTATTTGATGCTTGGCAATTTTCTAACAACGCCAGTTATAGGATTGCTAGAGAAAATGCTTGCATTCTTATGATTTTGGGAAGTACCCTCACTAAATGGTATTTAAACACATGCCATGTCCGGTGTATTTCACTCATTCCTCAAATTGTTAGTGGGGGCGTCTTGGACCGCTTATTTTGGGGAAAATGTTTCTTGGTTTAGATGAACTCAAAAGAAACCCACAAAGTTTTATGAAGGGGTGTACATTAGCCCTTGACTTGTTGTTATTGGAAAAAATTTCTCTTATGAAACCTCATGGGAATCTTGCTTACAAGACTAATCGTATCCGAGAAAGAGGCTTTCATCCTTTCTTCTATCAACTTAGTAAAAATGGTGGGTGGGAGGATTATTTCCTACAACATGACATAAAGTGGGTTACAGGCCACCTTCGCATCAATGCAATTGTATATTGCAATTATGGCCGTAGAGTTGTACAATTACCGGGGCTTTGCCGAGTCACTTTCTACCTTCCATGGAGGTGTCTAAGGAAAATTGGTTGGAGGCAACAACACATTCCTGCCCTCTAGACTCTTCCATCTTGTACTACCTATGCGACTGATATGAGTAGTATTCAAAGAATGCCCACTATATGGCAAGGAGCTAAAATAATATCAGCACTACCTGAACCGCCCTTTCCAATGATTGATGATGATTACCTCCAATGGTCAAGACAATGGTTCAAACGGACCTACGATAAAGAGGAAAAAAGTTTGAGCGAAATATCATGTTTATTTTTCTATGTTGTTTGTTTTAAAGTTTGGTAGGAAATAGAGGCATTTTGTCTCTTTATGTATGAAATGAAGTACCCCAGTTGGGATGAATAAAAATTATTCGTTTGTGGCAATTATCTACTTGTGAGAAATTCAATGTGAACACAATTCTAAACACTTGTATGCTTTAATATTAAATGTGACATGCAAACTATAATTAATCAATCACATGACACATGAAAGCATAATAAAAAAAAAACCTTAAAAAAACATCTTTGCGTGCTTCATCATTTTTCTTTTTCTCCTTTTTTCCTTTTTCGTTTTTTTTTTTTTTTTGCACACACTCCATGAATACATGCGAACACATGGCATATTTATTAAGGTTAAATAGATAAAATACGAAATCCACAAACTGCTTGGTTACTTGACCATCATGATTATAATTATTTTGATGCCTAAGCATAATATTTCTTCAGCTGATCAAGACTAGTGAAATGGGTGAATTCATTCCCATCAAAATCCATTAGCTTTACTACTCCAGACGTGTTAACATACTTGACTAGAAATTAGCCCAGACCAGCTAGGCTTGAATTTTCCCCCATGATCATGTCACGGAGCTATATTTTCTTTTAAAACTAGATCACCTTCTTGAATGTCTCTATCTCGTACCTTTTTGTTAAATGCACGAGCAATTCTCCGTTAATAGAGTTAAATGTTATGCAAAGCTTGTAGTCGACGCTCATCTGCAAATGCAAGCTCATCATAACGAGTTTTGTACCATTGGTCTTCTGAAATTTCACTTTTTGCTATGACCCTGAGAGATTGGATCTCTACCTCAACTGGTAGGACTGGCTCTATCCCGTAAACCAAAGAATACGGGGTAGTTCCTGGGGTAGTTCTAATTGATATTCTATATACCCAAAGGGCATATGGAAGTTTGCCATGCCATTCCCTAGGCTTTTCAGTCATCTTGGCAACAATAATCTTTATTGTCTTATTGGCTGCTTCCACTACTCCATTGGTTTGGGGACGATAAGGTGAAGACTGATGATGCTTGATTGCATATTTTGCGAGAGTTGTCTTCAGATGACCCTCAAATTGTGATCCATTATCAGAGATGATTACAATAGGTATGCCATACCGACAAATAATGTTGTTAATCACAAATTTCGAGACTTGCTTTGCCCCTAGCTTTGAAAAGGATGCAGCTTCAAACCACTTTGAAAAGTAATGAATTGCTACAAGAATATACTGATGTCCATTTGAAGCTTTTGGATGAGTTTGTCCGATTATATCTCTGCCCCAACTTGAAAATGGCCAAGGAGAAGTCATATTATGTAGTGACACATGTGGCCTATGATTGAGATTAGCAAATATCTGACGTTGCTTGCAGGCATGGACAAGCATTCTTACATTCATATGGGGTCTACATTCTCCTGCACGAACTTCTTCCATGATGTCTTGGTTCTCACTATCATTCACGCAGAGTTGTAGAGTACCATCAAACCCTTTGTGAAATAGTCTGCCTTTTAGTATGAGAAAATGAGCAGCTAGTCTTCTGATAGCTATATGATCCTTCTTGCCACTTCCCTCTAGATACTGCATAGTTTCCAGAAAAATCTTGATATCCTTGTACCAGACATCATCATCATCTCGTTGAGCCAACGTGGAGATAATTTGTGCTACTGTCACTGTTGGCCCCTTCCTTTCATCAATTAATAGATTTTTGTACCATTTTCCCATGTCAACTTAACGGCAAGATTGACTAAAGCAGTAGTGAAACTATTTTGTTCCCGAGGAAGATGTTTGAAGCCGATATCATCACAATAAGGGATCAACTCTTGAAGGTACCTTGTGTAGAGCTAAAGTCTCTCATTTCTAACTCTCCAAATTCCTATTGTTTGAGATATGATGAGATTAGAATCTCCATATACAGTGAGATGTCTTGCCCCTGCTACCAAACCGGCTTTTACCCCATATATACAGGCTTCATACTCAGCTGTATTATTTGTTGTTGGGAAATCCAACTTGATGGAAAATGGGATATGGACTCCATCAGGATCTACTAACAAAACCCCTGCTCCATTACCTCTCCTATTAGGAGCTCCATCAAAATACTTGCACCATTTTGGATTATCAATGAATAATAAGTACTCATTAGGGAATGCACTCATCATATTCATCTCCTGACACTAGTCCTTCTACTAGGGCTTCAGATATGGCTCTTCCTTTAATAGATTTATGGCTGACACATTGAATATCAAACTCAGACAGCATAGCATGCCATCTTGCCACTCTTTCACTAAGAATGGGTTTTTCGAATAGATACTTAATGGGATCTTGTCTCGAGATCAGGTAAGTGGTATAAGCTTGAAGGTGATGCCTCAACTTCTTCGTGGCATAGACCAAAGAGATACATGCCTTTTCCAGTGGGGTATATCTTGTCTCATACTCCAATAATTTCTTGATGAGATAGTATATGGCAACTTCCTTCTTTGTTCCCTCTTGATATTGGGCTTAGAGAGCTCTCATAGCCATTTCAGTGATAGTGAGGAACAGAATCAGGGGTTCTATTGGTCTAAGCGGCATTAGAACAGGTGGATTTGAAAGGTACTCTTTCATGGAATCGAAAGCTTCTTGACATTCCCCATTCCACTCATGGGATGCCCCTTTTCTGAGCAACTTAAATATAGGTTCACATCTCATAGTGAGTTGTGAGATGAACCTGCTGATATATTGAATTCTACCAAGAAATTCTCTTATTTCTTTTTTTTGTTTTTGGATGAGGTAGCTCTTGAATAGCTTTTACCTTTTCTGAGTCCACTTTAATGTCGTCTTGACTGACAATGAATCCAAGCAATTTCCCTGAAGTAACACTAAACACACACTTTTGAGGATTTAGCCTTAGGTTGTACTTCCTGATTCTTTCAAAAAAGGACCTTAGTGCAGGAATATGCCCCTAACGATCTTTAGTCTTCACAATCATGTCATCTACATAAACTTCCATAGTGGTTGCAGCCCTTTGATATGTGGCTCCGACATTCTTGAGACCAAAAGGCATGACTCGGTAACAGAAAGTGCCCCACGGAGTAATGAAATATGTTTTTGTCATGTCCTCTTGGGACATTAGTATTTGATTATACCATGAAAATCCATCCATGAAGGAAAACATTGCATGACCGGTCGTACTATCCACGAGGACATCGATATGGGGTAGAGGAAAGCAATCTTTTGGTGATGCAGTATTCAAATCACGAAAATCAATGCACAGCCGAACTCTTCCATCCTTTTTAGGTACCACCACTATATTGGCGAGCCAGCTTGGATGCTTTACTGGTTAGATGAATTTGGCATCAAGCTGTTTATGGATTTCTTTTTTCACTTTCAGACTGACCTTTGGTTTTATTCCGCGGAGCTTTTGCTGCTTAGGCTTGCTTTGACACGGAATGTGATGTTCCACAATTTCTCTATTAACACTAGTAGGGGTGTTCGCGGTTTGGGTTGGTGCGGTTTGGGACGTAACCCAAACCAAACCGCAAATATACGGTTTGGCATTTTCCAACCCAAATCGCGCCGCACTTTTGCCCAAACCAACCCAAACCAAACCGCGCAAAACGGTTTGGTGCGGTTTGGTTTGCGGTTTAACCATTTTTTCCTCCTCGACATTAACTTTGTAATCTAAGAGTAAAAAACATTTTTTTTATAAACTAAGAGTAAACAAATTTGGTAATAAGTTTTAAGTATTAACTGGTCTCGGAGCAGCAGATGAGTGGATCTGGTCTCTCGGAGCAGCGTAGAAGTGAGGGCGACAGGGGATTTGCAAAGAGGAGTTGGGAGCAGATGAGATGATTGCAACAAAGACCTAACCTAAATACCTCATACCCCGTATTAGTATTAAGTATTAACTGGTGTAGTGAATTAGTGATAGTTGCATGCCACCTTTGTATTTACAAAAAAAAAATCAAAAATAGATAAAATAAATAAAAAAAACTATATAAAATTGCGGTTTACGGTGCGGTTTTGGTTTAGAAAAATTAAAACCCAACCCAAACCGCAAACCGCGGTTTCCTTAAAATCATAACCCAAACCGTAATTTTGAAACCGCAAGCCAACCCAAACCACGAAAAAACGGTTTGGGTTGTGGTTTGGTGCGGTCCAAACCGCACTCTGAACAGCCCTAAACACTAGGCATATCAGCATAAGACCATGCAAACACATCTACATACTCTTTTAATAATACAATAAACACAGACTGTTCAGTTAGGGAGAGGGATGAACCTATTTTGACCTCTTTTTACAACATTTTTGTACCAATATTAATTACAATATAATCTTCCATGGGTTTTATATATGTTTCAGTTGCGTAAAGTGATTCATCATTATTAAATTCACTGTCAGAAATAACATCTTGCATGCAAATGTACTTAGATAAAGGTTCACATTCGATTTCATCACTGTTTGAGTCTGCTGATTGGGTATGCAATGTAGAATGGCTAGAAGATGAGCTATCGGTATGATATCCATCTAAAAGGGGTGAAAGAGTAGTTTCATGAGATGAATGTGGATGATGATTGATTAAAAACATTTCAAATTCAATAGGCCCGTCTTTTTCTTGATACTCAATACTCTACTTATGTTCAATGCTTTTGCTAGAAGATATCATCAAAGACACCGGATCAAAATCCTCTTCTTCAGAAGACTCAAAACTGAAAAGTTTCTTAAGGACTCCATGTTCTAGATTATCCACCCAGTAGTTTTCCTTTTTCATTCCTTGTTCTCAGACAAACCAACTTTTGATTAACTCTAAATTCCTAGCTTCATTGATGAATATCTCCATTCCCGGTAAAATCTTATGTTCTTTCCTACTAAGCCAAGGTCCTGGAAACTCATAGTATGACTCTGTATCTCCTTGCAGGATGAACTGACCATTGAGGGTAAAAGAAGGTTCTTTGATGTTGTAAGAAGTGTTGCAAGGATCATATCCTAATCCATGTAGATTTTCCTTGTCTACTATAGGGATTGGTTGCTTTATCCCCCTACCATCATGCCCTAATCCGGTTCCTTGAGTATAACCCATCTTCATCATGATTTGAAGTCCTCTGGATAAAGGTTGCATGGCAAATCCTACAGGCTCTTTAACCACATTTGTGGATATGGATGAGGTATTTGTTTTTCTGATGACAATTGGTCATCCTTAGAGAAGGGGCAAATTTCTTCGTTTTGGACCTAAAGGTAGAGAAAAAGAATTAAAAGAAACGAGAAGAAAGCTACATATTGCAGAATGCATCAGTGGATAAGGAATTTTTTCTATAACGATCTTGCAATATTTTGACTGGAATGGTCCACCTTTACAATTTTGTGTTTTTATTTTTATTTTTAAATTTTATTTTGACTCTCTTGAATGATTTTATTGTCATTGGGGTTGAAAATAAATATATATTTTTTCATTCTTCCATTCCCTGATTTAATAATTAACAAAGACATAATATATAGATTTACGGCATGTATCCCCATTGATGTGTCAATTCAGCATTCTGACATTGCCCCTGTGATGACTAACATCTTGAATTCTAATCACATTGCCTGAAATACCATGGTCAATTTTAGTCGAACCCGGAGGCTACTTACATATCCCCATTGCTCCGAGTGCATTTTATTGGGAATCAGACTTAGCGTAGTTCGTTATTTTAGAAATAACTGAAGTTTTTTTATTTAATATAGTAGTTGCACTCATATTGAGCTACCTACGTACCCAGGTGTTACATTGGTGGAGTGATCCCACAGTGCAAGTGTACGTGATAATGGGGATTCAAGCTGCACGTAGTTCTCTGATACTAACGAGCTAAAAGATTTTTTTTCTTTTTTACTTTTTATTCTATGGGCTAACCCCTACAGGATGTTTACCGAAGATTTTTCCCCTTCTATGACACGATTAAGTAGCTTTGCGGTAGACCAGAGCTATGTTGGTGATTTACTTGATGCGAGAGCTGAAAGCATGACATTGGTTTGTGCCGTGACCATGCAACTGATGATAATGGCAGTACTTGTGGAGATTCGACCCTACAGGACTTGCCCCTAGGCGTCGAGGAAGTGGATGAATCTGACCTTGTTCAACCAGTTTGCGAAAGATATCGACTTATGATTACGGTCGAGGACGTGACGACGCCTTTCTCGCGGGTACTTCTTTTTGGGTTGGACTAATGAGACCTCAATCAATCATGTTTTCAACTTTGTAGTAAAGATCATGGCATCGGTCAGTTTCATGCCCAAATTAGCGACAATAAGCGTGGAGTTTGCTCATGTCTGTTCCCAGAAGGCGTAAACAGTGCACATACGTTGGGCTTTAATTATACCTTGGCTCCGAAGACGATCATACACCATACTCAATGGTTCATTCATCTTAGTAAAAACCCTTGGATTTGCATTGGGAATTTCAAGATTTTCCGGGGGTCGTTTTTCTTGAAATTTTAGAGTATCGATGTCGAAGCCCTGCTGCTCCATGTGGCTGGGGCGTGTGTACTTGATGGTAACCATGTGACGATAATAGAAGTCGTTAAGGTTTTGTAGTAATATAAGCATGAATTCCCAATCAGTAATAGGGACACGAAGCTGGGCGTGAATGTAAGTGCATCTAGAACAAAAATGCGAGAAAGTTTCTAAGGCGCTTTGACACAAAGTGACTAGCTTGAACTTCTTGACATCAGTCTGTTTATGATCGAGAGTCCAATTGACGAAAGCTTGGCTAGTATTTTCCCAACTAGCTCTATCCACGTAATCTAAAGAATAGTACCAGTCCAGAGCTGGTCCTTCTAAACTTTTATCAAAGAGCATGGGGTAATCTTCCTCTGGTATGCCCATGCATGTAATGCATTGGCAAAACCAACTAAGATGACAAGAGGATCACCGTCCCATCAAATTTCCTGAACTGTGGCAACTCACGATAGTGATCTTCTTGTTGATATCCTGGAAAGAAAATCAATAATCCAGTGTGAACCTCTCGGACATGGCTAACTACATTAAAGTCCAGGTCAAAATCGTCAGTCCTAGATCTCTTCTTTGGCTCACTATCATCATTGTATTGAGGATTACCGATACAAGATTCCTCTGGTGCTTCAACTAACGTATCATGAGTGCCAATGCTTGGAACTCCTACTTCTTCCTCGTCATCCTCACTATACGCTGGCTTTGTTTCTTCAGCACTTACATTTGGTGTGGTCGCGTGGATCTTATTCATCCATGAATTTTCAGGCCCTGCTAGAATGCAATGGATAGTGTAACCATCCAACCTACCGCCCTCTACTTCATTAAGATAAAATACAGATTTCCCGGTGTTGGAGACGGTCATAATTTCTAGATCACCAGAAATAGTCACAGCACCCTGATCAATGAGGAGCTTTACCTTCTGATGTAAAGTAGAGGCTACTGCTCTATTTTCATGCAACCACGGCCTTCTTAATAGGAGGTTAAAACATGCCTGAATGTTAATGACCATGAATTCCACCTTCCTTGCCATGGGACCACATTCGATGAGGAGGCTAATTAAACCTAGTACTTTTCTCTTGGCATTATCATATGCTCTAACCACCTGGTTGGATGGTACCAGATCCTCTTTTGAATACCCAAGTCTTATTAGCACACGTAGAGGGCAAACGTTGATTGCGGAGCCATTGTCGATCAATACTCTAGGTATCTCCCATCCATTACAAAGTACAATGATGTGCAATGAATTGTTGTGGTTGATATTGCTAGGAAAACCATTGTCTATGAACATGAGAGTTCGATCTACCCTATGAATGAGCTCCACCATCTGGTCAGGTGTTATGGAAGAACTTCCATAGGCTTCATTGAGATGCTTTAGAACGGCCGCCCTATGAGGCTGGGAATGCATTAACAACTTCCAAATGTAAACATTAACATTTACTTCTTTCATGCGCTTCATAAAATTATCTTCTTTATTACTATCCTCTGTCATTGGCTCTTTGCCCTTTTCTTTTCTTCTCAATACCGTCAAAGAATTTTCATCCTCCAAATGAGATGGTTTAAAATGGCGACCTGCCCTAGTTAAATGAGATACATCCACGTACTCTTCATCACTAAGATCATCGAGGCAGATGGGGCGCCGATAGGCATTTGGAGTAGTTCAATCCTCCAGTGTTTTTCTCCAGAATTGTCAACACCGAAGAGGCATCTTCATCAGCATCAGAGTCCAAAATGAACAAAGTACCATCATAATCCAAGCTTCCAGACATGTTAGAGAATGGATCCTGGTTGAGAGTGAAATTGGGGACTTTACGAGGCATCATTTTGACTTTTTGTTGAGTGGAATAGTCATAAACCAGACACTTATAACCTACAGCTATTGACATTTCATACATTTAGGGAACTGTCTTGCGGATTAGCTGGACTGGATCGCATCTATCTGAAGCAGCACATATGGCATTAATGGCAAATGAGGGCTTATGATTAGGAAGGGGGTTTTTTTGTGATGTTGGGTTGAGAGTCATTTGGTTTACTGGAAATGGATCCCAAAGAGATTTTTACATCATCCACAAGATTTTGAATCTGATGCTTGAGGGTTGTGTAGTTTTCGGTATTATGCCCCAGGCTTTGATGATATTCACAATTTTGGTTTAGGCCAAAACCAGGGTAAGAATTTTTAGAGGTGGGTGCGGATTCAATGGTTGGATGAGATTAGCCTTTTTTTAGCTTGGAAAGAGCTTGGGAATAAGTCATATTTAAGGGGGTGAAGTTCCTTTGTGGTCGCAATTGGAATACAGAAGACGTGCCCATGGTGTGGATCACATTAGTTGTCTTAGGAGCTGCTGAATCATTGTTTAGGGCTCTTTTGTTATTTTCAAACTTTGCATTATAAGTGGCGTTGCCAGTAGGTTCATCTTTCTTGATGCCTTCCCTTTTCACAGTGTCCTCAACTAGAGTTCCCGTATCAATCAAAGCTTTGAAGGTCGGGAAATATTGATAAGCCATATGCTTCTGATATACAGGAAGAAGATTCTTCACAACCATTTGCAGTTGTTCCTCCTCCTTAGGCCTACTCATCATTTTGGAGGCTTTGTTTCTCCACCGAGTGATGAATGAAGAAAATGTTTCATTAAGATCTGAGAGGTCGTCTCCAAATCCCTTCTAGTAACATCAATTTATTCATTATACTTGTACTAGTTCGAGAACTCTCTGACTATATCAGCCCAAGCGGATTTCTTTGTGTTCTCAAGATTGAGGAACCAATGTGCTGCAGCACAATCTAAATACTACTGAAAAAGCCGAGCCATCAAAGATTCTTCCACTCCCCAGGGACTAATTGCCCCTACATACATCTTCAGGAAATTCGTTGGGCTGCCGGTCCCATCAAACTTTGTCAGATTAGGCATCTTGAAACCATGAGGTAACCGTGCCTTTGGGAAAAGTGTTAACCCATGAATGTCCATCCATGGTTCAGCCTTGGTCATGCCTTTTAGGACTTCCTTGAGATTGATTGACTACTTCTTCCTCGAGCTTAGTGGAAATTTCTCTCTCATTGTTCATAGGTTCAAGGTGAAAAGGTGAAGCTGCTTCTGATTCCGGAGGAGGAGGAGGCATCTGAGCGCTTTGGCGCATTATGCTCAACATAGTTTCCTCAATATTATATTGTCGGTCAAGCATGGCCTGGACAAGTCCTCGTAGCTCAGCCATTGGATCAGGTGGAGGGGTAGAGTTATGTGGGTGCTCGTTGTTCGGAATTTCAGACATATTGCTGAGACGTGTAGCAGAGAATACAGCTGGTATAGACAAGGATGACTGTATTACCGAAATAGAACGTTCACTATGGTCAGCCTTTCGGGGAATCATCTTAGATCCTAAACTGGCCAAGGCAGAATTCCTGTGAAATGAGATGAAAAGTTAGCACAAAAATTTTTCCAGACTTTGTTTCTTCTTTTTTTTTTTAGGGAATGAAAGAAATGATATCTTTGAAAATTATTTTTTCTTTTAACCCCAATTTCAGTTATCATTTTTTAAAAGGTGTGAAACCTTGACTCTGTCATTTGTTTTGGATTTTTCATTAGATTTCTTTGTCTTGTCATTATTTTTTTTAGACTTGGACGTTTTTATTTTATATTTTAGATTTCCATTTTTTAGACTCGTATTTTTTGGGATAATACACAAACGTTTTACAAAATCAATTTGGTGATATCCTTCCATTTCCCGCTACTACCGAAATAAGAGAAAAGAGGTATGACGAGGCATGTGTCCTTATTTTGGCAAATTATAATGCCCTATATATCGTTCTTTTTTGTGGTGATCCGCATGTGTTAATTACTTTTAGGCGCTGAAACTATAGAAGAAAATATCAAATGCAAAAGGGTTGAACCCGAAGGTTGCCTACGTCCATAGGTAGATTTAGATTTGGGGAAGAACTTTTTCTTGTGATTTTTTTTTGAATGGAAAATCAGGCTCAACATAGTTCTCAAATATTGAAAATGAAATATATATATATATATATATATATATATATATATATTTTTTTTGCAGCTGCACTCAAAAAATGAGTTGCCTATGTACCCTTTTAATACATTACATAGTAAAGAAAACAAAGATGGATGCATTACATCATTGGATATTTTTTTAGGGGATCAAGCCGCACGTAGCTCTACCTACAAAGTACAACATGAAAGCATCAACTAACTGACGTACTTCCAGATCTTTGCAAAACTCAATTTACGGGGCGCCAAGCCATGATCCTCCTGTCTGAAGTACCTGAAATGTACACAATAACAATGTTAGTCATTGAATAATGAATTTTTCTATATATATGTTTTTAGCAGGAAATGTAAGAATTTTCCTCTCTTTTGTTTTTTGAAATAATTATCCCTTTTGGTTTTATCTTTTTCAAATTTTTTTATGACTACACTTCTCGTGTTTTAAGCTATACAGATTTAATTACATTCTAATTCTTAAACATGAGACGTTTTGAACTCGTGATTATGACTCTTTTCATTTTTTCAAATTTTTTGTTTTATTTTGGGATTATATTTTGAAAACATGATTTTTTTTTCTTTTAAAAATCAATTTTGTTTTTGCAAAAACCAATTTGAATGAAAATAATTATGAAGTAATGTGAGTTTTTTTAAAAAAAATAGGTGAGCACACATTTTTTAATGACACTTATGATAAATAATTAAACAAGAATACTCGTAATATTTCAATAATCATTCGGAAGCAATTCAGCTACAGTTAATGATTAATGAAATATTGACCGAATGAAAACGGACTGAGGAATTTTTGAAAATTTTTCACATTATTCAATAACTGAAATAAATAGAGGACATTTGTGCATTGATCATAGTGTCCTAAAGATTGACTAAAAGGTGATCCATTTAAGGAGAGATTAAGTTAAAGTGGCCTCGAGTCACTTCCATTGTGTCCATCGAGGGTGGACGCTCCTGACAGAGCCGGTCGCAATAGCTCGCGGATGCAGGTTTTGCGCCCTTAATTCATTAATTTGTCATTCTAAAATTCTGACCCTTGCCAATAGACAGAGGAATCAAACTTAATAAGAAAATGGTTAAAAAGAGTGCACGGGTACGGATCGAGAAGCTACCAAGCACACAAAATTTTCACATAAGCATGCTATATACAAAAACTAAATTGTGAATAGCCATGATTAACTTTTTTATTATATACGCATATGGAAAATAACGCATTGTTCTGGTTTAAACCTCATATATTTCAAGTGGAAGTAAAGTCCCCAGTGGAGTCGCCAGCCTGTGGTACCCGATTTTTTACTGTTTTAATTAACGGTCTGAATCCCACAAAAGTCTCTCATTGGACTATGAATTTTAGAAAAATTTGAAGTCGCCACCCTATTAATATCTTAATAGGGACAGAGTTATTTAATAAATCATTTTAAAATCCATTTCTAGAAATATCATTAAAAACATAGTTTAGGTAAACTCCCTTGGTTGGAGTGAATTCCATTGATCATAATATATAGGTTACAACAAAGGATATCCAAATAACATTCTGAAACCTAATGAGAATAGAAGTGTAAATACAAAATATAATCCTAATATATTTCATATTCTATCACATCCCCGCAGTCATAGCGGGAGGAGAGCGAACACTAAGACTAGACTTGAATTCCAAAAATAAATGTCGCGGAAGACCTTTTGTGAATATGTCAGCAACCTTATATCTGGTGGGAACATGCAACACACGTACTTGACCAATAACAACCTTTTCCCGAACAAAGTGTATGTCCATCTCAACATGTTTGGTGCGTTGGTGCTGTACGGGATTGCGAGAAAGATAGATAGCACTGACATTATCACAATAAACAATGGTTGCCTGACGAAGAGGACAATGTAACTCCAAAAGAAGATTACGCAACCAGGAAGCTTCGGCAAAAACATTAGCTACGCCTCTATATTCAGTCTTTGCACTTGATCTAGAGAGAGTGGGTTGTCGTTTAGACTGCCAGGAAATGAGATTATCCCAAAGAAAACAACAATAACCTGAAGTAGAACGGAGAGTATCTAGACAACCTCTCCAATCAGCATTAGTATAAGTGATAAAGTCAAATTGAGTGTGAACATAAGCATGAAAATCAAGAAAGGCTTGGTAAGCACGAGATCTATATGCAAGAGGAACATTCCACACATAGTGAGTGAAATCATCAACAAGAACTAAATAATATTTATTTCCCGAACTGCTACGAACAGGAGATGTCCGTAAATCAGCATGAATAATATCAAAAGCACATGTAGTGTTGCTAGTGGAATCATAAAAAGGAATTTTAACGTGTTTCCCAATCTGATAGGCATGACAAAAAGTGGAGTCATGCTCCTTATTACAAGCTATAAAATTATGAGATTTAAGAAAACTTAAAGAAGGCGCTCCCGGGTGTCCTAGGTGGTCATGCCAAGTAGAAGCAGGGAGAGCAGCTAAGGCAGTGGCAAGGCAAGTGATGGGTGGTCAGAAGTCACAGGATAGAGGTCCCCGGAGCTCTCACATCTCGTTATAATTTTCCCCATTCGAAGGTCCTTCACAGAAAAACCAGATGGTCAAATTCTATAGACACATAATTGTCAGTAGTAAATTTTCTAAAAAAAAATAAGTTTTTAATGATTTGAGGGGCAAGGTAGACATCACGAAGGATTAAGGATTTGTTAGGAAGGGTGGTAAGTCCATAACCCGTAATCGGAATGCGATGGCCATTACTAACTAAAATATGATTTTTTGTGCTTAAATTATACAGGGTAATCAGATTACCTAAAGTGTGAGTCATGTGAGAGGTGGCACCCGAATCCATGTACCACGTATCATCAGGATGTTGAAGAGTCATTGTAGATAATACGTTGCTAAGCTCTGTCGGCGTCATGGGTGGTTCATAAGCTGATGGACCGACTGCATAGGCCTGCTGGGCTAAGTTAGGAGCATAGGAGAACTCAGCTGCATGAGCAGGGGGAGTCTGGTGTACTGCTGGACTGACTGGGTTGGGTAGTGGTGTAACAGCCCGCACTTCCGAGCTGCTAGCTAATCACACTTAACATTCATAAACCTCATTTAACACTTAATTAACCTCAAATTATATTTATTCGCAGTGAAAACATAACCTTACAAATCGATCCTGGACCTGTGGGTCATGGGCCCACATCATAACAACTAGAAAACCAAATATCTTATTACAGAATTCTTTGTTTGATTCCCAAAAACAATAGAATACTTAATCCTCAAATA
Organism: Beta corolliflora; assembly: GCA_947648045.1. Classification (NCBI taxonomy): domain Eukaryota; kingdom Viridiplantae; phylum Streptophyta; class Magnoliopsida; order Caryophyllales; family Amaranthaceae; genus Beta; species Beta corolliflora. Next base: position 118,257 of record CANSZD010002646.1, read on the forward strand.
AGCAGTTGAGTACTAACAACTTATACTCTAAATACAACTTCGAGTCAATAATTTAATTACAATCTCATGATTAAAACTCTTTCTCTTGATTCATTCCGAGCCTCGGACACACACCTGCAAATTACAGAAGACAATACAAAACAAACACAAAACTAAAATGAGCGGAAAGCTTAGTAACTTTACTTCAGCCCGTCAAAACAATTTTGGTTCGAACACATTTTTCATATAATAATCAAATCTGGTAATTGTTCGGAAAAGAATTCATCCTTTAAAATATAACGCTGGCATAGCTCAATCACTTAACAGAAATCGCTGGCAAGTACAGGCAGAAACTTAACAAAATATAACAGAAGACAATATCCGACCTTATCTGGTCTTAACTCATATTTGAGTCATTTCCACCACCTGTACCTTGCCCACTATTCATCTCAATTCATAAGCTAAGCCAGCTAAAACAATTACGAAATCCTTTTATATCATCATGCTCAAATCATATTCCAAGAAACATAAATATTTCCGAACAATTCCAATAACAGAACTTAAACATACTTGTAAAATCATTCAATATCAATTCGCAACTCAACTCATATAGATGCATCTATAACCATGGTCATGACTATAAACGATATACGATATTAAAAAAACACAACATATACGGGCATATAAATTCATTTTGCTGAACATAAATGTTACCTCGACTCAAGAACAAGTGTACGAAACCTCCCAAGCATCAAAACTTGATTCCCAAATTAGCTTGAATCATATACATCTCCATAGCCATCCTCTAACGACCACCTCACAGCAATATCAACAATTAACCTTCATTCTAACTACAATTTAGATAAAGAAATTGACTTACTTACTTCCTAAACTCTTATATTCAAGCCATTCCTCTAAACTAACTCACATTATCAATCTATATCTCTAATAAACCCCATCAATCAAACTAAAAGGCCATTATCTAAATTATATACTGCAAATAGAAAGTTGCAACCTCAATCTGAATATTTTGTTCTAAACTCATGAACTAATTAATATCATACCATAAACCAACCTTAATTTCTTACTTAGAAACAATTAGCAAAAATAACTCCTTCAAAATCTTTATTAGCTTCAAACAATTACATAACTAGCTAGTTCCATAAAACCGATTGAATACTTTTAACAATCTCTCATCTCAAATGATTTTACTAATCAACAATCAAGATTTATTTAGACCTAAATTTATTTGTGATAAATTAAAACCTATGGAAATCTGAACTTATACTTATCAATTCAAAGAAAATAAGATAAAGGTTTAAACTTTATACCTTCACTGGCACACAAAAGAATTGGAAATAAAGAAGTTCAGCAGCAAGACAGCACAAACACGAGAGAGGAGGATTAGCTTGTGGTTGCGATTTCCCGCGATGAATCGCCGTCAACAACAACCAGTAATAGCAGCAGCAGAACACGACAACGCGCATCCACCAAAGCGCTGACTGACAAAGGCAAGAACATAACCACCAGTAGCACAACCTCAGTCAAGAGGCGGCGCACCACCAGCACACGCAGCAGTGCCCACGAATAGAGGAGAGAGAAAACAGGGGAGCAATGGAAAAGAAGGAAGAAGAAGCGACGTTCCAGGCTAGAACGGCAGCACTGGAGCGCGACAAAGTCACCGACAGAGGTGGCAACAAAAAGGACGGTAGCAGAGGAAGGAGGAGAAGGACAGTTAATGAGAGAGAGAAATCGGGGTTTCTTTCAGTACAAATTTTTTTTCAACAAAGCTTGGTTTCTCTTAGTTATTAATCTTTGAGAATAATTAATAGGAGAAGATGACACATCCTTCTTTAGGATACTTTGGCTTTATCTATGCTTGACACCTTAGAATAATGAGACAAATAGATTTTTCTTCTTTATTTTTTTTTAAAATTCGCATTCATATCTCCAAATCATATTTAAACTAAAGAAATTCAATTAAAGTAGGAATCTATCTTTCTATATAAATCCTTCCAAGGTTTTGATAACATAATCAAACTACTAAATATCACTAATCTTTAATTAAACCTGCTTTAAAACAGAGGCTATTACAAGTAGGCTGGAGGAGATGCCCAGGAGCGCTGCTGCTGCCAGGCCTGGAACTGGGCCCATTGCTGGGCTGTTGGCAGTGGGCAGGCCCACTAGACTGTATTATTGGGGGCTCTTTGAGCAGGCTGGTTTTGAGAATTATTGTGGCGCTAATTGTTGCCGCGGCCATGCCCCTTGCCAGGTCTGCCGTCACGGTTGCCGCCGCGACCACGACCACCGCCGGCGTCGCCAGTCCGCGGTGGAGGCTGCTGGGCGGTTGATTGTGATGCGTATTGAGTAGAATTTTCGGTGGTTTGTGCCACAAACGATGAGGAGGTTGATGATGTGTCGTTTCCTTTGCTAGATTCTTCGAGGCGGAGACATGAGCGGGCTGTCTCAAACGAAGGCAAAGGTTCGGTTTGTTGAATCATTGATGCAACAGTGTCAAAATCTGTGTTGACAAGGCCCGCAACCAAATGAAACACTAATTTTTTGTTTCGACACATCTTGATCAACATTGGAAAGTTGATCACGAAGATTCTTAAGTTGTTAACAATATGTAATGATGTCAGCAAAGTTAGAGAGATGTAAAGCATTAAATTGATTTTCAAGGTACACAACACAAGTCTATTTATTATCTTGAAAGATGGCTTTCAATCTAACCCAGGTCTCTTGAGCAATAGAACCACGATAAAGAACAGTTTGCAGGAGATCTGATGAAATTGTTCCAAAGATCCACTTTTTGACAACAGAGTCAAGGCGGAGCCACAGGGTGTCAGAGATATATGAAGGACGGGGATTGGCGGGATCGATGTGGTCTAAAACATCATAGGCATGGCAGTGAATTTCAAATAATTCAACCCAATTTGAATAATGGACCTTCTCACGATCAAGAACTAAGGGGATGTCGTTTTTGATGTTACTGACGGACAAAGCAGGATGATATGTGGGGTTTGCCGCCGGTGGGGGAGGAGGTGGGTTGGGGTCAGAGATTTCACCGCCTTTGGGCATGATGGCTCCAGGAACGAGTAAGGCGGAAGCAAGGTGGAGACTCGGTGGAGTAGTAATGCCGAGTGCTACGGATGAAGGACCCAAAAAATTAAATCTTGGCTAGGAAAATTATTGTAGCTGTGATACCATGTTAGTTTAGGTATACTCTGTAACACCCCGTAATTTTCACTCCTTTATTTTTGGCGTTGTTTACATTAAAAATGATATTTGCCGTTAAAATATAATAATTTATTATTAAAAACTGTTTTTGAAAGTGTATAATTATCTAATTATTGTATTATGTTGTTGTGATTATTAATTTAAAGTGTATATATTTGTTTAGGAATTTTATTTGTTATTACTATTAATGTGCATATTTGTTTTATAATATCGTTAGTAATTTTTATTCTATAAAATTAGGTAGCGTGTGATTTTATTTTAAGCGTTAATTATATTTTGGACCGACCAACGTAACGAATTTTGCAACCCCATTTCCTTCTTATGCTGGCCGAAATTTAGAGGAGTATTAAGCATAGTATTAGCATCTTCTACCCTCTTTGTAACCACCAAGAGATGAGGAGTCAAACTTTCATAAATCCCCCATCAATTGCCACCATTAACCCCCCCATTAACCCACCTTAATACAATAATTTGTTTTTGAAGAAAGTGAAAGATGCATCTGCAGTTTCCATTTCAAACAGACGACTCCTCCGATTTTCTTGGAGTTTTCGGGAGCAATGTTATTCTCTTCTTTCTTTGCCATTCTAATAATATTTTCCACCTAAAATCAAGGTAACTAGCATCTCTTCTAGCACGTTAGACTTAGAGTAGTGATTTTGGTATTGTTAGGATTTATGTTAGTAGGCTAGAAATCATGTTATTAGGCTTAGGAATATGTTAGGGTGCTATTAGAATTGTTCTTGTTATTTTTATTCATGTTAGAATCATGTTAGGATTGTATAAATGTTATTCTTCATGCCTATTGTTATGCTTGTGATGTTATATGTATTATTATCATGAAAGTATTAGGAATTTGTGAAAAATTAGTAGCATGATGTTAAGGTTATGTTAAAGCATGTTTATTGAATGTTGTTTAAGGTTGGGTGTGGTTTTGGATGAATTCTTGTGGTTTTAGTAATCTGGAAATTTATTTATTTTGGGCTATGATTCATGTATTTGTCATTAATTATGTTAGAATAGTTATTTTATGTTGAATTATCATGTTTGGGGGCTATGTAATTTATGTTTTATGTTAATCCTCGTGTTAAACTAGTTAGTTTCTATGGTATAATCACATTTTGGCTTCGGTATGTTTGATTTTGATTTATGAGTATAAGTGGTGAAAATTTGGGTGCAATAGCATACCTAGTGTTGTGCAAGAGGAAAAGAAACAGAAGGCCTTTCGCGGCCCGCGAGCTATTTTACGACCCGCGACCAGTTTAGACAGTGTATGTTCAAAGTGTCATATCTCAGTCGTTTTACCTCGGGATTGAGCTTATGACCACTTGTTGGAAAGCTATTGAGATAAGCTTTAACATGCATTTGGAATTTCATAAAAATACTGTGTAGTCTGAAAGTTATGTCTATTTGAAGTTGCTGCTTATGTTTAAAATCATTTCAAAAGGTGTACCTTGTTGTGTTGAAGCATGTTAAGACTTGTTTTGAGGTGAAATCTTGATATATGGAGCTTTTTGAAGAATTGTTGCATGTTTTATTTATTTATTTATTTTTATTATTTAGTTGAATGATATATATTTACTTATAGTTATATTGTGAGTGTCTTATTTATTTTATGATGGTATTGTTGTTTGTAATTAAATTGAGATTATAATAATGTTGTACTTTCATTAATCAATATCTAAGTTGTCGACGTTACAGTACTCGAGGGAGAATAATACTATCATTAGTACCGTTTCGCCAAGAATTATGTACCGGGGGTATTATAACTAACGTTGTAATTAACCTTGTACCCAAACTCAGACAACGAGAGTGTAGTAGTTTGAGTTTTTGATTATACTGTGTTTTTGGTGTATAATTATGTTTTAATGAAGGTCTATTCTTTTTAGTCTAGTGAAATGATTTTATTAGTATTAATATTACTAATACTTTGGGAAGAATAAATATTGTTGAATTGAAACTCTTGGATTGCGATCCTAGTTTCTGCTGATTTTCGGTGTAAGGCCTTAAGGGCATTCTTATTTTTTATATTTGAGAACTAATGGATGAATAAATTATTGTATTTATTTATAGAACTGTTTTATTGAGATTAAGATATCCGGTGGGATAGATGTAGTCCCCGGTGAAGAACATGCCAACCACCTAGGTTGCGATTTAGGGGTATTACCAGGGTTAATTGTTGTCGTCCGAGAGGTTGGGAAGTACTGAGCTGGGTACTATCCTGCATCGGGAGTTTGGCCATTCTTAGGCACAGGCAGTAGGGAACGTAAGCCCATAGGCTGTTTGGAGATTTCGATCTGACAAACCTTAGGAAGTGGGTTGCGATCCACTGGCGTTCTGCTCTTTCTCAAAACCTATTATGTTATTTTGTGTAATTATTTTGGAGGCTTATGCTATGGATCTTGTATGATTATCTTATTAGAAGCTTGTTGTTGTGTAGTAACATTTACTTTAACTTTACTTAAAATTGCTATTTGAATCCTATATTGGGCTGGGAGAGATGTTAGTTACTCCCCACTGATTGTAGATATTTGTTGTATATTTTACAGGTTTTGTTGATGGGGATTTTCTTTGATTTTGGGCTCGGGTTGAGATGCGAGAAATAATCTGTTAGGTGTTTTAGTTCTAGACTTCTTTTTAGTTTGAGATAGATTTTCTCATTTCGATTTTAATCTAAGTAATTAATTTATTTATAGTATTTACTTAAGTTTGTTTTTATCACTTAATTATTTAAACAATATTCTTGTAGTAGTGACATTCCCAGAAGACGATGTTTCCGCCATCGTCCCATTAAATATATTAATTCTTTTTCTTTTCCGCTTTTGAATTTCTGGGGTGTTACATACTCCCTTGGTTGGAGTGAATTAACAAAGGATATCCAAATAACATTCGGAAACCTAATGAGAATAGAAGTGTAAGTACAAAATATAATCCTAATATATGTCATATTCTATCAAAAAGAAAAGGTGTACTGATGATGACGTGAAGTGGAATTAAGGGGATTTATATGTAGGTGCTGTAGTATTTAGTTTAGGTGATTGGTGAGAGAAAGTAGCTGGAGGGGTTTGTGAGTATTAGTGGCGTGGAATAGGAAGTAGGAGGGTGATGAGTTGGGCGAATTGGTGTGGTGATCTGGCGTGGGAATTGGTTAGCGGAATTTGAGTTTGGCTGTGCGAATTGAAGGTATGAGGAGTGTAATTGTGCCGTGGTATCAATGTGGTAGATTAGGGTAATATATAGGTATAGGTGGTTGGAAAGCGATAGGTTTTAAAAAATAATTAGGTTATTAAATAAATTTTTTTATCAACGATTTTAGAAGATATTTTAGATAAAAGATATTTAAAAACACTTTGGAGAAAGATTATTTTTATAAAGGATACTTTTATTAATAAAACTTATGAATATAATTAATTAATTCTTTTAATTAAATTGGGCTAGATTATAGGTTTTAGAAATTCGGCTTTCATAAAAACTATTTTATAAAAGGTTTTTCGAAGATGGGCTATTTAAAATGTTTTGGAAATTAGGCTTAGTAAAACTATTTATAAAAAAGGTTTTTGGGAATGGGTTAATAAAAAGGATGAGAAAATGGACTGGGCTTAAAATATTTTATTTTAGACTCGTTCTTTATTCTTTCCTCGATCCGTACCAATTAGAGCGGGGTATTAGTCATCATAGGATACTAAATAGGGGGACACAATTATGTGTCTACAGAAGCCCCCACGTTGACTGAGATTTGTAAAATCGAAAGTTAAAGTATACGTGTCGGGACGCAGAATGATTCTAGATGCTCTGCAATCTAAAATCACTCTTTTAACATCGGAATGTAACCCTCCGACAATTCTCTATTTTATAAAATACCCTTTTTCCACAAAACATAGAGAATCACCAAAGTATTATCGCCCGTGTGATAACGTATAGGCTTACTCAGAATTTTGCCGCGGAAAATAAATAAAGAACTTGAAAACATAATTAAACTTAGTCAACCAGACAGTCAACTCCAAAATCAAACCAAAGTCAAACCAAACATAAAAAGTCAAACTAATAAAACATAATTATCCAAAAGGATAAAAAGTATTATAAAGAGGCTAAAACATAAGCTCTCCAAACTGATTCCCAGAAACCCAATGGATGCATCATCTTCAAATCTGGAATGGTCGATACTTTATTGATCCTGAAGGATGCTCACCAAATAGGGTCATTACAGGATCAATAAGGCACAACCATGATCGACGCACAGAAAAGCACGTAATAAGCAAAGCTGAGTACTTACATGATAAATAAATCACATAACCTAACATGATACTAATAAGCATTAAATCATGGACAAATAATACATAATAAAATATCAGACTCACTATACTAAACTTGACTCCACAAAACCAATAGATTATTTTATTCATAAATTTGAATAGTCAGTGGATAGAGTTGTCCAACCAAACCATGTCTTCAATTTAGAAGACGAAGTATTGGCGGGACTCCATACTCCCGCGACCAACGATATCGAGGTACTAATGAAATAAAAATAGGGCACGGTGATCAATCCGGCCCCAAGAAATGGCATGGGCTACCACCATGTACTCCAACTCATACTGATCCAACACTTCAGTCGTGCACAAGTCTAAAGCTTATTGCTATTTGCTTTTCACTTTAAGTATTAATATATTGATTGAATGTTGAGACTCACAACAATAAGACAACCAACATAAATATCATGAATACACAAAGATTCTAATTTTTATCTTAAGATTAAATATTGTGATCATACAACTCAATTGACCCAACATTAATCCCATTTATTTATTGACTAAAGTCAATAACCAACAAACCTTTATTTGTTGACTTAAATCAACAATCAACCAAGCTGTCAATAGGTAAATATCCAACTTTACTAAACAAGGCCCACGGTCCTTATAAAGTAAATAATATAATAAATTCAAGGGAACAACATGATACATTTCATTGATGATGTGTATTATGTTGATGGCTTGCAACATAATCTTTTGAGCATTTCTCAATTATTTGATAAAGTCAATTGAGGTTAGTTTTAAGCTGACCTTTGTCACATAGTTAATTCACAAAAGGTGAACTTGTTTGTGAGGGAACCAGGAAAGATGATATTTACATCACTTTACTGGATAAAATTCTAGAGAACAAGTCCATTTGCCCGAGTCAAATCAATGGGTATGACATAAGAGGTTTGGACATGCTAGCTTGACACTTTTGAATAAACTTAAACTCATGACTTAGTAATTGGTCTTCCATATATTAAGTATGAGATTAATAAAGTTTGTTCAGAATATGTCAAAGGGAAACATGTAAAATCATATTTTAAGCCAAAAAGTGTTATGAGTACCAGCAAACCTTTTGAACTTATACATATTGATTTACGTGGTCCCATGCTTATATAAAGCCGAAATGGTCACATGTTTGTTTGTGTTATGGTTGATGATTTTTCAAGGTTTACATGGGTCATATTTTTACACTCAAAATATGGAACATTTAACGAGTTTGTTGCATTAGTAAAACAAGTACAGAACCAGCTAAATCATCAGCTGGTTGCATTAAGCTCTAACCATGGCTCTAACCTTTATAATTGAAGTTTCATTGACTTTCATAGAGAGCATGGAGTGAGTCACAACTTCTCTGCCCCTAGAATACCTAAAAAAATGATGTTGTAGAAAGAAAGAATATGACTCTAGAGGAGATGGCGAGGACAAGGCTTATTGATAGTGGTCTCCCTAAGAGCTTTTGGGGAGAAGCTGCGAACACTCCATGCGATATCTTGAATCGTGATCTCATTAGACCTAAATTGAATAAGACCCTATATGAACTCCTCAAAAGGTAGAAAGCTTAATATTGCACACTTTCGTATCTATGGATGCAAGTGTTTTGTGCACAATAATGGGAAGAACTAGCTTGATAAGTTCGACCCTAGGAGTGATAAGGCAATTTTTCTTGGATACTCTCCTCATAGTAAAGCATACAGGGTGTTCAATACGAGAACCTTGTGTGTTGAGGAAAGTGATCATGTGGTTTTTGATGAGTTTAATATGTATTTTGAGATTGCACAAGTTGAGCACGGAGATATTATTGAAATGCTTGAATTTACTGGGCAACAACCATCTGGTTCCACTTAGGATCTAGAAGAGGAGACAGGTTTACCTACTAATCTACCAAATGTTGATGGTGGAGGACTTGATCTAGAACGAGAAGAGAATGATGAGGATTTGTCTAAGGGGGAACCAAATACTAATGGTTCCCATGGAGAACAACGTGTAAACACCTCAGGGGGATCCACTTTGCCTACTAGCACATCTGATAATTCAAGAGGGCAAGATGGTCCAGTTTCAAAGAGTTTTATATATCAATTTTCTCATCCCTCTGATCAAATCATTAGTGATATCAACAAGGGAATACAAACAAGATGAGTTGTTTATGAAAACTTTTGTGCTTTCTTCTCTTTCTTATCTAGCATAAAACGAGCAGATTATAAGATGGCCTTAAATGATGAATTGAATTAATATGAACAGAACCAGGTATGGCATCTTGAGTCAAGACAAAGAGATAGGTCAGTCATTGGCACTAGATGGGTGTTTAGAAACAAGTTGGATGATCCTGGTACAATAGTGTGGAATAAAGCAAGGCTTGTGGTGCAAGGCTATAATCAACAAGAAGGCATCGATTATGATGAGTGCTTTGCATCTGTTGCTAGGTTAGAGGCTATTTGAATTCTTATTGCATTTACTGCTTACATGAATATGAAAGTATTTCAGATGGATGTGAAGAAAGCATTCTTGAATAGTTATTTGAAGGAGGAGATATATATAGAACAACCACCTGGTTTTGCTGATCAATTGCTTCCCCACTATGTATTCAAACTTGATAAAGCTTTGTACTGTCTCAAACAAGCACCAAGAGTTTTGTATGAGAGATTGTCAAAGTTTTTGATGGAAAATGAATACAAGAGGGGAACAGTTAACAAAACTTTGTTATCAAAACCAGAGGGAAACACTTGCTAGTAGTCCAAATTTATGTTGATGATATCATTTTTGCAGCTACTAATCAGTTGTTATTTGATGAGTTTGCTAATCTTATACATATTAAGTTTGAAATGAGCATGATGGGAGAACTTGGCTTCTTCCTTGGTTTACAGATTAGACAGACAACTAATGGAATCATGATCCGGCCACCAGCAAAAGTACCTTAGACAACTTCTAAAGAAGTATGGTCTGGAGAACAGTAAAGCTTATGATACCCATGTTCCCACTTCCACAAAACTTGATGCTGATTCAAAAGGTAAGGATGTAGAAGCTTCTTTGTATAGAAGGATGATTGGTTCTGTAATAGGCCCGATTTCTAAACTGTCTTATGTGTTGTTAATTATAACTATTAGCTAAATCATATATTAAATACTTTCGTTTTATTTGAGTTGAAATATGAATATTATATTTACAAACGGTCTTCGATTATTTTATTGGTGCTAATATTATATTTTATTTATACGTAGCAAGTAATATTTTAGTGTGCGGTTATGCACAAGCTAATATTTTGATGGCTTTATTATTCTATTCTATTTTCGAAATCCTTTTGAATAATTTGGAGTTCTAATATGGTTATTTGTTACATTAAAATATTTGAAAGTTATTTACTAGGTTAATCTTTATAAGTTATAGTGTTGTTTCATTTTATTTTTGATGAAATAAGTTTACTTGGATTAAGTCTTGTAGAAAGAAGGAAAGAAAAAGAAACCCACTCTCATTTTCTCTCTCCTCCCCAAGCCCCCGTCTTCTTCTCCCCTTCTTCATGGCTTGCTCATCAAAAGTCAGCTCCTGTTTCTTTTCCTCTTCTTTCTTCGTGCCTCCCATCTCCATTTGCCAGAGAGATTGGCTCTTCTACTTTCTATCAAGTCATCCCCAATTCATTTCTGATTTTCAATCAATTGGAGAGTAAGACCCAAAAGTTCCCTAAAACCCCAATTTATCTCTCTTGTCCCCTGCACTGCGCTCATCAAAGGTTCCCTTCTTCTTCGTGGCTTGCTCATCAAAAGCCGCTGCCAGTGTAGTTGTTGCTGATGCCCCAACTTTCTTCCTCCCTCTCACCTCGCGTTGCTGCTGGTGTCATTGTTGTTGTTTGTTTGTTGCCGTCTTTCCCTCTCCCTTGCGTGTGCTGTTGTTGTTGTTCTGCTACCGCCAGCGCCACGCCGCTGTTCTTTCTCTCTCCTCAGTTGGGTGCTGCTGGTGGTGGTTCTCACCGCCTTGTCGTTGCTGCTGCTATTTTGTTGGTTGTTCAGTGAAGTACGTACCAAGGTACTTTCCCCACTTCTTATGTTGTGAGTTGTGTTGATGATGACGATGTTGACGTTGTTGTTGTTATGTTGATGCCTGATTATGTATTGTTACTGTGTTGTTGTTATTGGTTTCAATTCTAAGGACACTCAAGTATTAATTTGATTATTTGCAAAATAAAATGGTTTATAGATTAGTTTGGGTATTGAAGCCTAGTTCGATTAAATCAATTGTATCTTCAAATAGTTGCCAAATCAGTTTCTTGTTGGTTGAATAAGGTTATTAAGCTAAGATAAGTTGGTACTATACTAGATGGTTGGTTATTACTATTTGATGTTAATAAGTTGGTTAGAGACAACATATAAGGATAGCAATTTGTGATTGTTTTCTATTAAGTAACTTACATAATCGGAATTGGATCAATAAAGGTAATAATTAGTTTGATGAATGAAATTCACTTCTTTTAACGGAATTGGAATGATATGAGTTAGTAAGAGGTAGTCCAAATATCTTTAGTACTAATTTTGATAGAAAGTTATTAATGCTTAAATATATTCATATTATCAAGTATGGTAGTAATTCTAGTTCATTGGTTAGATAAGCCAAAAGGGTAGCAATTAAGAAGTTTATAATGATAATGTGTTGATTAGTTAATAACTATGTGTTAGGTGAATGGATTACGTAAGTTCACTCACCTAAAGTTGGGAAAGGGATTGAGTAATCATTACTAATAATGTGGAGATCATTAGAGGTAGTTTAATAACTCATAAAGTCCATTAGCATGGTTGTATGTGATAACATACTTCACTTAATGGATGAATATAGTAAGGTTAGAATGATCTCAACAGTTTATTAAAAGGGTAATAATTCAAGTGAAAGATTATAGAACTTAGCCTAAATATAATTTGTGAGATAATGTCGAGTTGTAAAGATGGTTCACGTATTCGGATGTCAGATTGAGAAGAATAATAGGAGATGTCTATCAGTTGGGTAAATTGAATTCAGTTAAGACGAGTAATACAAATAAGTTTTTGTAATTGGAATTAAGGAGTTGATGTTTTAGTTGGAAGCAAGTTTTGCATAAAGAGTAGTAAGTGTTGTTACTGTTATTATTATTATTTAAGGTAGTCAGTTGGTAGGCGTTTGCCGTGTACTCCTAACCAAATATAATTAACCTACTCTCATGCATATTAAGCTAGTATAATGGAAGTAGGGATCGTATCCACAGGGAGTAAAGGAACTTGTTCGGAAATTAGTGAATTAAGGACCCTAGTATGTGTTAAGGCCAAAGTAACCAAATTGGGGGGGGGAGGTTGGAACAATGCAAGCAAATTAAACTAAGCACATTATTAAAATACGAAGAGATTACAATATAAAAAGGGCTTGGACTCGATTAGTATCCACCCTAACCTAGTTTGTGGTCATGAAATCTTAACCCCCGACACTTCCTATGGTCACCTATCGAAAGTCTAGACCTCTATCCTCCTAGATCGTGGCTAAACACACGATCTGCGTGGTTCAAACCTCCCTTACTATGCCTTAACTCAAATGAATCGCACTTAAGTCCAAACCAAAGTAGCATTAAGGTCGAGGAACACGATAGGATTACTAATGTTATCAAAGCAATAACATTAAAATAATAAGCAATGCTTCTCTAAGTGCAAAAGATTAATGTTCAGCATTTAATCAAACACCTAGTATGCTACATGGAGCTAGGAACAAAACAATCCGATTATGCACCTAGAATTAGCATTAGATGAATCACACAAATATACTAGTAACGTTCCAAGCAAAGATTATGCAAACATCATGCAATTAAATACAAGAAGCATCACAATAACCATAAAGAAAGTAGAGGATAAGAACTTCTCACAAGTAGATTAGAGCATCAACAACCAAATCCAAGGAAGATGTTTAAGCTAGCCAAGCCATAGGATTCATTACAAATCTACAAAAGAAGAGAGAAAGAAACCCTAGAAAGAACTCTTCTTTTTTCCTCTCTCTAGTTGCTCTCAAAAACTAAAACTCTAACTACATAACATAACCCTCCAAGGGAGGAAAAGAAAATAAATGAAACAGCCGACACAGGGGTCGCGACTCGCGACACTGATCGCGGGTCGCGACGCTGCGACTCGCGACACTGATCGCGGGTCACGACGCTGCGACTGCCACAGATGCGCCAAAAGAAAGCATAAAGCGGAAAAAAAAAGAAGAACTTGGCTTTTGAGTAAGCCATGAAGCTGCATAACCATAATGAAGACGATCCTCGGACGACGAACAAACCAAGAAGCTTGAACCACGGACCTCGGAACTCGGACTCGAAACTCGAACAAAGCTCGGAAGCCTCGGAAGATGCGACATAAAGAAACCAAGGACAAGGACCCCGGGGCACAAAAAATGATCGGAGGACCAAGATCGGCCCTCGACTACGCCACCATGCAAACCGCTCCCTAAACTCCTCAAAACACAACATCCTCCGACAACACCTCCTAACATCAGAAATCTCCTAAATCCCGATACTAAGCTCGAACCGACACCAAAAACGACCCGAAATCCGCCTAAGATTGGCGGATAACTTAGACACATCATTAGTGACGTCTCATATCTAGTTAAAGAATATATTGCTTGTTGTGGAGTTTCAATTAAGTATCATTATAGTTAATTCATAGCAGAAGTCTGTTGTCATTATTGTTATAATTGTTTATTGGTTCTATTATTCATGTTACGTATATGTACTGATTTGGAGTTCGATTGGTTAAATAAACTGTATTGTTGGGAAACGAAATTGATTAAAAAACTAATCATGTAAAGTGAAAGAATGGCAAAGGTTAGAAGGAGCCGATAAGGATCGATTCTGGTGAGCCCCTCATAGGTTATGAACACATGACGAAAGGCTTATGGCTTCTCTTGTGGTCGATCCTAAGGACCTTAAGGATTACTCTCTGGTGGAGTGTCTTAAGGGGAAACCCTCTGGTGGGGTATTATGAGAGTCGCCTTAGAAGTATTACCTCTAGTGGGTTGCTTCAAGGGGTTTATACACTAAAGACTACGGTAGGCCTTATATCTGGTGGGAAGACGTTCCCCGATAAGCGATTCGTCTGCAATTTGGTGTTGCTACCTTCGCGTCGTTCCCTTACCTATTGCCAAATAAATGTGTAAAAGAAATGGAAAGTATGTGAATATTTGTAAAGGAATTGTTTGAAATGAATAAAGATTGTTCCGCGAAAACTATGAGGTCTCCAAGGGTGTTGGATGAGAAGTATAAAGCATGTTTGCTGTAAAGATTGTTCCATAAGGAACCATTAAGTCACCAAGGTTTGGATGACAAGTTTAAAGCATGTGTAGTCGTTGCTGTTGTTATTGATATTTTTATTGTTGTTGTAACTCTGATTGAATCGTTGTTTATTATTTACAGTTGAAGGTTCGTGAATGCTAGAAGTGTGATTGTAATGTTATTTTTGTTTTTCGAAGCAAGGTCGCTGAATCATGTAATAGTTAGTAGTTCATTAGTTGTTAATGCGCTTGATTCTCTCTTAGTATTGCTCCGCGAAAGTGTTGAGGCTGTTGGGTGTTGGATTTGGAATATTTTATTTAATTATAATTGTGAACAGGTCTAAGTTATTTCCCGCTTTAGGGTTATTCTATTTTCAAAGGAAACTCTACCGGATTTGGTAGAGCAATTTATAGAATCTGAGAGTTAAGGCTTTACAATAGTTAATTCTAATTGAATTAGATTCGTACTTTTGGTTTCCACATTCTCTGATATAGTTCAGTGAGTGTGATGGTAGCAGTTGGTTAGCTCGACCAGATTCTTTAATTCCGCTGTGCATTAAGCCTCGGTAAACTGGTCGGGAATGACTGTCTGTTACATGTTCCTTCTTGTACCTAACAACAAGTAGACCTGATATTGTGTTCTCTGTAGGATTATGTGTAAAGTTCCAAAGCAATCATTGGGAGTCTCATCTAAGGGTTGTTAGAAGAATACTTAGGTATTAGGTGGGAATAGATGAGTTGTGCTGGTGGTACCCCAAAGGCACTGGTATTGAGCTGGTAGGGTATACAGATGCAGATTATGCTGGGTTCCTTGTTGATAGGAAAAGCACATCAGGTATGGCTCATTTCCTAGGCTCATCTCTGATCTCATGGGGTTCTAAAAAATTCAATGGCCTTATCCACAGCAGAATCGGAATATATTGCAGCAGCAGCTTGCTGTTACCAGCTGTTGTGGATACGGAACCAACTGAAAGAATTTGGTGTTGTCTATGAAAGTGTTCCTATCATGTGTGACAACACTAGTGCTATCAATATTTCAAAAAATCATGTTCACCACTCTAAGGCTCCGTTTGGTTGGGTGTAAAACATTTTTAGTGTAAAATGATTTTCATGGAAAACAATTTACAATGGAAAACACAATTCCAAAATTAGTTTTCCGTTGTTTGGTTCCATGTAAGAAAAATGATGAAAAGAAAGGAAAATGTATGGGAAAGTAAGGAGGTAGTGAGAGGAGTGTACAAGAGAGATAAGGAAAAGGAAGGAAAATGGTTTTCCATCCATTTTGAATGGAAAATGGTTTTCCATTATTGGGGGAGCAATTTTACTCATAGGAAAATGGTTTTACACTCCTTTGCACACCAAACAATATATATACCTTTTTCTATGCAATCACTTCAAATTCTACTCGAGCAATCTCTCTCTCTCTCTCTTTGAAGCGGTTTTCTCAAGGTCCTCTGTTTTGCTTCAATGGGGAAGAAATCCTCAGTCAATGCTTGGAATAATGGTGTAAAATCAAAAATTTCCACTGAAATGCCTCCATCTCCAAAGAAAACACCCTCGGTTACTTAATCGGAAAGGCCTCCCTCCTCCACCACTGTCTCCGAAAATCCTCCCTCTACCACCACTCCATAAAATCAACCTCCTCCTCAACAAAATCAACCACCTCTTTCCGTAACTTAATCTCCTACTCATCCACTCACTCTCTCAACAACCAAATCTCCAACCACATCCTCCACCGAAAATCCAACCGCCTCTCTGTTTCTCATAACCTAATTTCCACTGAGAAGGGTGAAGTTGTTCTTGAGGGGGAATATCAAAAGGATTCTATTACTGGTATTGTTGAAAGGGTTTTAGAGGAGCTATCTACTGAAGTTCCTTTTGAGAAGGAGAAAAGGGAGGAAAAAGATCTTGCAGTTACTTGCCACAAGGAAGGGTCTTCATCTGCTTATACTAGGGAATGAGGAAAGAGAGTGATTAGATTTGCTATGAAGAAAGAAACAGAAGAAGTTTCTGAAGAATAATCTGCTGGTTCTGCTAGGGGAACCAAGAGGAAATGGGTACCAACTAGACCCCCTCGCGCTGCAAAAGGTAAATTTGTTAAAACTCCTGTTTCTACTTGTTCTACTCCTATTATTGAAAGAAGTGTATTATCAGGATGTTCTGTAGAGGATGGTTATTTTGATTTTCCTGCTTTATCTAATATTTGTCAATTGTTGGAATTTCAAGGCTGGATGCCTTTGTTTAAGGATGTTAAGAATGCTTTTGTGGATGTTGTTAGGGAAGTTTATGTGAATTTTGAAAGAATTACCCAATATGTCTTTGGATTCTGCTATGTTTGGAAGTGAAATCTCTATATTTGTATCTTTTGTGGCTTATCTTCTTAATTTTCCAAGGGATGGGTTTGATAAGTATGCTGGGGATGGTTGGCCTACTATTGGTGGGGTAACAGTTGAGGAGATTTATAAGTTTTTGTTTATTGTTCTCTATTCCAAGAAGGATAGTTATCAATCTGTCAATTTGCGTGAACCCATTATGTTGGTCCTCCACTCCATTTGCAATCAAGTGTTAATTCCTAAGACTTAGGGCAGGGGAACAGTTCGAATAATGGAGATGGTATTGATTTACTTAATGATGAAAAAGATCAAGATCAATCTCCCTGCCCTCGTCATTTGTTTCTCCTCCTCTCACCATGCCCTAGCCTATGGTTCAATCATCACCCTCCTGCTCCAGAAGCAAAAGATGCCTCTTAATGGGGAAACGATTCCCATTCAGGTGTTCACCAAGAATATATTAGGGCAAAAAGGGTTGGATGTTTCGTCAGATATGCTGAGGGTCAAAGAGTTAGGAGTACCAGCTATGAAGAGAAAGCCGAAAAAGAAGAAGATAGGGGGAACCAGTTCTAAAAGTGTTGTGATTGAAAGGTTGGACAACCAGGAGAAAACTTTGGACAAAATATATTAGTTGATTGAGGGTATGTCTATGTCCTACAAGTCTCAGGTCACTAAGCTTGAGAAGAAGCTGACCGAGACTGAGTTGCTGGTTCTCTCCCTTCCATAGGTAGAGGCTCAACTTCCACAACTAAGGGTGCTATTGGTTCTTTTGATCCTCATCTTCCAGCTGATTCCCTTGTTCCTGCTGATCCCATGGATGATGATCAAGATGATGATGAGGAAAATGAGGAAGATGAAGAAGGTGTTGGTTCCTCACACTCCTCCTCTAACAAAGAAGATGATGATGATGATGATGCTCTGATGGAGAGGATGACGAGGAGTGATTGCTTCTTTCCAGCTGTTTCCCCCTCCGTTATTTTCATAATTAATTCTGCAAAACTTTTTTTCCCCCACTTATTACAAAACATTTTATTATGTAATTTGGGTTTTCGTTTGACTATGTGTAGACACCAAATTTTGAACCCCCTTTTTGTATAAAATTTTTAAATAAAGATTTTGAATAGAATTAAAATAACGAAAATCATCAAGTATTGTGGGGCACGCGTCCCGTCAAAGGCATGTTTCGTCTCGGAGTGCGAGTTTCATTCCTTCATATAGTTTTCCTTTTTCCGCGTTTTAGTCATACAATTCCGGCTTAGAAATATAATTTTCCGTAAGTGGTAGTCAATAACTACAATCACTGTTCTAATAAAATGATTTGTAGTATAATCATATTCGTCTTTACTAATTCGACGAGTTTTCATTAATTGTTTTAATTTTGTTTTTCGAAAAACAGAAAAACGAGACGTAATTAGGTGCCGATTTTTAATCGTCTCCCAAAGCTGGTATTAATCAGTTTTCTTGATGGTCAAGTCATTGTTCATTGGATAAAGAATAAGAATATATTCTTTAACCACCAATCACATCCTTTTATCTATTAGTGAAGGAATAAGAATAAGAATCAAATACAATGTGTAAGAGCCAAGAATCCAATTCTTTATCGGAAAATTCGAGTTGTGCGCCAGGCACATGATCATGTGCCAGACGCATTATCATGCGCCCAGCGCACAACAGGTTTGTGCGCCAGATGCAGGCAATTGCGCTAAGCGCACAAAGCTATGTGTAGCGCAGGCTCTTGTGCTTCGTGCAGTTGCCAGTCAGCTTTTCCTTCATGTTTTTCGATGCATTTAGAACAAGCTAAAATTCGGATTTTGCCTCATTAGTGTAAAGATCAAAATGAAATATAAAGAGAATAAGAATATTGGTATTTCTAATAAATTTGATGATGTAGGAAGATTTGAGGGGATTTAGTGATGTCATTAAGATGATGTCATTAAGTTAATGTGGTATGTTA
The DNA here is from genome assembly GCA_947648045.1 of Beta corolliflora. Taxonomy (NCBI): domain Eukaryota; kingdom Viridiplantae; phylum Streptophyta; class Magnoliopsida; order Caryophyllales; family Amaranthaceae; genus Beta; species Beta corolliflora. Next base: position 137,318 of record CANSZD010002646.1, read on the forward strand.
AAAATCAGATTTTTGGGTAAAAAAATCTGATTTTCTACCTTCTTCAAACCCTAGTTCATCACCCTGTTTTCCCTATAAATACCCCCATTCTTTCTACTTCAAAGGACACCAACAACTTAACTTCACAACTTCTCACAACTAAAAATCTCAATACTACTCTCCTTCTCCCTAATTCCTCCCTCGAAGAAAAATATTATTCAAAAAAGAAAGCAAAAGTTATAATTAGTAAGTAAAGAAGTTCATCAAAAGAAAAACACTAAAAAAAGGGGGTTTAGTTAGTAATTAAGTGGATTTAGAAACTCACTTAGAAATTCAGAAAATCACAAAAAAATTAGAAAAAATTAGAAATGGAAGTGCATCATTAGTTAGCAAGGTAAAATTAAAGTTCTTGTTATTTTTCATAATTATCTTCTTAATCATATACTAACTTTCTCTTTGTTTCCTCTTATCATTTTTTTAATTTTTGGAGTGATTTGGGTATGTGGAAGTCCTAATAAGTTTCCAACCTTAAATCACCCCACCTAGAATAGTCAACTCTAATGGGAAGACTCATAAGAAATATGTGCTTATGTGATTTTTGTTAATCAAGTTGTTATTCATAACCAAAAACATGTTTTCATAAAAAAAATTCAAGTAGAGTTGTGCATAAACATCTACATTAAAAAAGAAAATGTGATGTTGTAAATATGGTATGTTTTAATTTCATACTTCATTTCATTTTTCGTCTGTATTATATAAATAGTTTAAAGGATTTAATATTTTTCCTATGAAGTTCACGATTTTTCTACCAACTTGGCTTTGAAATTTCAAAAATGTTTTTTTTACAGTTAATTAGAAATCATACAACATTGTTCTGCAAAACTAATTTTGTCTAGTACCACATAAGTTTGTTCTGCCAATAAAATTTAAAATAAACTCATTTAGAGAAAATAAAAAACATCATCTTAAAGTAGACATCAGTAGCTTTCTAAAAAGATAGAAATTATGTCCATATGAATTTTATACAATTTTATCTCATTTTTACAAAAAGGTTCATGCAAATCACTAAATTCCAGAAAACTGATTTTCTCTTTAGTCAAGATAACAAATAAAAAAGAGTCTTAAAAATGTCCAATTCATGAAAATTTCCAGTCTAGTCGTGCAAAGAGTCTAGAATGTTCACACCAAAATTCACTTCAAACTAAGTTCAGTAAGTTGGAGTTCAAAGAACACATTGGATAAAGGTCCTGTTTTGACCAGTTTAGCATAAAATACACCATAATTCAAGTTGTTACTAAAAGCTTGTGACTATTTTCCACAACATAAAGAACTCACTAACCTATCCATAGGTGTATCACATGCTGAATTTAATGATTTTTATAGAAAGTTATGAATTTTACAAGTTAGTACAAGAACAAAGTGCAATCTGGAAAATGAAATAAACTGATTAACTCAAGTTTCATAAGAATTTTTTTTTATACGAAAATGTTAATTAAAATCCTGAAATTTTAAGTTTTTCTTAAAATAGTTCATTTTTATTATGAAAATAAAAATCAATAAAAAATCATCACAAAAAATCAAAATCAAAATCAAAGAGGTTAATTTATCTGTAATTTTCACAAGTTTACAAATAAACATCAATTCCAAAGCCCATTCAAGATGATGAAGATCAATGAGCATCATGGTGAAGATCAAGATTGAAGACTTGTATAGATCTTAGAGTTTGTACATATTGTTGTAATAATAGTTTTTTGTAAATAGTTATTGCATCACTTATTAATGAAAAATATGGAGATGTTTATGCATAATTTTCATAAATAATTCCACAATTCTTTTTGATAACATGAGCAACCAATGTTATAAATATTGCATGTTGGGCCCAATATATCATAGTATATAAATTAAATGACCCAATCTCAATTAAGAGGAAAAATTGCAAATCTAACTAAGTTAAATTGTATGATGATCCATCTTACATTTTAAAATTTGTTCTCCATCTTCAAATGGATCAATCATATAATTTGACATAATTAGATTGATAATTATGATCTCCGAATTAAATTTAGGCCGTTTCACGTGTCTCACTTTAAATGGCCAAATTCCAATTACCCAAACACAGTCTCCAAATTTGATCTCAAATTAATCATTTTTCTCAAAATGACTGAATAATCTTCAATTAACATTATTTATCATTCATCCAAAAGCCTTCAATTAGGAAGCAAAACTCTTTTCCTAAGACCCCTTGAAAATTTTAAATGTGATCACTAATTAAGGTGGTCATTTCAATCCACGATGAATCGCTAATTAGGGTGATCAACTCAAACTTTTCATTTAATCACTAATTAGGGTGATTATCTCCAATCATTGATTAATCGCTAATTAGGGTGATTAACTCAAACTCTTTATTTAATCACTAATTAGGGTGGTTATCTTAAACCTTGAATAATCGTTAATTAGGGCGATTATTATTTTTTCTCATTTAATCACTAATAAGAGTGATTATCATAAATCTTGGATAATTGTTAATTAGGGCAATTATTTTTCTTCGCATTTAATCACTAATTAGAGTGATTATCTTAAACCTTGAATAATCACCAATTAGGGTGATTACTTCCTAACCTTCATTTTTAATCACTAATCAAGGTGATTATTTTTCTTCTTAAGTTTAGTCACTAATCAGGGTGATTATCTTAACCTCCATTCTTAATCACTAATTAAGGTGATTATCTTACTTCCTAACCTTCATTTTAATCACTAATTGAGGTGATTATCTTTCCTTCCTTTTTAATCAATAATTAAGGTGATTATCTTAAATCCTTCACATTTAATCACTAATTAAGGTGATTATCTTAATCTCATTTCGATCACTAATCGGAGTGATTACCTCATAGATTTGTCTAATTTTAAAAGGTGATTTATTCATAATCTATTTTCCTTTCCTTTTCTTCCCCAATGGAATTGGACATTAAGGGTGAGACATAAGATCGAACTAAAATGGTTTTGATCCATAAGTGGATTCCAATCCCCCAATGACTGGTACGTAGTGCAACTTGGGTGCTCAAACCTACCATGTACAAATGATATATGGGTCCTATTAAAAATGATTGATATATATGTGAAAATTATGTGATTTACTTTCTTTTGAATAGCCATGACTACTTTAAAATGGAAAATAACACATTTAGTAAGAGCTTGTTCTGTAGAACGGAAGAGGAGACGAGTTCCAGATGTTCGCACCTCTTACTCTAAACCCCGAACCCTATCTCATGGTATGAAAGACCAATTTTCAAAAAGCCTTATCCATATGAAGTCATCGTCACATCCCCTGTATCAATACGCTATGTCTTGCAGTTTATCAATATTACAAAAAATCAAAAGACTTGCACCTGATATCGCCTACAGGATACGTTATACTACTTTTGTAAAACAAAAAAATCAATATTCTTCAACTAATACCCGACGCAGCGCACAATCTTTTTAAGGCTCGTTCAACTAATTCGATCCAAGATCTGTACAAATCAACAACCTCAAACGGTGGTATAATTTCTGAGGGTCAACTAAATTAACAACCTTTTTTTTATTTAATTTGTTTTTATTATTACTACCTCAGTCCTAGAACAGTCTGAACACTTTCCTTTTATGTTTGTCCCAAATTAGTTTGAACACTTCCATTCTTGGCATGGTCCCACCATTAATATATTATTTATTTTACACATCTTTGGCCCACGCTCTACCTTTTATCAATAAAAATTTACCCAACTTTCTCTCTTCTCAAATAAAAAATACCTTACCAACTCCTATCACATCTACTTTTTAAATAAAATAACAGTTGATAACCAACAAGTGTTCAGATTTTTCTGGGACGGAGGGAGTATTATTTTTCTTGAAGTTACTAACATTCTATTCGTGATGTAGATTGTTACATATTCTTTCAATTGTAAGTATTGTATATTATACTAACTCCCTGCGATATTTTCTTTTCTTATTTTTTATTTCTTTTTCATGAACATTATTTTATATGTTTGATTGCAATATTTATCACCTTGTATATTATTGTTAATCAAGACCTAGATAAATGTTCTAACGCTTAAATCAGATAATATGGACAACCGGCTAGGAACCCAGTAATCTTGATTGTTTAATGAACATATCACCAAAAAAGTAGTCTTTTATATGTTTCATGAACCAACCTAGACTAATCTTTCTTAGGGTGCTTAAAAATATTAGGAGAGTTCTGTGTGAAAAAGATGACCTAAAAAGTGATCATTGATGATAATGCAAAGATAGATCGAAATCCGGCAAATAAACCAACGATTTCGCAACTTGCAACACACGCCAAGGTAAGGCGCGCCATGCAAATAATAGCGCCACACGCAAACGGATTGCGCGCCATGCACTGGATTGTGCAACACGCAACACGCAATGGATTGTGTGACACGCAATAGATTACGCGCCACACATTGCGATTGCGTGCCACGCAAGCATTTTTCGCTTAGCGCATGAAGGTTGCGTGCCACGCAATTTAGTGCGCAAGGCGTACTAGCCATGCGTGTGACGCTAGCTTGGTGCGTTTGGCACATCAGTTGTCGATGTACTGGTCGTTTTTCGATGATTTCTAGCCTAATTTGAGGGGAAATTCGAGGGGAAAGCATGTTGAACATAGCAAACAAGCAATTAAAAATGTCATATAGGCAAGAATATTATGATGTTCCAACCTAAAGTCAATATCTATGTTTAATACTATGGTCAGGCTTTGATGTAGGCTGCAAAAGGGTCCATGACTAAGAGATTGATCCCACGCTTCGTACCTTTGCTTAAAAAGGTAGCCGCGTGTAAGACGCACTCCAGTTCTCATCAGGAACAAGAGAACAATGTTATGGTTGGGTAGGTTTGCTTATGACGAGGATCCAACACGATAGCTCATGAAGCTTTTTGGAAGGACAAAGCACAAACCCCCCTGAGGTGGCCTCATGCATAGAACATGCGGTAATGAGGAAGGGATGATTGTCCTTATAGTGGCTTAGATAAATAGTCCTGGATATGCAAAACATTATGTTATTCAAAAGCATAAAAAGAGAACGAATCATATTTTTCAAGTTTCACCGTACCCCCTCATTACTTAGTTTTAAATCCTCCCCAGTGGAGTCGCCAAATTGTAGACGTGTTTTTATTGCCTACGCGGGATGAGCATGTATTTGACTATCTCGTTGAAAAGGTTTTATTGAAATATGTTTTGAATTGAAGAAGCCGCCAACAAGTCTTTAAATGAAAACTCATAAACCTAATTGTAAATTGGGAAATCGTAGGGACAAATTAGGGACTTATCTAATGTGGATTTCCTCATTATGACTCCATAGATGGTCATTGAACCATAGATTGTCTTCGGGGGTGAGGGTACGAATAAGATCAGGATTCAAATTCGTCCACTGATGGCATCTACTTAATATCGATTCATGTCAAGATTTATGCAAATAAACAACCACAAAATATTTTAATGCAAACACAAAATAATTTATGTCGGTTCATTAAATAAAAAAAAAGACTATTTTTTGTGACATTTTATTAGGCAATCAAATTACTGAGATCTTAATCAGATTGTCCAATCATCTTATTAGGCGTTAGAACAGTTCCTTAGGTCTTGATTAGCCATAATAAACATGTGAGGTGATGAAAGCCTTACACATACAATCATGCATATGGATATGAATATTATAATAAAATGAATATAAAAAGAAGAGATTTAGGGAAGAATGTACAAGAGAGTGTTAATTTCTTCAAGATCTACATCATGAGAAGTAAATTGTTAGTAAAAAATGAATTAAATTGGAATTGACCCTCAGGAAATATACCTTTGTCGCCTGCATCTTGTATTACGGTCTGCAGGATGAGCAATCTTGAAGCTTGAAATAGGAAATTTGAAGGTATGAATGTGTTTGAATGTAATTTTGAGTGATTAAATGTGAGTTTGATTATTTGCTATAAGGGATGTCAAAGTGTAAAGAGTAGGGAAGCATCATCAAAAGTCATTCGAAGAAATGAGCTATTTATAGGCAAAGGCAACCAAAAAGGGAGTGAAGATATAAAGAAAAATTGTGCGCCAACGCATAGCCTATGCGCCAAGCGCACAGTCAGTACGTCGCGGGCACTCACTTCTGGCCGTTTTTTATTGATTTAAGATTCTTTTTTATCCTTTGACAAAATCTATCCTTTGAAAACCAAAATTAGCTATCTTTATGAATAAAAATCTGATTTTCGTAATATCCTTTTAAATTTAATTATCGGGAATAATTAATAGTAAAATAAAAATAGAATTAATTATTGGGAATAATTAATTGGGCCTTTAAAATTGGCTTGGATTTAATAAATAGACTTTTTATTTTCGAAATGCTTTAGCACTTGGCTTTTTCTTTGGATCAGACCAATTAGGAAGACGGTATGTTTCATCATTGGGTACTCAATGGAGAGACACGATTTTGTGTCTACAATTATGCTACGACACTATTGATTTCTCGATTATTTTTTCTGTTCCACAATCAAGTAGAAGGATGAGATCATGGTAGGATCAAAATATTAATATTAAGATTATTTTATATACTACCTCCGTCCCAGATTAGTATGAACACTTTTCTTTTATTTTTGTCTCAAATTAGTTTGAACACTTCCATTCTTGGCATGATTCCACCATTAATATATTATTTCTTTTATACATCTTTGGCTCACACTCTACCTTATAAAAAGTTACCCAACTTTCTCTCTCTCCTCTAATAAAAAATACCCCACCAACTCCTATCACATCTACTTTTTAAATAAAATAACATTTGATAACCACACCACAATTTATCACCTTAAACTACGTGTCCCAACAAGTGTTCATATCTTTCTGGGACGGAGGGAGTATTAAGTTTCATATTACTACTTTATAACAAAGTTCTTACTCATTTATATGGAAGAGTCATTACTATTTCTTGCTTGGTAATGCCTAAACATAATGGTGTATGTCGGGCTCGAAGTAAGTGTTGGAAATATAGAGGTTTTCAATGCGCACAAAATGAAGTATGAAGAATAAGATAGAATGATAAGAAAATTGGAGTCGTGGATTACACCACTGACTTGAAATAGTACTTGGCGCAACCACGGTGCTCAACTGTATTCGTCGTTCCATTCCCTAAGGTTAACACACCATTCTTACGTAATGGCAAGAGATTAGAGTCACATGAACTTATGCCCAAAAAGAAGAAGCAAAAAGGAAGGAATTAGGAAGATTAAAAAAAAAATCAAGCCTCTCCCCCAAAACATATAATATAGATAATCGTATAAAAAGAAGGTAAAGAGTCACCACTATAATGGAGACATTTCAACAACGAATAAACATATGAAACCAGATTTGAAGCTCAACTTAATGTGGTAGATACAAGAAGAAAAATAAAATTTCCAGATTTGAAGCCTTGCCCAATCGGGAGGAGTTGCCCGCCCTGTCGGGTGGAAGCCAAAACTGCCATTTTTTTCAAACTCTGAAATTGCTCTCGCTCCCGATAAGGCGGGCTTGTCAAGACCATCGGGTGTGACACTTTTCTCCCTTTTCTAATCTTTACTCTAATAATTCCCTACTCAAGATAAGAAAGCAAATGATAATAATTAAGAGGAAGGAAGCTAAGGAAACTTTGGGCAGAAGAGGAGATACCTAACACTTGGTATTACATAAGTAATTTGAAACTAAATGCTTAGTGAAGCAAGGCAACGATCAACAAGCTTTAAGGGTGAACGAATCTTGAAACTCTTTAGTCTCTTAATCAAGAAGTGGACGAACCTTGAAACTCCAAGATTTAGATCGAGACCCCCACAACACATATCGTTTCTCCAAACATCATATGAACTCCACGATAGTATGCTCCGCAATTTAAAACCAAGCGTCATACCTCAAGTCTGGGTGGAAGCTGTAGTAAATCCATAGAAGATGGCTAGTCTTCACCACCACATAGGTGAATCCTAAAGTGCTTTCCAACCATAAGACTTAGTCAATATAGGGTTCAAAATAAATTTGCATAAGTGAATTCATCAAATGCTCCTTAGTAGCCAGTTACCCCCACATTACTATGATTCATGAAAAACATTAAAATGTTCAACCTTTAAATCATTTTATTTTAGTCGGTAAATCCAACAAGCTAACACGTCCATTTTACAAGTTGGATTCATTAAGAGTTCAAAAGCTCAACCCTCAAATAAGTGGTGGCCGGATCCCTAAAGTTCGTCTCAAACAGCACTTATGTCATGGGTTTAGATCCACTAAGAATTCAATGACTCATCCTTACAAACATTTTGCGATATATATGCCATAGGGATAGGTAACTAATGCTTATGACCTTAACACATAGGCTCAAAGCCATTCCCCCTCGACATCATAATAGCTATCAAGGATCATTATTTGTCCAAAACTTTCATACCATAGTTTACACTTTAATAATGTGAACTCTCACAGTGGCACAAATGGTTAAGAAATATTTAACCACATTGTTCACAAAATTAATTTCCAGATTAATATAAAACAATGGGACAAATCATAAAAATCATTGTTAAGAACACTTTCTGAAATAAACATAATCCTCAAAAAATGACATAGGCACTAACTTCATTATATATCAAACTTAATACTTTGTACCAAAAAGTGACAACAATTTGTCTTTGATGCAAACAATGATCTTTATACTTACTCATGGTACATTAAAAGATGAAGTAAATGCATGATCACTAAAAATTATGAAACGAACACAATTTAATAAATCATCATATCAATACTATGTCAAAAAAACAATGTGATTCATCACATTATCACATTGCTTAATATATTAGCATATTCAACGTAAATCACACAATAGGTCCTTTAAAATTATAAAGATTTATGCTATAACACATACATTCCACAAGAATGATAATATAACTTCTCCACACGATCTTCTTAAATTTAAGAATGGCATTTAAAGAAAAACTCACTCTTGTTTTCTTAAAATAGACAACGCATGCCATTTTCTTTACATAATTCCACCTCAAAAAAAGAAATATGGAGTTCAAAGAAGGTTGTTTAGAACCACTATTCAGCTTGTGATGCAATTTAAAATTAAGACATCACCTACATAGAGTAAAATCACCAAGATACTTCATCACCTAGCTTGAACTATCTCATAGGTGATAAGAAAGTACACAAATGAACTCCATTATATTACACATCTTATCCTTAAAAAAAACCACTTAGAAATATACTTTAATTAAAGTCCTAACACTAGGGGCGAAAGTTATTCTGTTAAAAACCAAAATCCAATCCAATTCAAACAGAATTAGTAATTCGAATTGGACTCGAACTATGTTCGTATTAGACTCGGATCCAGTATTTTGAAAAATAGAATTTTCAGATTGGATTGGATTGAGGGTGATTGGACTCAAAAATCCAAAATAACCGAATAGTAAATATATAGGCCTCATATAATATATAGGCCTTATATCATCATTGAAAGGGAAATTCTCAATGGTAACCCTGAGTTCTGGCTTTTTCTCTTTGGTAACCAAACTTAATTTTAATTCTCAATTGTGACCCTATGTTTATGGTTATACTTGAAAAAGTGGTATTATTAACAATTTTTCGTTATATATAATTGTTACAAGGGTTGTTTTCAAACTAAGTAAGTATTTTAGAATGTAGATAAACATAATGTTCCTTTAAAAAACACATTCTCATTCACCACTTTCTAAATACGGGAATTAAATAGGTTTTCAATGAGAGAAAAAGGAAAATCAGTTTTTTCCAACGGAACTTATGTCATTCTAGTCTAAAGAACCTTAGTTAGTTGATAAATAATTCTTTCACCAACTCTTTATAACAACAAATGGCCATTAATACCACTTTCTCAAGTATAAAAATAAACACAGGGTTACCATTGAGAATTAAAATTAAGTTTGACTACCAAAGAGAAAAAGCAATAGTTCAGGGTTACCATTGAGAATTTCCCTAACTGAAATCTAAGAAGATCCAAAGCAAAATGGAATTATCATATATAGAAATGAATATCAATTATGAGAATAATGTTCTTAATTGACTATGTCATATTTATCAGTTTTATTCAGCAAATCTAAAAATAAATTGCTAAACATATGCACTTGGTGCATAGTTTAGAAAAATATTTCAATTAAACATTCTTGAGTGAATGTTGGTATGTGGACAATTATTGACTTTAGATGTGCACATGGTGATGATCAACTCAAACCCAAATTGGAAGTGCGATTTTATAATCTTACAATAAAGGATGATTCATGAGTATTAATCAGCATGCTTTGCTATTGTTGAGAGAATATGTGGTTCTAAATTTATTCAATAAGTGGTTGTTTGGTATACATGAAATCATGTAGGCAATAGAAGTTCTCATGATTTTCTGATTTGGCAAGTTGTTTGGCTGACAGGGAGTTGGTAAAAGTGGGGGAATGAAAGTTCCTTGGGAAATTAAAATTCCCACAAAACGTGGGAATTTATTCACCCTTTTCTCCCCCCTTGGTCATTCAGGCCACATCAATTCATGGAAAGTGCAAATTTCTTGATGTCAACCAAACATATTAAAGTCATTTCCTAGGAATTACATAAAGGAAATAACTTCGTAGAAAGGAACTTTCCGTGGGAATTAAATTCTCATGTATACCAAACAACCATGAAGTATATCATGGCATCGTTACGTCATAGTCACTTATCATCCATTGCAAGAAACAGTGCTTTTTTACCCATTTTTATATTCTTCTCCAAGAAAAGACCAATGTTTGATGACAAGTATCAGATTCATCGATTGAGCTCATGCATATGGTGTAATCACACTCTTTCTTTTTTGTCATTGCTTATTTGAAGTTCTCTTAATAATTAAGCAAATTTAAACAACTTCGGTTATACTATGGAAAAAGATGGATTTTATCAAGCCTGTAATCCTTTTTAATTGTTTCGTATAAACTTATCTTGTTACCGTAGCCATTAGAACCATAGAACAACTAAAATAGATAAAAATGAGTGCACCTAATTCATTTTCGAGGGAGATATAAAAAGCAATTTAGAGATATGGATTTTATTTAATGGACTATGTTGTCATATGTGGTGCGGTAAAAAGATAAAAGAGGGAAACAAGTTACTAAAATTCAAATCACTAAAATGCGTGGCCAAGAGAATTGTAGCACTCCACGTGTCGCCGTCCTCTCGTATGCTTACTTGAGTTATTTCTTATAATACTATGTCCTTGCACATAAAATAAGAAACAATAGTTATTGGCCAGCGGGATGTTGGAAAAAATAGTTATAATACTCTATCCTTACTCATAATATTCTTATAATACTCTATCATTGCCTCAGAATGACCCTAAAGGAACAACTTAAAATATTTAATAAGTCCAAACAATGTTGGAACTTGTCATACAAAACCTGCTTGGTGAACATATCAGCAGTACCTACTTTCATGACTTTAATTCTTTTCTCCTTCTTAGAAAATGATATCTCACATCTATGTGCTTAGTTCTCTCATGATGGACTTCATCCTTAGCTAGGCATGTTGCACTCAAACTATCACAATACGCAGTAGCCTGATCATGATGTAGACTAAGATCACTAACTAGTCATTTCAACTAGGGGTGTTCATGGGTGGTTAACCGTGCCGAAACAACATTTCGGTTCGGTAACCAAAAGTTTCGGTTCGCTCTTTTTACAAACCGTAACTGTAACCGTTTAGACCGGTTACCGCCTAGCGGTTAATCATTATTCAAGTTATACAATTATATTTTACTTAATGTAAATATATATTTTCTTTTTTTTTGTGCATATACTTTAATATTATATATACTCTAATACAAAATGTATTATAAAGTGGATAATAAATCCATTGGAAGACATATTAACACTAAGAATTTACTCCATTTCCTAATTTAGTGTTTATATTAGTACTAAAGTTTCTAAATAATCACATACTTCCTCTATTGTTGTTACTTAGTAACAAAGAGTAGAATTAAGGTAATTGTATTGGAAAAGTTTCAAAATAATTAAATAGAGGAAAACATAATTTCGGTTTTTCTATTAACGATTTACTTAAAAATCATAATTGTAACCGTACCGTTTAACAATTACTTTTTACCGGTTCGGTAACCGTACCTTTAAAACTTTTTTTACCGGTACGGTTACCACTCATTTAAACCGGCTTTCGGTTTTTCAGTACGGTTTTTCGGTTTCGTTTTTCATGAACACCCCTAATTTCAACCATATTCCCTCTTTAGCAGCTTTTGTCAACAACATTTACTCTGCTTCAGTAGTAGACAAAGTAATTGTAGGCTACAGAGTTGTTTAGTTAAACCTAGCGCCACATAATTTAAGGCATATTTCAATACAATGACTTGTGCTTGTGATAAAATGTTAACCCCAATAAGTGTCTGTTTTAATTATTCGGGGAATAGCCCAAGCCCAACAACTAGTTCATTTATAAGACGAAATGGGAACTACTATTTTGGAACACAGTTAATTTCACTAATCATCGTTGCTACTACGAATCAGGGAGTAATATATATATATTTTTTAAATGTGACGATACTAAAGCTTTATTGTAAGACGCACATTACCTTCATGTATAAAGTATATCAGTACTTCCTTTTAACAGCTACCTTGCCAGTGATTGTTAAACTTGGAGAATGAAGAATGTGAACAAGAACTTCGACCTTTACTTCTGGGAATTACGTTAAGCCATCAGGAAGATATTGTTCAAGAGAAGCACATTTACATTTTCTATTTGAATTTATATAATTAGTTCCTGAGAAGTAGCCAATTTGTGAGATAATCCAACAATTATATCTTTTAAGTCACTATAATTAACTACGGTGCAAGGAGGAAGCTATCTAAGTAATTCGACTATAATCTATGCTTATGTTACTTTTGGGGAAACAATTATTTACCCATTTTTAATTGTCTTTGTCATACCTTGTTTTAAAAGGATTTGATGTATTACTTATATTAACAAGGTGCATATTTTTTTAGATAGCTCATTATTTCAATTAAACATGTTTAACTGAATGTTGTATGTAGACAATTAATTATTGGTTCGAGATACGCATATAGTGATGATCAACTTGAACCCAATTGGAAGCATGGTTTTTTATAATCTTACAATTAAGGATAATTCATGAGTATTAATCATCATAATTTGCTGTTTTTGAGAGAATATGTGGTTCCTAATAAATTTGATAAGTGTATCACATCATCTTCACATCATAGTCACTTATCATCCATTGCAAGAGATATATTCTTCTCCAAGAAAATACCATTCTTTAAGACAAGTATTAGATTCATCAAATGTGCCCATGCATATGGTACAATAACAATCTTTCTTTTGTCATTGCTTATTTGATGTTTTCCTAATAATTAAGCAACTTAGACAAGTACTGTTATACCATGGAAATAGATGGATTTGGTTAAGCCCGTAATCATTTTTGTTTTGTATAAACCTATCTTGTTACAGTTGCCATTGAAATAAGGAAAAATTGATTTAATCGGTCCCAACTATGGGCGCCCTGACAAAAACAGTCCCAACTATCGTTTTTTATTGTTCAGTCCCAACTTTAGCCCCCCCTTTACACTGGTGGTCCGAGTGGACCGGTGCTTGCTAAACAGGTAAAAAATCGAATTAACCCTTATTTTTCCTTTTTATTTTTAATTTCACCTATTTCTTCTACATCTTCTTTCAGTCTCTCTCTCCTCCCTCCCTTTCCCCTGCCACCCCACCACCATCCAGCCACCACTTGTAGCCCCCCATCCCTGTCCAAACCCCACCACAAACCCAGTCCACCCCAAGCCAACCCCCCACCCTCCCGGTCCACCCGTTGCCCCCTAACCCACCCCCCACACCCCAGCCTCCCCGCACAACCTTCTCCCAACCCCCTACCCCGCTGACCCTAGAAACCCCTCTCCACTTGCTTGCTCACCCTCCGACCCCCCAATCCCCCCATCCTCTTTCCTTCGCTCTCGCCTTCTCTTCCGGGATTTGGGTTTGTTCGAATGTGGTGGAGGTGATTTCGAGGGTGGGGGGTGTTTCTGGGGTAATTTTGGCGGTGGGGAAATGTTTTGGGGGTGATTTCGAGGTGAGGGAGGTGTTTCGGGGTGGGGAGGTGTTTCGAGGGTGGGGGGAGGTGTTTTGTGTCCGGGGGTCCGGGAGAGGTGGTAGCGGGACAGGTGTGAGTTTTGGGGGCGGAAGAGGGGGTGGTGGGGCGGGGGAGTGGTATCGGGGCGGGGGTATGGGTGTCGAGGGAGGGGATGAGGTTTTGGGGACGGGGGGAGATGGTGGCCGGTGAGGTAGAGGAATCTTGGGGACGGGGAGAGGGTGGTGGGGGAGTGGTGACAATTAGGGGAGGTGGGTGAGGGGGGTAGTATGGTGGAAGGGGAGGAGGTTGGGTGGCAGGGGAGAGGAGGATGAGGGAGCAGTGAAGGAAGGAGGGAGGAAAGAGGAGGAAGAAGATAGAAAAAAAAAAGATTTTTTTTGGCAAAGTTTACCTGCTACAGCAGGTTTCCAACCTGATGGGACTGCTATTGTAAAATACCCTCCAAAGTTGGGACTGAATAATAAAAAACGATAGTTGGGACTATTTTTGTCAGGGCGCCCATAGTTGGGACTGATTAAATCAATTTTTCCTTGAAATAAAGAAACAAGGGAAATAGAGAAAAATGAGTCCACCTAATTCATTTTCAAGGGAGATATAAGAAAAGCAATTTAGAGATATGGATATTATTAAATGGACTATGTTCATATATATGCTACGCTAAAAAGGTAAAAGATGGAAACAAGTTACTAAAATCTATACAAATATATTAAAAGCTGTGCCTAAGGAAGTCTATGTGCCACGTGGCACTCTCCTCAAACTTCTAATGCAAATGCTTTATGTTCATGTGTACTCCTCAATAAAAAAAATTATGTAATTGTAATGTCTCGAACACGTGACCTTTGAAATAAAAATTAAGAGTTTAACCATCAACACACTATGACTTTATTGTCTAACACTCTTATTACATAACTAACAAGAGACTATTGATGTCATATTCTCTTACCACAATTTCTTTTAAGCTATTATTTTCAAACATAAACCTTTCAGATTTTTTTACTTATCACGTCATGACGTAAACTTTTCAATTTCTAAATGGACAAAAGTACGAAAAGTGGCAAAATAAATTATGAAATTTAAGAAAAATAATATATTTGTTTATTGTAACTAACCCGAGGCATTGCCCGGGCCAAAATACTAGTTTGAATCATTAAAACATGTAGGCAAGAGAATTGTAGTACTCCACGTGTCACCTTCCTCTCATCATATGCTTACTTGGCGCCATGTTTTTCCATACACATGAAATAAGAAAAACTAGTTATTAGCATTGGCGATGTCCCGGGTTATTGCATGTTATTTGATATTATATTTCTGAATTAAGTGAAAATTAATTTAAACATATTGATTGAGATCAAAATTAGTGCTTGTAATTCGAAATCATACTCCCTCTGTTTTTTTTTTCTTTCTCACTTGGAATCTTGGCAATATTCATACTTAAATAGAATCTTCTCAATTTTGCTCAATTTATAAGAAAAAATACAGTCATGTGAGGTCTTATTTGATTCGTCTCAATTAGTACTTTATTAATATTCAATAGTTATAATTTTTACTACTAATATATAGTGAAAGATACCTAACTTCAAAGACGTGCTTTGGGAGAAGAGCACAGGAAGGTGAGAATGATAAACAAAACAGAGGGAATACAATGTTATTTATAATGTATCATTAAAAAAATTAGGTATGTTTTCAATAACAATTTAGCAACAAAGTATGTTAACCAACAATAACAATTGTCGGCCCACATTTCTTGCCCACACTTTTTAACAATACCAATAGATTTTACAATTTATTTTCTCTTATAATTTTATTGTTTATATTATTCATAAGGCATAAGCATAAAATAAACGAATATTGAATTTGGTTACTTGCAAGAGATACAGCTTGGGGGTAAGATCATGATAATGATATAGGATGTAACAGGTCAAGCGCTTGAGATCTCTTATAGTAATCCTCACATGCAGGGGGCGGACCCATTAAGGGTCCTAGGTGGCACGGTACCCCCCAAAAAAATCAGTTTTTTTCCTCTAATTAAACCGGCCTTTTAAGCATTAAAAGTATTCCGCGCGGTGTATAACTGAACTATGATGTTTGCTCCAGTGGTTTTGAGTTAAGCGCTTAACAAATCCCCTCAGTTGGTTGTTGGGTCTGGGTTCGATTCCCTCAAGCCCAAAATTACGTTTTGCTTTACAGCTTCATTCTTTTCCTATTTTTCTTTGTGAGTTTTAAAACTTGTCCTCCAAGTTGTTTTTTTCACTTCTTTTTAACAAATTCTAATTCTCTTTTTTCTCCTATTCTCTATTGGAAAAATTAATCATGTCTTTTTATTTTTCAAGTTAACTCTAATCTATAGCCATATAAAAGATGTTCAACTCTAACCTTCTTTTTATCTTAAATTATATACATATGTTGGGTTCAATATAAAAAAAAAAGTATCAATATATAGTCCATATTATGAAAGTATATTTAATAAATGACACTCCACTTCAGGTTATTTCTCATTATTAAAAATTTGGTATACTGAATTATTGTTCAATATGTTTTTTTTTTCATCACCATTAATATGGATTTATCATTATCGCTCAGTATGTGCCGCTCAGTATGTGCATTGGTCTTATCGTGTGCATATTTGATTTGTTTGTTGTTGTATCATACTAGTTGTGCCCCCATCAAATGTAAAATTCTAGATTCGCCCCTGCTCACATGTTTTAACAATAGTATAGATTTTTGTAATATAGGTCTTGAACTCTTAACCTCTCACTTAATTTGTAACATAGTCATTTACCAAGCTATGACTTGTGTTTGTGGTAAATCTTAACCCCAAACAATATACTTCCTCCGTTCTTTAAATGATGCAACATTTGTGTAGTACACGCTATCCAATGCACTACATTGACCATTAACATAATTAATTTGTATAAGTAAAATTTATAAAAAGTTGATATTGTGAAAGTATAAATTAAGAAGAATCAAATAAGATCCCATTTGACTATATTTATTCTTATACATTTGTGAATGAATATGGGATAATGTTGATAAATAATATATAGCGATTACTATACACATGGTGTATCCTTCAAATAACGGATGAAGTACTTATTTCTGTATTCTTTAATTATTCAGGGTATCGCTTAAGCCCAACAACCAGTTTGATTTATGAAATCAAGTACGGCCTACTACTTTGGAACAGACTTTATTTCACCAATCATCGTTGTACTATGTATCATGGGGTAATATTTATAAAACAAATGTGGCATGACGAGACTAAAGCTTTGTTGTAAGACTCACATTACCTTGAGGGTTGTAAAGTATATCAGTATTTCCTTTTAAGATCTAGCTTGCAAATGACTGCTAAACTTGGATTATGGAGAATGTGAGCAATAACTTTAAACTTTTACCTTTACTTCTGAGGATTACGTTAAGCCATCAGGAAGATATTGTTCACGAGAAGCACGTCTACCGTTTTAATTAGAATTTATACCATTAGTTCCTGAGAAGTAGCCAATTTGTGAGATAATTCAGAGCAATTATATCTTTTAAGTCACTATAATTAACCACGGTGCGAGGAGAAAGTTGTATAAGTATGTAATTCGACTATAATCTATGCTTATCTCACTTTTGGGAAAACATTATTTACCCATTTTTAATTGTCTTTGTCATACCTTGTTTTAAAAGGATTTGATGTATTACTTAGATTAACAAGGTGCAATTTTTTTTTTTTGGATAGTTCATTATTTCAATTAAACATGTTTGACTGAATGTTTTATATAGACAATAAATTATTGGTTCGAGATGCGCATATAGTGATGATCAACTCGAACCCAATTGGAAGCGCGGTTTTTATAATCTTACAATAAAGGATTATTCATGAGTATTGATCAGCGTGATTTGCTGTTTTTGAGAGAATATGTGGTTCCTAATATATTTGATAAGTGTGTCAGAGCATCTTCATATCATAGTCACTTATCATCCATTGCAAGAGATATATCCTTCTCCAAGAAAAGACCATTATTTATGACAAGAATCAGATTCATCGAATTTGCCCATGCATATGGTGCAATGATAACAATCTTTTTTTGTCATTCTTTATTTGAAGTTCTCCTAATAATTAAGCAACTTAGACAACTTTTGTTATACCATGGAAATAGATGGATTTTGTTAAGCCCGTAATCCTTTTTGTTTTGTATAAACCTATCTTGTTACAGTTGCTATTGAAATAAAGAAACAAGGGAAATAGAGAAATGTGAGTCCACCTAATTGATTTTCGAGGGAGATATAAGAAAAGCAATTTAGAGATATGGATATTATTAAATGGACTATGTTCATATATATGCTACGCTCAAACGGTAAAAGAGGGAAACAAGTTACTAAAATTTGAATCATTAAAACGCGTAGGCAAGAAAGTTGTAGCACTCCACGTGTCGCCTTCCTCTCATCATATGCTTACTTGGCGCCATGTTTTTCTTTAAACATGAGATAAGAAAAACTAGTTATTGGCATTGGCGATGTCCCGGGTTATTGCATGTTATTTGATATTATTTTTCTGAATTAAGTGAAATATTAATTTAAACATATAGATTGAGATCAAAATTAGGTGCTTGTAATTCGAAATCGTACTTCCTCTGTTTTTTTTCTTTTCTCACTTGGAATCTTGACAATATTCATACTTAGAGAGAATCTTCTCAATTTTTCATAATTTATAAGAAAAAATAAAGTCATGTGGTGTGTTGTTTGATTCATGTCAATTAGTACTTTACTAATGTTCAATAGTTATAATTTTTACTAATATATAAGGAAAGATACCTAACTTCATAGATGTGCTTGGGGAGACGCACACAGGAAGGTGAGAATGATAAACAATACAGAGGGAGTAAAATATTATTTATAATGTATCATTAAAAATATTAAGTATGTTTTCAATTACAATTTAGCAAAAAAGTATGTTAACCAATATTAATAACAATTGTCAGCCCACATTTCTTGCCCACGCTTTTTAACAATACCAATAGATTTTACAATTTATTTTCTCTTATAATTTTATTGATTCTATTATTCATAAGGCATAAGCATAAAATAAACGAAGATAGAATTTGGTTACTTGCAAGAGATACAGCTTGGGGGTAAGATCATGGTAATGATATATGAAGTAAGAGGTCAAGGGCTTGAGATCCCTTATAGTAATCCTCACATGTAGGGGTGGATCCATTAAGGATCCTGGGTGGCACAGGAGCCCCAAAAAAATCAGTTTTTATCCGCACGGTGTATAACTGAACTATGATTTTTGCTATAGTCGTTTAGAGTTAAGCGCTTAACATATCCCCTCAGTTGGTTATTGGGTCTGGGTTCGATTCCTACAAACCCAAAATTGTGTTTTGCTTCACAGCTTCTTTCTTTTTCTTTTTTACTTTTTGGGTTTTAAAACTTGTCCTCCAAGTTGTTTTTTTCACTTTTTTTAACATATTCTAATTCTTTTTTTTTCTCCTATTCTCTATTGGAAAAAGTAATCATGTCTTTTTATTTTTCTGGTTAACTCTAATCTATAGCCATATAAAAGATGTTCAACTCTAACCTTCAATTTATCATAAATTACTTATGTTGGGTTAAATAAAAAAAAAGAGTATCAATATATAGTGTATATTATCAAAGTATATTTAATAGATGACACTCCAATTCAGTTGATTTCTCATCATTAATAATTTGGTTTGCTAAATGATTGTTCAATATGTTTTTTATTTCATCACCATTAATATGGATTTATCATTATCGCTCAATATGTGCATTGGTCTTATCGTGTGTATAGTTGGTTTGTTTGTCGTTGTATCATACTAGTTGTGCCCCCACCAAATGCAAAATCCTAGATCAGCCCCTGCTCACATGTTTTAACAATAGTATAGATGTTTGGAATATAGGTCTTGAACTCTTAACCTCTCACTTAATTTGTAACATAGTCATTTACTAAGCTATGACTTGTGCTTGTGATAAATGTTAACCCCAAACAATATACAACTAGTTTGATTAATAAAGTTAAGTACGACCTACTATTTTGGAACTGATTTTATTTCACCAATCATCGTTGTACTATGTATCACGGAGTAATTTGTATAATAAAAATGTGGTATGACGAGACTAAAGCTTTGTTGTAAGACGCACATTACCTTGAGGGTTGTAAAGTATATTAGTATTTCCTTTTAACAGCTAGCTTGCCAATGTTTGCTAAACTTGGATTATGGAGAATATGAGCAATAACTTTAAACTTTTACCTTTACTTCTGAGGATTACATTAAGCCATCAGGAAGATATTGTTCACGAGAAGCACGTCTACCTTTTTTAGTAGAATTTATACCATTAGTTCCTGAGAAGCAGCCAATTTGTGAGATAATTCAGAGCAACTATATCTTTTAAGTCAATATAATTAACCACGGTGCAAGGAGGAAGCTGTATAAGTAATTCGACTATAATCTATGCTTATCTTACTTTTGGGGAAACAATTATTTGCCTATTTTTCATTGTCTTTTTCATACCTTGTTTTAAAAAAAATTTGATGTATTACTTAGATTAACGTGGTGCATATTTTTTAAGATAGTTCATTATTTCAATTAAACATGTTTGACTGAATGTTGTATGTTGGCAATTAATTATTGGTTCAATATGCGCATATAGTGATGATCAACTCGAACCCAATTGGAAGCGCGATTTTTATAATCATACAATAAAGGATAATTCATGAGTATTAATCAGCTTGATTTGCTGTTTTTGAAAGAATATATGGTTCCTAATATATTTGATAAGTGTAGCACAGCATCTTAACGTCATAGTCACTTATCATCTATTGCAAGAGATATATTCTTCTCCAAGAAAAGACCATTGTTTAAGACAAGTATCAAATTTATCGAATGTGCCCATGCATATGGTGCAATAAAACTCTTTTTTTTGTCATTGCTTATTTGAAGTTGTCCTAATAATTAAGCAACTTTGACAACTTCTGTCATACCATGGAAATAGATGGATTTTGTTAAGCCCGTAATCCTTTTTGTTTTGTATAAACCTATCTTGCTACAGTTGCTATTGAAATAAAGAAACAAGGGAAATAGAGAAATGAGAGTCCACCAAATTCATTTTCGAGGGAGACAAAAGAAACAATTTAGAGATATGGATATTATTAAATGGACTATGTTCATATATATGCTATGCTAAAATGGTAAAAGAGGGAAACAAGTTACTAAAATTTGAATCATCAAAACGCTTAGGCAAGAGAATTGTAGCACTCCACGTGTTGCCTTCCTCTCATCATATGCTTACTTGGCACTATGTTTTTCCTTACACATGAAATAAGAAAAAATAGTTATCGGCATTGGCGATGTCCTGGGTTATTGTATGTTATTTGATATTATT
Source organism: Beta corolliflora (assembly GCA_947648045.1). Lineage (NCBI taxonomy): Eukaryota > Viridiplantae > Streptophyta > Magnoliopsida > Caryophyllales > Amaranthaceae > Beta > Beta corolliflora. The sequence goes on from CANSZD010002646.1 coordinate 158,833, forward strand.
CTTCTAAATTAAGTGCAATATTAATTTAAACATATAGATGAGATCAAAATTAGGTGCTTGTCATTCGAAATCATACTCCCTCCACTAGTGGAAAAAACCTTATCTGTCACTTAGTAGCATATTCGGTTTTTACTAAATTGCATCCGAAAATCAATAAAAATAAAGGGAGGGAAAGCTAGGCAGAAAATCTGATCCGGTCCTTTAGTGAACCGGATCATATTTTAGAAATTGCTGCGGTTTTCTAAAATCTGATCCGGTTCACAAGATTGGATCAGATTGTCTGTTATTTTTTCTTACATAAAATCCCGTGTTTTTGTTTCCCTTGCATTCACCCATTTTTCAGTTCCTTCCTTCAGTGATTTTCGCTTCTCACTCCTCTGCTCCCTTATACTAAGCAGTTCGATTCTCCCTCCACTAGTGGGTTCGACCACGCACCACCACACCTCACCGCCAACCGCCTGCGACCGCCGGCCACCTGATTTTGCCGCCACCCAAAGCTTCCACCACCAGTTGGGCGCCCTAGGTTGCGCACCACTACTGCTGCAAGTCTCTGCCCTAGCTTGTGCACCACCACTCCACTCCTCTGCTAGCTTGCCGCACCTCCACATTACTCCTCCTAAACAACTACATTCCTCCTGCACCCATCCCTAAACAACTACATTCCTCGTCCACCTCTTCCTGGGTAACTAAAAGTTCATAACTTTTATTGTAATCTCATATTTGAAGCTTCAATTTTATAATTCATTGTAGTTTTATGAATAATTGTTAGTGAAATTAGGTTGTATAATAGTTAAAGGGTTTAAAGTTGATTGATTTGAGTTAATTTGATTTTAGTTTAAGTAGTTAGTTTGATTTTTAGGTTAAAAGAACTAGGGCTTTGGTGGGGTTGTTGTTGTGGTTGTTGTAGTCGTGGTTGTTATTATTGTGGTTTTTGTGTTGCTGTTGTACTTAGTTTAGTTTAGTTTAATTTATTTTAGTTTAGTTTAGTTTACTTTAGTTTAGTTTAGTTTTGTTTAGTTTTGTTTGATCTGCTAATTTATTCAAATGTTAACTTTAAACTTTGTTGTTGATTATCGAAGCTAGCTAGTGACGGAGTGTTGAGTTCGATTTCCCTATTTACAACCTTGATATTGGTATGTTATCACTCATTTTTTACTTTCTTTCATAGTAAATTGGTTTATATGTTCAAATATGTATATATTTATCGTTGAATTGAGATTAAATGTAAAATATTTTGTTGTTTAAAAACCTATGTATGCATCATCATATCATATGCCTAGATACCCGTTCGAGATTTACTCATTAGGAGTAAGTCTTGAATAGTCCCCAGTTTGGGACTGTTCTTAGATGTTTAATCTCACTTAGGTGGTTAATGTATGTCTTTATTTCGATTCTAGAAGGAAATATTGGCTCGTCGTTTCCCTACTTTTGTTCTCTGAATACATATGTAGATATAAGTAACTATATTTCTACATCGTGTACTTGGAGAACTGTAGGGAAATGCTGCCGGATTTTCCGTAGAATCGAAAAGAAGGCATACATTCACTAGTGAGATTAGACATCTAAGCATGGGTTAGGTTGGAGTGATAAGGACCCTTGGAAAGCATGCCTAATTTCATTAAATATATATGGTTCATAAACTCTAATCATGTAATGAAGTTCGTCATTGACATGAGGTACTTGTTGCTTGTGTTTAATTAGAGGTCTGATTGAAATGAATCGTGCATGGATGTATGGTAGTCGCGACACGTGTGAATTCGTGGATGGGGTCTTTGAATTTTGTGATGGTGCATTAAGTCATCAGGCTGCAACAGGAACCGAGGGGTTTTATTGTCCTTGTGTTGATTGTAGTAATGTGGGCATGGTTAGTAGCATTGGGTCGCTTAGGGAGTGTCTTTCGTCGCGGGTTTAGGCAAGACTACCATGTATGGGTTTGGCCCGATAAGGAGAGTATATACGATGGTGGGAATGCCATTGTAAATGATGTGCATGAAGGAGGTGAGTTTGAGGTCATTGAGAATGATGATAACATCGAGGACGAATATGAGGATACTGAAGTAGAGGATGATGATGATGATGAAGGGGACCATATCGAGGAGATAATGGAGGGGGTGGATGATCATGCTGGCAAACGGCCTCGTAGTTTTGAATGCATGACCGAGGCATCTCGAAAACCGTTGTATCCAGGTTGTATGAGGTACAACAAGCTGATTGTCGTGATAACACTCTTTAATATCAAGACAAAAGCCGGTATAAGTGACTCTTGTTTCACTTCCTTGTTGCGAGCCTTTGGTGATATATTGCTGGACGACCATGAACTACCTAAGTCGAACTACTATGCTAAGAAACTGATGTGTCCCTTTGGTTTAGAGTACCAGAGGATACATGCTTGTCCAAACGATTGTGTGCTATATCGAAATTAATATGAAAATATGGATGAGTGTCCTCGATGTGGGAAGTCGCGTTACAGGCGCGCAGGGGTTAGTGATAAGAAAGGGCCTCCAGCAAAGGTGATGTGGTGTCTTCCTATTATACCACGATTCAAGCGCATGTTTTCAATTAAACAAGATGCTTAGAACTTGAGGTGGCATGCAGAACGAAGGAAAAAGGACGGTTTTCTCAAACATCCTGCTGATTCTCCTGAGTGGAAAGGTATCGATCGACTGCATAAGACCTTTGGTGCCGAGGACATAAATTTGAGGCTTGGCCTATGCACGGATGGGATGAACCCATTTGACACACTTAATTCTCAACATAGTACGTGGCCGGTTCTTCTAGTTATATACAACTTGCCTCCTTGGTTATGCCTGAAACGCAAGTACATCATATTGTCGATTCTTATTTCAGGGCCGAAACAACCTGGAAACGACATAGATGTCTACCTCCAACCACTTGTTGATGATTTGAGACAAAATGTGGGATGAAGGAGTTTCTGTGTATGACGCAAATGCTAATGAAGTATTCACATTACGTGCCATGCTTTTATGCACTCTTAATGACTATCCTGCTTATGGAAACTTATCCGAGTACAAGAACAATGAGAAGAAAGCATGCCCGATTTGCATCGACGACACGGAATCTAAATACATTACTACTTGTCACAAAGATGTTTATATGCGGACCCGGAGGTTCCTTCGTCGCAACCATCCTTATCGTAATAAGAAGAAGGCATTCGATGGAACAGTTGAGGAAGGAGTTGCTCGTAGACCATTAACTGGTATAGAGGTTTTTGATCAGGTCAAGGGTATTGAAACGATATTCGGTAAAGGAGCGAGTGATGGTGCTAAGGGACCTTGGAAAAAGGAGGCTATTCTGTGGAAACTTCCATATTGGAGAGATCTAGAGGTTAGACATTGTCTCAACGTCATGCATATAGAGAAAAATGTATGTAACACCATTCTGGGGACACTTATGAATATTCCACATAAGACAAAGGATAGCAAAGGGGTGCGACTGTATCTGGAAAGTGAGGGGCTTCGACCAGAACTATGGGCTCAAAAGAGGGGCATTAAGAAAAGAAAGAAAAAAGAGAAAGTGTCTGGTAAAGGAAAAGGAAAGGGAAAAGAAAAGGAAAATGATGATGATAGGAACTATTTTCCTCCGGATTGCTACACTCTATCTAGAGTTGAGAAGCGACTTTTTTGCGAGTCTTTGTACAACATTAAGGTTTCATCAGGGTACTCATCGAACATGAAAAGATTTGTTACCTTAGACGGTGAGTTGAAATTATCGAGTATGAAGTCTCACGATTGTCATGTAATGATGTAAGTATTCTTGCCGATTGCAATTCGAGGGATATTGCCGAAACTCGTGAGACTCACCATAACAGAGCTCTGTTCGTTTTTCAATACTATATGTAGCAAAAAGTTACAACCGTCGAAGCTTGATGCTCTCCAGACTGGCGTGATAGAGACTTTGTGCAAGTTTGAGATGTATTTCCCACATGATTTCTTCGACATTATGGTCCATTTGGTTGTACATCTAGTTCGAAAAATTAAGCTATGTGGTCCGGTGTTTTTGATGTGGTGTTATCCCTTTGAGAGACATATGGGCTCCTTGAAAGATAAAGTAAGGAATCCAGCGCAACCAGAAGGAAGTATAATTCAAGGGATTGTGAGTGAAGAGGTCAGTAATTTTGTGGCTGAGTTCTTAACTAATGCTGATCCTATTGGACTTCCTACATCTCGACACGAGGGCAGACTCGAGGGTAAAGGGACACTTGTGTGTAACAGCCCAGATTCTCCCGACCAGCTTACAGATAATTAAGCACAACGGAAGAGACTCTGGTCGAGCTAACCCGAACTGTTACCATCACATTCACCGAACAACATCGGAGAATATGGAACTCAATTCCTAATTCTATTCAAATTAATTTAACTATTACAACAAAACCCTGATTCTCAGACTCTATCCTCATAAATTTCTATAGAAAATCCGGTAGAGTTTTCTTTGAAAATAGGACAACCCTAAAGCGGGAAATAATTTAAACCTGTTACAGTTTCAATAATAAAATACCTCCAAAACTCAATAATCTCAACGCTATCGCGGAGCAACAATCAACAAAGAATCAAGAGCACTAACGACCCTTGAATACATAAAGTTAAAACAAATGATTTATAACTAACTACTACAAAGTCAAGCGTCCTCACTTCGAAAACAAATATAACATCATTAGAAGTCTTCCAGACTGAATAAGCATTCACCTCGATTTGCAAAAAATTAACTCACGACTTCAACCTGAAACATTTAGGAACACTGCCACCTACCAAGTGACAGGCCACAGAAATGACAAAACAACATACAGACACATCAGCTAAGCTGAGTACTAAACCCTTAAAGAAATTAACACATGCTTTGGTGCCTTTTACTTAAAAATGACTTCACAATCTACATAATCACAACATTCGCATTCATCACAACACGCATAGTGTAAACTCTTGTTGATCTTAAATATTCAATATCTTTATTCAATAACCTCTTTATAACACATCATGACTCACAACAAGGACATACTTTTACTCTCTTTCAATTAACTCTCATTCACACACTCCATAATTCACTTTCTTATATTTTCATTAGTAAATCCTTCTCGGAAAATAAATAACACAACTTTCATTATAACGATTACTTTAAGGGAATTCAACAACAGGTTATGATTCCTCACCAGGAATCCATTAACAAGATACAATTCTTTATCGGAAATCCATTATCAACATAACTTACCATGATATGCTTGCTTATCAGGAAACCAATATCAATATTCAAATATTGAATAAACATTCATTGCATTACCTAAAATGATTCCTTATCGGGAATCCAATATCGAAACTTACCATGATATGCTTCCTTATCAGGAAACCAATATCGATATAACTCTCATAATTCGAGATAACTTTCTTTTAACTAGGGGGAAAGAGAACGCGGCGAAGGAGACAGAGCTTACACTCCGACAGTGGGGGACGTCACCCAACCATTCGCTTTACTTTTGGCCAATAACCGCGACTAGTCCGGAGTACATTTTTCCGCTGATTCAATCAGCCATCTACAGGTTTCACATTACCTGATATATCGCCCGATTATCGCCCCACAGAGCAATGGGCAGGTTTCCCTGTGGGCCCCGCCAAGGTTCACAGTCCATGGGGGTACTGTTCATGTCACATCATCCGTCGACTCGGACGAGGCTACTTTCCCCTTTAGATTCCTTTTGATAATCATTCATAACTCAATCAAATCATTCTTGAAACTCATCCAATAACTTTAGTAATCCTTACCAAACTTTGAACAACAACCAACCTGAAGGCTTCTCCTTAGGGAACCATAATTGCTTGACATAGTATCTTTATAAGTATTTCATACCAATACACACATGCTTTTATATGCAATCCAATTCGGATCATAAAACTGATGAACCACAACAACTAATAAATAGTCATATTCAACCGCACATCCATCATAATGACAAAAGATCTCTCCATTAGAATTGACTAACGAGAGTTACTAAACCACATACGCACAACTCATATTCTTGCATATAAATAATTTGTACTCTTTTACAATTCATGATTATTAATCGATATTTATCTCAACAATGATAACAACCGTTATCAAGCACCAACGACAATTACCATAGGACTCTCTCTTAAAATTAACTAAGGATAGTTAGCTTAAACACCACACTCTAGATTCATTAATCAACTTAGCTTAATGAATACCAATTAAACAATATAACTCTAATATGTTACTTACATATAATAAACTGAAATATCTTTTTAACACAATCTAAATAAGTTAGTCCATAATCAATTAAACTATTTTAATAACTTCCATATAATCACCAATAATTAGTCAATCCTTTTTAAAACTATTTTCAACACCAACCAACTCACATCTTTCATTTAAGAGTCAATTAAATTACATCCTTCATTTCAGAGACAATTAGACTGAAATCTCATAAGTTAACTATGATTAGTTCGATTGTTACTACTTAATCATTTGATGATGAGGTGGATGATATCACACTTTAGAACATTTAGCCGATATGAAAGTAGCTTAGTTTACTATTAGCTTACTTAATAAGTATTACTAAATGAAACAAACTTATTAAATTCCTTTTATTGAACTCCTACAACTACCTAACTTTACTATTTTAATCCATCTATAAGGTTATCCTCTCACCATGTTAACTCAATCAATTTTATGACAAGAAACGCCAACGGTCATGAAGAACTATTAATCACTCAATTACTTCCTTTTTAATAGACATCTCTTTATTCTAATTGAGGTTCCAGATTAGGAGTCAACTATAAACAAATTCAATTTCATAGTATAAAGACTTTCTAAGGTAATCATCGCCATCTAGATAATGTTGTAATTCTATAACTCAACTCCATAATCCACCTCATTAATTTTAGTAAATGTCAATCACCATACCACAATTAATATAAAACTAACTTAACTAAGTATCTTCATACAATAAGCCATCCCACTAGTTCAAACGACAATCTAAAATTGACAAAACTAATTCAATTAGATTAAGAATTATTCCATACAACAAGAATAAGCATTCCATTTAAGCTGACCCAACAATTTCTACTAAATAAAGAAATCATGCTAAACCCATTAATTGATTTCAACTATAACATAATAGAAGAACCAAAAGATAGTATTGTCAAGAAAACAACAACAACAACAACAACAACAACAACAACAACAACAACAACAACAACAACAACAACAACAACAACAACAACAACAACAACAACAATAGTTCAACATAGCTATTCACATAATCAACCAGTGAACAATTTCATAATCAACATAGTAAGGAAATTATAAACTTCAATTAGAACAAAACCTAATTCAAAAGAGAGATAGAAAGGAATTAGTACCGACAAAGGGGAAACACGACCATCTCACGGCAGCAGGACCAACACCATGACAGCGACAGGACAACAACACCACAACGCGAGAAGAGAGAAAGAAGGACAGCGGTAGCAGCGGTGGCTTGCAGTGGTGGCAGAGCGCCACCCAACAGCAGCGACGACAGCAGCAGCACGAAGAGGAGGAGAGAGAATAAGACCAGCAGCAGCAGGACGAACGAAGAGAGGAAGAAGGGGAGCGGCAACGAGCGGTGTAGCTGTAACACCACCTAGCAGTAGCGCAAGCAACAACAGCGACACAGCAACAACGACGCACGGCAGCAGGGTCGCGAATAGTTGGAAGGGGAAACTCCGACGAGCTTGGGTCTCCGGCGAGAAGCGACGCGAGCAAGGGGAAGGGAGTTCGAACAGAAAGGAGAGAGAAAAGTCAGGCTTTGTTTGGTAGGAAGGATTTGGATGGAAAAGAAAGGAAAGGAAAGGTAAAAACAAGCTTTCTCATGTTTGATAAAAGAAAATAAGAGGGGTTTGATTGGAAAGGAGAGAGGAAATGGAAGGAAAAGAATACTCTTAAATCCTTACTTTCCTTTCCTCCCAAAATCGAAGGAATTTGACAGGAAAGAAAGCTAACAAGCTTTTACCTATGTTTTCTTTATTTCCTTCCTTTCATTTCCTTTCCTTTACTAATGACAACCAAACATGTGATTCCTCTCAAATCCACCAATTATACCAAACATTGGAAACTACAACTACATTCTTTTCTCTTCTTTTCTTTTCTTTTCCTTTCTCTTCCTTTCTTTTCCCTTCCTTTACTAAAAAAATACCAAACAAAGTGTAAGGGGTTTGGGGTTTTGGGGTTTCACGGGATGGAGGGAAAAATTTAGGGGTTTTGGTTTGGTTCACTCAACCGACAACAAGAAAAATGAGGTGGGAGTTTATCTTCCAAAAATGACCGACCAAAGGAAAATAAATTGAACCGACTTTGGTTCCCTAATTTGCTAAATACCGTTCAACTAAATCTTAAAATACTTAAAATTCAAAATATATAGTAATATTAAAGATAATAACTTCATAAATTTAAATAAATAAATATATTACAACACCACATAATTAAATATTCATACTCTAAACCAAAATAAAATATGAATATTCAAAACATAATTAGCTTAATAATTATAATTAGCTTTTAATAAATTCTTTTAACAACAAGCCTGTTACATACTACCACCCTTATCAAAAGTTTCGTCCTCGAAACTTGAAAATATTTATTTAAATAAAACTAAAATCTCATGCTCGCAAGACATAAGTCGTCCAGCCTCCATTCTACCATCATCTTTTGTATCTCTACTTCAACTTGACTCGCGAAATCAAGGAGCAAAGAAAACAAAAGGGGCAAACTTGGTGGCATTGGATTCTAGTAATCTTATTTTGCAGAGATCTCGTTTGAAATTCATTTACTTAGCAAAGCATATATAAGTTTTCTTAAAATACACACTTTAAATACATATCAACACAGACAATCAAATTATGGCAAGACACACAATAGTATAGATATTAACAAATATACCAACAAAGTAACACATATGCACATAAATGGATTCATATAGCACACGCAAAAGCGCAGACACTCACACGGCTTGATTCATTTATTCCTAACGCTTTGGTCAATCCATTAAACCTATTTTCAACCTCCACGCCACGATATGGAGATCACAACGTATCCAAAAATACTCAAGCTCTGATACCACTTGTAACAGTCCAGATTCTCCCGACCAGCTTACAGATATTTGAGCACAATGGAAGAGACTCTGGTCGAGCTAACCCGAACTGTTACCATCACATTCACCGAACAACATCGGAGAAAATGGAACTCAATTCCTAATTCAATTCAAATTAATTGAACTATTACAACAAAGCCTTGATTCTCAGACTCTATCCTCATAAAATTCTATAGAAAATCAGGCTAAGTTTCCTTTGAAAATAGGAAAACCCTAAAGCGGGAAATAATTTAAACCTGTTACAGTTTCAATAATAAAATACCTCCAAAACTCAATAATCTCAACGCTTTCGCGGAGCAACAATCAACAGATAATCGGGAGCACTAACGAGAATACATAAAGTTAAAAGAAATGATTTATAACTAACTATTACAAAGTCAAGCGTCCTCACTTCGAAAACAAATATAACATCATTAGAAGTGTTCCAAACTGAATAAGCATTCACCTCGATTTGCAAAACATTAACTCACGGCTTCAACCTGAAACATTTAGGAACACTGCCACCTACTAAGTGACAGGCCACAGAAATGACAAAACAACATACAGACACATCAACTATACTGAGTACTAAACCTTTAAAGAAATTAACACATGCTTTGGTGGCTTTTACTTAAAAATGACTTCACAGTCTACATAATCACAACATTCGCATTCATCACAACACGCATAGCGTAAACTCTTGTTGATCTTAAATATTTAATATCTTTAATCAATAACCTCTTTATAACACATCATGACTCACAACAAGGACATACTTTTACTCTCTTTCAATTAACTCTCATTCACACACTCCATAATTCACTTTCTTATATTTTCATAAGTAAATCCTTCTCGGAAAATAAATAACACAACTTTCATTATAATGATTCCTTTAAGGGAATTCAACAATAGGTTATGATTCCTCACCAGGAATCCATTAACAAGATACAATTCCTTATCGGAAATCCATTATCAACATAACTTACCATGATATGCTTGCTTATCAAGAAACCAATATCAATATTCAAATATTGAATAAACATTCATTGCATTACCTAATATGATTCCTTATCGGGAGTCCAATATCGAAACTTACCATGATATGCTTCCTTATCAGGAAAAAAATATCGATATAACTCTCATAATTCGAGATAACTTTCTTTTAACTAGGGGGAAAGAGAATGCGGCGGAGGAGACAGAGCTTACACTCCAACAGTGGGTGTCGTCACCCAACCATTCGCTTTACTTTTGGCCAATAACCGCGACTAGTCCGGAGTACATTTTTCCGCTGATTCAATCAGCCATCCGCAGGTTTCACATTACCTGATATATCGCCCGATTATCGCCCCACAGAGCAATGGGCAGGTTTCCCTGTGCGCTCCCCCAAGGTTCACAGTCCATGGGGGTACTGTTCATGTCACCTCATCCGTCGACTCAGACGAGGCTACTTTCCTCTTTAGATTCCTTTCGATAATCATTCATAACTCAATCAAATCATTCTTGAAACTCATCCAATAACTTTAGTAATCCTTACCAAACTTTGAACAACAACCAACCAGAAGGCTTCTCCTTAGAGAACCATAATCGCTTGACATAGTATCTTTATAAGTATTTCATATCAATACACACATGCTTTTATATGCAATCCAATTCGGATCATAAAACTTATGAACCACAACAACTAATAAATTGTCATATTCAACCGCACATCCATCATAATGACAAAAGATCTCTCTATTAGAATTGACTAACGAGAGTTACTAAACCACATACGCACAACTCATATTCTTGCATATAAATAATTTGCATATAAATAATCGACATTTATCTCAACAATGATAACAACCGTTATCAAGCACCAACGACAATTACCATAGGTCTCTCTCTTAAAATTAACCAAGGAGAGTTAGCTTAAACACCACACTCTAGATTCATTAATCAACTTAGCTTAATGAATACCAATTAAACAATATAACTCTAATATGTTACTTACATATAATAAACTGAAATATCTTTTTAACACAATCTAAATAAGTTAGTCCATAATCAATTAAACTATTTTAATAACTTCCATATAATCACCAATAATTAGTCAATCCTTTTTAAAACTATTTTCAACACCAACCAACTCACATCTTTCATTTAAGAGTCAATTAAATTACATCCTTCATTTCAAAGACAATTAGACTGAAATCTCATAAGTTAACTATGATTAGTTCGTTTGTTACTACTTAATCATTTGATGATGAGGTGGATGATATCACACTTTAGAACATTTAGCCGATATGAAAGTAGCTTAGTTTACTATTAGCTTACTTAATAAGTATTACTAAATGAAACAAACTTATTAAATTCCTTTTATTAAACTCCTACAACTACCTAACTTTACTATTTTAATCCATCTATAAGGTTATCCTCTCACCATGTTAACTCAATCAATTTCATGACAAGACATCGCCAACGATCATGAAGACCTATTATTCACTCAATTACTTCCTTTTTAATAGACGTCTCTTTATATTAATTGAGGTTCCGGATTAGGAGTCAACTATAAACAAATTCAATTTCATAGTATAAAGACTTTCTAAGGTAATCATCGCTATCTAGATAATGTTGTAATTCTATAACTCAACTCCATAATTCACCTCATTAATTTTAGTAAATGTCAATCACCATACCACAATTAATATAAAACTAACTTAACTAAGTATCTTCATACAATAAGCCATCCCGCTAGTTCAAACGACAATCTAAAATTGACAAAACTAATTCAATTAGATTAAGAATTATTCCATACAACAAGAATAAGCATTCCATTTAAGCTGACCCAACAATTTATACTAAATAAAGAAATCATGCTCAACCCATTAATTGATTTCAACTATAACATAACAGAAGAACCAAAAGATAGTATTGTCAAGAAAACAACAACAACAACAACAACAATAACAACAATAGTTCAACATAGCTATTCACATAATCAACCAGTGAACAATTTCAAAATCAACATAGGAAGGAAATTATAAACTTCAATTAGAACAAAACCCAATTCAAAAGAGAGATAGAAAGGAATTAGTAACGACAAAGGGGAAACACGACCATCTCACGGCAGCAGGACCAACACCACGACAGCGACAGGACAACAACACCACAACGCGAGAAGAGAGAAAGAAGGACAGTGGTAGCATCGGCGGCGTGCAGTGGTGGCAGAGCGCCACCCAACAGCAGCGTCGACAGCAGCAGCACGAAGAGAAGGAGAGAGAATAAGACCAGCAGCAGCAGGACGAACGAAGAGAGGAAGAAGGGGAGCGGCAACGAGCGGTGGTAGTCGTAACACCACCTAGCAGTCGCGCAAGCAACAACAGGGACAAAGCAACAACAACGACGAACGGCAGCAGGGTCGCGAATAGTTGGAAGGGGAAACTCCGACGAGCTTGGGTCTCCGGCGAGAAGCGACGCGAGCAAGGGGAAGGGAGTTCGAACAAAGAGGAGAGAGAAAAATAAGGCTTTGTTTGGTAGGAAGGATTTGGAAGGAAAAGAAAGGAAAGGAAAGGTAAAAACAAACTTTCTCATGTTTGGTAAAAGAAAATAAGGGAGGTTTGATTGGAAAGGAGAGGAAGTGGAAGGAAAATAATACTCTTAAATCCTTACTTTCCTTTCCTCCCAAAATCGAAGGAATTTGACAGGAAAGAAAGCTAAATTTGACAGGAAAGAAAGCTAACAAGCTTTTACCTATGTTTTCTTTATTTCCTTCCTTTCCTTTCCTTTACTAATGACAACCAAACATGTGATTCCTCTCAAATCCACCAATTATACCAAACATTGGAAACTACAACTACATTCTTTTCTCTTCTTTTCATTTCTTTTCCTTTCTCTTCCTTTCTTTTCCCTTCCTTTACTAAAAAAATACCAAACAAAGTGTAAGGGGTTTGGGGTTTTGGGGTTTCACGGGATAGAGGGAAAAATTTAGGGGTTTTGGTTTGGTTCACTGAACCGACAACAAGAAAAATGAGGTGGGAGTTTATCTTCCAAAAATGACCGACCAAAGGAAAAATAAATTGAACCGACTTTGGTTCCCTAATTTGCTAAATACCGTTCAACTAAATCTTAAAATACTTAAAATTCAAAATATATAGTAATATTAAAGATAATAACTTCATAAATTTAAACAAATAAATATATTACAACACCACAGAATTAAATGTTCATACTCTAAACCCAAATAAAATATGAATATTCAAAACATAATTAGCTTAATAATTATAATTAGCTTTTAATAAATTCTTTTAACAACAAGCCTGTTACATACTACCACCCTTATCAAAAGTTTCGTCCTCGAAACTTGAAAATATTTATTTAAATAAAACTAAAATCTCATGCTCGCAAGACATTAGTCGTCCAGCCTCCATTCTACCATCATCTTTTGTATCTCTACTTCAACTTGACTCACGAAATCAAGGAGCAAAGAAAACAAAAGGGGCAAACTTGGTGGCATTGGATTCTAGTAATCTTATTTTGCAGAGATCTTGTTTGAAATTCATTTACGTAGCAAAGCATATATAAGTTTTCTTAAAATACACACTTTAAATACATATCAACACAGACAATCAAATTATGGCAAGACACACAATAGTATAGATATTAACAAATATACCAACAAAGTAACACATATGCACATAAATGGATTCATATAGCACACGCAAAAGCGCAGACACTCACACGGCTTGATTCATTTATTCCTAACGCTTTGGTCAATCCATTAAACCTATTTTCAACCTCCACGCCATGATATGGAGATCACAACGTATCCAAAAATACTCAAGCTCTGATACCACTTGTAACAGCCCAGATTCTCCCGACCAGCTTACAGATATTTAAGCACAACGGAAGAGACTCTGGTGGAGCTAACCCGAACTGTTACCATCACAATCACCGAACAACATCGGAGAATATGGAACTCAATTCCTAATTCTATTCAAATTAATTTAACTATTACAACAAAGCCCTGATTCTTAGACTCTATCCTCATAAATTTTTATAGAAAATCCGGCAGAGTTTCCTTTCAAAATAGGACAACCCTAAAGCGGGAAATAATTTAAACCTGTTACAGTTTCAATAATAAAATACCTCCAAAACTCAATAATCTCAACGCTTTCGCGGAGCAACAATCAACAGATAATCGGGAGCACTAACGACCCTTGAATACATAAATTTAAAACAAATGATTTATAACTAACTACTACAAAGTCAAGCGTCCTCACTTCGAAAACAAATATAACATCATTAGAAGTCTTCCAGACTGAATAAGCATTCACCTCGATTTACAAAAAATTAACTCACGGCTTCAACCTGAAACATTTAGGAACACAGCCACCTACCAAGTGACAGGCCACAGAAATGACAAAACAACATACAGACACATCAGCTAAGCTGAGTACTAAACCCTTAAAGAAATTAACACATGCTTTGGTGGCTTTTACTTAAAAATGACTTCAGAGTCTACATAATCACAACATTCGCATTCATTACAACACGCATAGCGTAAACTCTTGTTGATCTTAAATATTCAATATCTTTATTCAATAACCTCTTTATAACACATCATGACTCACAACAAGGACATACTTTTACTCTCTTTCAATTAACTCTCATTCACACACTCCATAATTCACTTTCTTATATTTTCATATGTAAATCCTTCTCGGAAAATAAATAACACAACTTTCATTATAATGATTCCTTTAAGGGAATTCAACAATAGGTTATGATTCCTCACCAGGAATCCATTAACAAGATACAATTCCTTATCGGAAATCCATTATCAACATAACTTACCATGATATGCTTGCTTATCAGGAAACCAATATCAATATTCAAATATTTAATAAACATTCATTGCATTACCTAATATGATTCCTTATCGGAAATCCAATATCGAAACTTACCATGATATGCTTCCTTATCAGGAAACCAATATCGATATAACTTTCATAATTCGAGATAACTTTCTTTTAACTAGGGGGAAAGAGAACCCGGCGGAGGAGACAAAGCTTACACTCCGACAGTGGGGGTCGTCACCCAACCATTCGCTTTACTTTTGGCCAATAACCGCGACTAGTCCGAAGTACATTTTTCCGCTGATTCAATCAGCCATCCACAGGTTTCACATTACCTGATATATCGCCCGATTATCGCCCCACAGAGCAATGGGTAGGTTTCCCTGTGGCCCCCCCCCCAAGGTTCACAGTCCATGGGGGTACTGTTCATGTCACCTCATCCGTCGACTCAGACGAGGCCACTTTCCCCTTTAGATTCCTTTCGATAATCATTCATAACTCAATCAAATCATTCTTGAAACTCATCCAATAACTTTAGTAATCCTTACCAAACTTTGAACAACAACCAACCAGAAGGCTTCTCCTTAGAGAACCATAATCGCTTGACATAGTATCTTTATAAGTATTTTATACCAATACACACATGCTTTTATATTCAATCCAATTCGGATCATAAAACTTATGAACCACAACAACTAATAAATAGTCATATTCAACCGCACATCCATCATAATGACAAAAGATCTCTCCATTAGAATTGACTAACGAGAGTTACTAAACCACATACGCACAACTCATATTCTTGCATATAAATAATTTGTACTCTTTTACAATTCATGATTATTAATCGATATTTATCTCAACAATGATAACAACCGTTATCAAGTACCAACGACAATTACCATAGGACTCTCTCTTAAAATTAACTAAGGATAGTTAGCTTAAACACCACACTCTAGATTCATTAATCAACTTAGCTTAATGAATACCAATTAAACAATATAACTCTAATATGTTACTTACATATAATAAACTGAAATATCTTTTTAACACAATCTAAATAAGTTAGTCCATAATCAATTAAACTATTTTAATAACTTCCATATAATCACCAATAATTAGTCAATCCTTTTTAAAACTATTTTCAACACCAACCAACTCACATCTTTCATTTAAGAGTCAATTAAATTACATCCTTCATTTCAAAGACAATTAGACTGAAATCTCATAAGTTAACTATGATTAGTTCGATTGTTACTACTTAATCATTTGATGATGAGGTGGATGATATCACACTTTAGAACATTTAGCCGATATGAAAGTAGCTTAGTTTACAATTAGCTTACTTAATAAGTATTACTAAATGAAACAAACTTATTAAATTCCTTTTATTGAACTCCTACAACTACCTAACTTTACTATTTTAATCCATCTATAAGGTTATCCTCTCACCATGTTAACTCAATCAATTTTATGACAAGACATCGCCAACGGTCATGAAGAACTATTAATCACTCAATTAATTCCTTTTTAATAGACGTCTCTTTATTCTAATTGAGGTTCCAGATTAGGAGTCAACTATAAACAAATTCAATTTCATAGTATAAAGACTTTCTAAGGTAATCATCGCTATCTAGATAATGTTGTAATTCTATAACTCAACTCCATAATTCAACTCATTAATTTTAGTAAATGTCAATCACCATACCACAATTAATATAAAACTAACTTAACTAAGTATCTTCATACAATAAGCCATCCCACTAGTTCAAACGACAATCTAAAATTGACAAAACTAATTCAATTAGATTAAGAATTATTCCATACAACAAGAATAAGCATTCCATTTAAGCTGACCCAACAATTCATACTAAATAAAGAAATCATGCTCAACCCATTAACAACAACACCTACAACAACAACAACAACACATAACAATAGTTCACTATAGCTATTCACATAATCAACCAGTGAACAATTTCATAATCAACATAGTAAGGAAATTATAAACTTCAATTAGAACAAAACCCAATTCAAAAGAGAGATAGAAAGGAATTAGTACCGACAAAGGGGAAACACCACCATCTCACGGCAGCAGGACCAACACCACGACAGCGACAGGACAGCAACACCACAAAGCGAGAAGAGAGAAAGAAGGACAGCGGTAGCAACGGCAGCGTGCGGTGGTGGCAGAGCGCCACCCAACAGCAGCGCCGACAGCAGTAGCACGAAGAGGAGGAGAGAGAATAAGACCAACAGCAGCAGGACGAACGAAGAGAGGAAGAAGGGGAGCAGCAACGAGCGGTGGTAGCCGTAACACCACCTAGCAGCAGCTGAGCAGCGTAAGCAACAACCACACCACAGCAACAACAGCGACAAAGCAACAACAACGACGCACGGCAGCAGGGTCGCGAATAGATGGAAGGGGAAACTCCGACGGGCTTGGGTCTCCGGCGAGAAGCGACGCGAGCAGGGGGAAGGGAGTTCGAACAGAGAGGAGAGATAAAAGTAAGGGGTTTGGGGTTTTGTGGTTTCACGGGATAGAGAGAAAAATTTAGGGGTTTTGGTTTGGTTCACTCAACCGACAACAAGAAAAATGAGGTGGGAGTTTATCTTCCAAAAATGACCGACCAAAGGAAAAATAAATTGAACCGACTTTGGTTCCCTAATTTGCTAAATGCCGTTCAACTAAATCTTAAGATACTTAATATTGAAAATATATAGTAATATTAAAGATAATAACTTCATAAATTTAAACAAATAAATATATTACAACACCACAGAATTAAATATTCATACTCTAAACCCAAATAAAATATGAATATTCAAAACATAATTAGTTTAATAATTATAGTTAGCTTTTAATAAATTCTTTTAAAAACAAGCCTGTTACAACTTGGCCCCAAAACGATCGGACCTCCTGTTGAAAGGTGCATACAAGCACCCTTATTTGTATTGCAGCATATGGTATAGGTCCATCCCTACTTGGATGAGCATATGGAGGAGTTCCGCGATTTGAATCCAGGTAAAGGGACTAGAGCATTGATGCAGTTGCATAATAAGACGTTTATTGATTAGTACTTTATTAATATTCGATAGTTATAATTTTTACTCCCTCTATTTTTTTTTTCTTTCTCACTTATAATCTTGACAATATTCATACTTAGAGAGAATCTTCTGAATTTTGCTCAATTTGAAAGAAAAAATACAGTCATGTGGGCTCTTGTTTATTCATGTCAATTAGTACTTTATTAATATTCGATAGTTATAATTTTTACTAATAGATAATGAAAGATACCAAACTTCAAAGACGTGCTTTGGGAGACCCTCATAGGAAGCTAATTAAGAATGATAAACAAAATAGAGGGAGTACAATGTTATTTATAATGTATCATTAGAAAAATTACGTATGTTTTCAATCACAATTTAGTAAAAAAGCACGTTAACCAACAATAACAATTGTCGGCCCACATTTCTTTCCCACACTTTTTAACAATACCAATAGATTTTACAATTTATTTTCTCTTATAATTTTATTGTTTATATTATTCATAAGGCATAAGCATAAAATAAACGAAGATTGAATTTGGTTACTTGCAAGAGATACAGCTTGGGGGTAAGATCATGATAATGATATATGAAGTAACAGGTCAAGTGGTTGAGATCTTTTATAGTAATCCTCACATGCAGGGGGCAGATCCATTAAGAGTCCTTGGTGACACGGGACCCCCCAAAAAATATCACTTTTTTTCCTTTAATTAAACCGGCCTTTTAATCTTTAAACGTACTCTGTGCGGTGTATGACTGAACTATGGTGTTTTCTCCAGTGGTTTTGAGTGAAGCGCTTAACATATCCCCTCTGTTGGTTGTTGGGTCTCGGTTCGATTCCCTCAAGCCCAAAAATGCGTTTTGCTTTACAGCTTCTTTCTTTTTCTTTTTGAGTTTTAAAACTTGTCCTCCAAGTTGTTTTTTTACTTCTTTTTAACATATTCTAATTCTCTTTTTTCTCCTATTCTCTATTAGAAAAAGTAATAATGTCTTTTGATTTTTCAAGTTAACTCTAATCTCTAGCCATATAAAAGATGTTCAACTCTTACCTTCAATTTATCTTAAATTACATATGTTGGGTTAAATAAAAAAAAGAGTATCAATATATAGTATATATTATGAAAGTATATTTAATAAATGACACTCCAATTCAGTTGATTTCTCAGCATTAATAATTTGGTGTGCTGAATTATTGTTCAATATGTTTTTTTTCATCACCATTAATATGGATTTATCATTATCGCTCAATATGTGCATTGGTCTTATCGTGTGTATAGTTGGTTTGTTTGTTGTTGTATAATACTAGTTGTGCCCCCACCAAATGTAAAATCCTAGATCAGCCCCTGCTCACATGTTTTAACAATAGTATAGATGTTTGTAATATAGGGTTTGAACTCTTAACCTCTCACTTAATTTGTAACATAGTCATTTACCAAGCTATGACTTGTGCTTGTGATAAATGTTAACCTTAAACAATATACCTCCTCCATTCTTTAAATGATGCAATATTTATGTAGTACACGCTATCCAATGCACTACATTGATCCTTACATCATTTTTTTTGTATAAGTAAAAATCATAAAAAGTTGATATTTTGAAAGTATAAATTAAGAAGAATCAAATAAGATGCCACTTGACTATATTTCTTCTTATACATTTGTGAAAGAATATGGGATAAGGTTGATAAATAATATATAGCGATTACTATACATATGGTGTATCCTTCAAAGAACGGATGAAGTACTTATTTTTGTCTTCTTTAATTATTCGAGGCATCGCTTAAACCCAATAACTAGTTTGATTAATAAAGTTAAGTACGACCTACTATTTTGGAACAGACTTTATTTCACCAATCATCGTTGTACTATGTATCACGGAGTAATTTTTAGAGGATTGTTAAACGTCGCCCCTAAAGTACTTAAAATCGCCCCAAGTATTATATTATTGGACCATTATACCCTTAATTTACTTTTTGTTTTTTACTCCCCTTTTAACACCACCTACCATCTTTCTCTCTCATATTCACCACATCAGATTCATCACCATCACCATCCCTCTCATCTTTCTTCAACAAACATCTTTCTTCACACAACCACAACCACCACCACCACCACCACCACCACCATTTAAACTCAAAAAATGTCAGAAAATCCAAGGCCATGAAAGAAAATTGTACTCAAGCGTCAAACGGAGGATGCAGTTGCTAGGGCTATAGAGGCAAGACGCCGACAAGAAGCGGTAGAGGAGGCGGCGGCAGCGGCGGAGATGGCGGCAGCAGAGGCGGAAGCATCGCAGGTAATTTTTTTTTTAAAAAAAAATAGCCAACGTTTGGCTTGCCCGTTGCTTCCATGGAAGCAACGTAACGTTTCAGCCAAACGTTGCTTCCATAGAAGCAACGTTACAGCCAAACGTTGCTTCCATAGAAGCAACGTTACAGCCAAACGTTGCTTCTATGGAAGCAGCGAAATATTTTTTTTTTCTTTTAAATTTCTGTTATTATTAATTTTGTTATTTATGTTATATTTTCATATTTAAAATGTTATTATTTTATTAATTCATGAAATGTAAGTGATATTTTTTTTGAATATTTTATAAAAATAATTCATATAATATTATTTAGTATGTTTTAATTTAATTATTATTATTGTAGGTTGTAGAAAATTAGAAATAGTAAGTTTTGATTATAAATAATTAATATTGTAGGTTGTAGAATGTTATATGTTTTGATTATAAATAATTATTATTATAGGTAGTAAAAAATTATAAATAATATGTTTTGATTATTATTAATTATTGTTGTATGGTTAATATATTGAATTATGAATTATTAATAATTATTTTATTAAATAATATTGTTGTATTGAATAGCCATCTGGGTTTCGACAATTTGCCGGGAAGACACTTCCCGGGTTTCGCATACACAACGAGGATTCAGGTCCGCGACATCCCCACTCACGTGGTGTTTCAGCTTCAGTTAGGAGGGCGCGGATGAAGCCGACTGGTCCGCGACGTCAGCTTCAGTTACACGATGAGGGGGTTGGTGGATCGTACGATGCAAGGGAGCATCAGGAGATGGATGAGGGGGATGAGGATGAGAGGGATGCATATGAGGCGGCATCTGATGTTCTTTACGATGATGATGTTCAGGATGCAATTATGCGGGAATTTGAGAGAGATCCATTGTAGAGCCTACTGTAGGTGATCGTTGGAATGTACGTAAGGGTAGGGGTGGGCGGTTTATACGCGGCGAGGGGAGTTCATCGGACTTGAGAGTCGAAAGGGGAAGGATGCCGATGACCTTAGTCGGAAGGTCACGGAGTCCGGTTGCGGGAGGACCTATTGTTGGGTCTGTTATCCCTAGTTTTGGTGGACATGTAGCTATGGAGATTTGGGAGGGGGGGATAGAATTCTCCTGAAGTGTCAGACACGAGAGAGGATTTGTGCACGTTTGAGGACGTGGGCTAGGGCGTTGCCTCCACCGATCTGAGGATCGTCTTCGTAGAACGTCCCCGTACCATATCCCCTTTACTATGTTCACGCACATTGATGCGCCCTTGATTTCGGCATTTGTCGAGCGGTGGCGATCGATACGAGTTCTTTTCACCTACCGTTTGGGGAGATGACAATCATGATGCATGATGTGTGGCATATATTGCATATTCCGGTTGAGGGGTGCACGGTGAATGACACCACTCCGAGTGTTGCTCTTAGGGGTTTGGTTGCGGACTCGATCGGTAGGACAGGTTGCGAGCTCGGGAGTCCACTTTGGGAGAATGGTGCTATTCTTTGCACAAGGGGTCGCGATATTCTATCGGATGGGGAGACACCCGCTTCATTGGAGAAACAGTGACATGTATTATATGGTTGATTCTAGGATGTTGTTTGTTCCCGGGATAAGAGTGGATCGAGGTTGAGACCCTTTGACATTGTTGAGGCCGGGTCTCCGGATATCGTTCACACGTTCTCCCGGGGGTCGGCTACACTTGCGTACTTGTATCGTCGGTTGGGTGAGGCTAGTCGTACCTCCACGGTCGGGATTAGCGGTACATTTGACTTTACTCCGAGGCATGGATTTATGAGTATTTTCCATGCTTCGGGCGCGCGCACGACATATTATTGGTGGGGCGGCTCCACGAGCGCGAGAGTTGGGCTGCGTACCCGAGCCGAGGTCTCATGACCGTCTTTGCTCTATCGGGGAGACAGTTAGACACACACCGACGGCGAGAGGATGTAAGTGACTATTTATGTACTATTATTAACAGGTTTTTTTTTTTACTTGTATTTCATTAAATAAAATCGCTTTTTTTGTAATAATTGCGAGTGGATTGGTTGCCTTATGGTCATCATTTTGATCCGAACACTATTCGGAGAACATTATATAGGGGCACCATTCGTTATCGGGGAGTTATCGAGCCATATATGCCGATCGATGTGTGTGGCGGTTAGCCGTATGCGTGCACTGTTCCTATTATTGCTCCGTAGTCCGCATCTAGACCTAGCAAGGGAAAGTATTCGTGAAATCTTCTCGTTGTCCATTGTGAATCGGGTGGTTCTCGTTCCCGACAGGTAATTATATTAATATTATATTAATATTATGTTTATTATTATTGTTAGTATATTACAATTGTTATTTTGTTTACAAACAGGTAATTGTGTAAACATTGAGATGTTTGAGAAGGGTTACGCACCGGCCACTTGCGCCCTTGACTACTTGTCTTGGTATCGGCGACATTCACATCCATATTTGTTGAATGATGGAGGTAGTAGTGCTCGACCCATACCGGATCGTACCGCAACCGAAGCGGGTAAATGTATTTTAATGGATTCATAATTTGTATCAATGTACCAAAATTAAATATATTGATGATCTAGTATTTTTTAATGCAACAGTGGATGAGTAGGTGGATAAATGCAACTCGTCCATTCATGCAACATCGGGACGAATCTGAATGGGATGATGCACGTGCGAATGTTGAGCAACTCATTGAGGATTGGAACAAAGTGTTACACAATACGAATGAAGAGAACGAGTAGCGGGTTTTAGTTATGTTAAACAACTTTTTAACTCAATGTTTATGTATGCTTTTTAAATCATAACACTTTAATGCTTGTTAATTATGAGTAATTGCATATTTAATTAGTTATATTGTCATTTAGTTCATACAACAACACAATTAGTTCATACAACAACACAATTAGTTCATAAATCAACACAATTAGTTCATAAATTAACACAATTGGTTCATTAGTACAACTAGCAAGAGGTAAAACTAAGAAGTAGTTGTTGGGGTTGTTGAGGTAGATGAATCATGGGGTAGTCAGGTTGATATACCCTAGCCCAACTTCC
This sequence comes from Beta corolliflora, assembly GCA_947648045.1. Classification (NCBI taxonomy): domain Eukaryota; kingdom Viridiplantae; phylum Streptophyta; class Magnoliopsida; order Caryophyllales; family Amaranthaceae; genus Beta; species Beta corolliflora. The sequence goes on from CANSZD010002646.1 coordinate 182,198, forward strand.
TCGTCCGAAGCTAATTCCGATCTTTCTTTTCCCACCACACTTCCTTGTTACCCAGGCCTCCACATCATGATTGATATGCCAGGTGCAAAGTAGATGTGCAGATGTGGGAAAAATCTCCGAGATATACTTGCACAAAGCCAAATCTCGATCAGTGACAATGGCATTCGGAGCCACACTACCAATGAGGTTCTTTAGTCTGTCCAACATCCAGCGATAACTCTGAGCATCCTCATGTTGCAACAATGCCCATGCAACAAGAAAATTCTTGTTGGTTGGTGTCACCCCAACAATCTCCACCAAAGGATACAAGTACCTATTTGTCTTGTACGTTGCATCAATGTGAATCACGTACGGGTATGTACGCACTAAATTCACGGACGTCGGGTGTGCAATGAATGTATGTGTCACCCTACCCATCTCGTCCGACTGAATCCAAAAAAGATACTTGCTTTCAACAGCCTGTTGAAGAAACTGTTGGCTGCATTTACGCCTTCGATCTCTCCCCGTCTCAATATATCTCTCGCAATTGTATATGTGCCTCATGTTAGGCTTCAAAGACGGAAATGCACCTTCAATGGCTTTCATAATGTTTCGTGGTTTCACATGGGATGAAGTTAGTTCTCCAACTAACTTCTTGGCGGGGCCCGAGACCGAGAGATTTGTCGATGACCCTCGGGTATAACATCATTGGGTGATTATGAAACCCATGTTCAACCCTAGTCTCGACCACCCAACACGTGTAGTCGTTTTTTGGGACTAGGAACAACCGAAACTCACAGCCACATGCTTTTCTCTTTGTTTTTCTTCTAATTGCCGAACTGAAATCACGAGGTTCCTTCTTCTTGCCACGATCACAATCCAAAAGTTGATACTTCTTTTTGTGACTAGTGATCGTCAAGAAAAACCCAAGCTCAACGGCAATGTTTCTACACCACTCGGCGGCAGCATCACGCGTTTCAAATTACGGACTATTATCGAAATACGGGTTATAATTAATCCGATCACCAACAGGAGCTCTGAAAAAACAAATCATCTTTTATTACACGAAAATATCACAATATTCACAAATACTAGTTTAATCTTATTTTAATTTTTTAAAAACAATTTTGATTTGTAAAAATAACAGAAATACACATATAGAGGGATCCAACGTTTGGCGAACGTTGGATCTTTTGGAACCAACGTCTGGCGGGGCGTTGATTCCTTGGATCCAACGTTTGGCGAACGTTGGATCTTTGGAACCAACGTCGGCGGGACGATGGTTCCATGGATCCAACGTTTCGGCCAAACGTTGGATCCATGGAACCATCGTCCTGGCCGGACGTTGATTCCTAAGATCCAACGTTCTGGCCAAACGTTGGCGTTGTTTACAGACGTAAAAAAAAAAAAATTTTACCTCTTCGTCTGAAGAAGACATCCTTGCCGGCGATGATAGCATTGGGTTGCTAAGATGATGGCGTTGGGTGATGAGTTGCGATTGGTTGTTGGTGATTTTAGAGAGAATTGTATATTGGTAAAATTCAGATTTCAAATGAAGGATAAATTTCAATGCTCAAGTAAAGTAAAATGGTAAAAAGGAGTTAAGGGCATAATGGTACATTCACAAGGTTGTTGGGGCGATTTTAAGTACTTTAGGGGCGACGAATAGAAGTTCAGTAATTTTTATTATACAAATGTGGCATGACGAGACTAAAGCTTTGTTGTAAGACGCACATTACCTTGAGGGTTGTAAAGTATATCAGTATTTCCTTTTAACAGCTAGCTTGCCAATGACTGCTAAACTTGGATTATGGAGAATGTGAGCAATAACTTTAAACTTTTACCTTTACTTCTGAGGATTACGTTAAGCCATTAGGAAGATATTGTTCAGGAGAAGCACGTCTACCTTTTTAATTAGAATTTTTACCATTAGTTCCTGAGAAGTAGCCAATTTGTGAGATAATCCAGAGCAATTATATCTTTTTAGTCACTATAAATAACCACGGTGCAAGGAGAAAGTTGTATAAGTAATTCGACTATAATCTATGCTTATCTTACTTTTGGGGAAACAATTATTTGCGCATTTTTAATTGTCTTTGTCACACCTTGTTTTAAAAGGATTTGATGTATTACTTAGATTAACAAGGTGCATATTTTTTTAGATAGTTCATTACTTCAATTAAACATGTTTGACTGAATGTTGTATGTAGACAATCAATTATTGGTTCGAGATGCGCATATATTGATGATCAACTCAAACCCATTTGTAAGCGCGATTTTTATAATCTTACAATAAAGGATAATTCATGAGTATTAATTAGCGTGATTTGCTATTTTTGAGAGAATATGTGGTTCCTAATATATTTTATAAGTGTATCACATCATCTTCACGTCATAGTCACTTATCATCCATTGCAATATATTCTTCTCCAAGAAAAGACCATTGTTTAAGACAAGTATTAGATTCATCGAATGTGCCCATGCATATGGTGCAATAACACTCTTCTTTTTGTCATTGCTTATTTGAAGTTCTCCTAATAATAGAGAAATGTGAGTCCACCTAATTCATTTTCGAGGGAGATATAAGAAAAGCAATTTAGAGATATGGATATTATTAAATGGACTATGTTCATATATATGCTACGCTAAAACGGTAAAAGAGGGAAACAAGTTACTAAAATTTGAATCATTAAAAAACATATGCAAGAGAATTGTAGCACTCCACATTTCGTCTTTCTCTCATCATATGCTTACTTGGCGCCATGTTTTTCTTTATACATGAAATAATAAAAACTAGTTATTGGCATTGGCGATGTCCCGGGTTACTGCATGTTATTTTATATTATTTTTCTGAATTAAGTGAAATATTAATTTAAACATATAGATTGAGATCAAAATTAGGTGCTTGTAATTCGAAATCAGAGATCAAAATTAGGTGCTTGTAATTCGAAATCAGAGATCAAAATTAGGTGCTTGTAATTCGAAATCATACTCCCTCTGTTTTTTTCTTTCTCACTTGGAATCTTGTCAATATTCATACATAAAGAGAATCTCAATTTTGCTCAATTTAAAAGAAAAAATATAGTCATGTGTGGTCTTGTTTGATTCATGACAATTAGTACTTTATTAATATTCAATAGTTATAATTTTTACTGATATATAATGAAAGATACCTGAATTAAGTGAAATATTAATTTAAACATATAGATTGAGATCAAAATTAGGTGCTTGTAATTCGAAATCAGAGATCAAAATTAGGTGCTTGTAATTCGAAATCAGAGATCAAAATTAGGTGCTTGTAATTCGAAATCATACTCCCTCTGTTTTTTTCTTTCTCACTTGGAATCTTGTCAATATTCATACATAAAGAGAATCTCAATTTTGCTCAATTTAAAAGAAAAAATATAGTCATGTGTGGTCTTGTTTGATTCATGACAATTAGTACTTTATTAATATTCAATAGTTATAATTTTTACTGATATATAATGAAAGATACCTAACTTCAAAAACGTGCTTTGGGAGTCGCGCATAGGAAGGTGAGAATGATGAACAAAACAGACGGAGTACGATGTTATTTATAATGTATCATTAAAAAAAATTAGGTATGTTTTCAATCACAATTTAGCAAATAAGCATGTTAACCAACAATAACAATTGTCGGCCCATATTTTTTTCCCACGCTTTTTAACAATACCAATAAATTTTACTTTTATTTTCTCTGATAATTTTATAGTTTCTATTATTCATAAGGTATAAGCATAAAATAAACGAAGATTGAATTTGGTTACTTGCAAGATCAGATACAGCTTGGGGGTAAGATCATTCAACGGCGGATTATAAGAGGAGAGGCCTGGCCCCTCTTAATTTCATAAACTAGTTGTTGCAACGCGTGCTAGAAGACAACAAAACTTATTCAGGTAATTCATTTTCGGCAAGTAATATGGCAATGTCTAATTTAATAATTTAGGTAGCAGCAATTATTTTATGAACTTAGTTCTTACAAGCCAATAACAACACCCGCAAACGTATAATTATGTTTTGCTTACATGGATTTTCCAAATGAACTTTGGTTTAACTTTAGTCGTGTTAGCGTCTTGTTTAGATATAGTTAGTTAGTCAAGAGAATTCAAGCAAAGAGTTGCAAAATAACAGTTTTTATTGAAGAACGACCAGATTTTCACGTTTCATTTCGAATTACAAACGTTAAAAAAATAAATAATATCAACTATGGTCATTAGCTTTACAAGCTTATGATGTAAGTTCAATTCTGGGTAAGAGTCGCAAACTGGACATACGGTCGGGTCATATTCGGGCCAGCTTTGCATTTGGTTTGCGCTCGGATTGGGTCGGGTCCATTCAGGTTCATGTCTCTCTCAGGTCCATGAAATTTTAGGCAGAACCGGGTACAGGTTTGATGCCTCAGGTCAACATCTTGTCGGATCAACATCGGGTGATGTAAGCTTTCTTTCCGTGATAAATGAATGATGAAACACATACTAATCGGTATAAAGTAAGTCAAGTAACTGGAATATTTTCAGTTTCTTAAAAAAATACGAGTGGCTAAGTCTAGTAACTGGAATAGTTCCAGTAGCAAATATGGAGTAAGTCTAGAATTTTAACCCCAAATATTCTCATTTATACTTTCATGGGTTTTAGTGAAGATTAGGGATCAAGACTTTTGTTTTACTTTTGTTTTACTTTTGTTTTCAGTTTATATTTCTAATGCTTGTATTAGTTACATAGTCTTAGAATAACATTTGTTCTATTAGCTACCTTAATATTTTAGATTAATGGTGTCACACTGTCATGTGATATTTAGACTTTGCTATGAATTAGAAGCTTTTATGTTTATTTATTAGTATTTGGTTGCTGAACTTAATTTCTAAAAAAAATTAAATTCATTTTTTCAGTGCTCGTGTAAAATATTGCATTATTATTTTCGGGTCGGATTCAAGTCATAATTTTCGGGACACTGCATATTTTCGGGTGCCTACATGTTGGGTAGATTAGATTCGGGTTGTTTCCGATAAGGGTCATATTCGGGTCTGGTACCTTTCGTGTCGAGTCTCGATCGTGTTAATTTGGGTTGTAAGCAGGTCTCAGGTCGGGTATTGGGTCCATTTTGCCATCTCTATATTCTGGCTATTCGCTCCACTTGATAGTTGATATAGATAAATGTGCGGGCTAAATACGCATAATCCCTTCCTCCTTCAATCTCCCTATATAAGGACGAAGTACATACAAATAGATATAGGATATTTATCACAATAATTAACAATTTTTTTAAAAATATAATATCATATTTAATCATTAGAAAACAATTTTGAACAACTAATATCTTTAAATTTACTATTTCCTTTCACTTATAATTTTTTTCCCCTCAACCTTACCCACCTTCTATCTTCATCAGTCACCACCACTCTCCTTCCCTCCTTTACTTCTCCTCTCCTTTTCACCTCTGTTTCTCCTTTTCACTTTTGTTACCTCCCTCACTTGTCTCCTTACTTGTGTTACCATTATTTCTAAAGAAAAATACATAAAAAAAGTTGTCTTTATAAATGCGGTCTTTTTCCCCTTCCCTATATCTATTGCTTGTGCTACCATAATTTTATAGAAAAAATGCAATAAAAATACTGCTTGAATAAATGTTGTCTTTCTTCCCTTCCCATAGGCCATATCTATTGCTTGTGCTACCATTAATTTTTCAAATAAAAATGCAAAATTTGTTTTTAACCATCAATCCGAGGCACAAACTCAAACTGGAATATGCAAATGTCATAGTGGCGAACGCATAATAGTTCAATAAATAGTTCTAGATTTCTGATCGTACTTTATATTCAGTGATGCCACACCAACATATCTATGATTTCACCCCTGTCTCCAAATTCCACACTCCCCTTCTTTATTCACTCATTTTCTATCACTGAATAATATTTTCTAGGAATATTCTTCCCAATCGCCCATAATTGTATTGTATCGCAGCTCGAAGGGAATCCCATTTAGAAGAAGGATCACCTCAAGCAAACTCTAAACTGTCGAGCATCTCATATACTCATAGAAAAAATGGTTTTTCACCAAGTACCCCTGGGGTTTCACAAAATGCACCAGATACTCTCGTTGTTTCGGAAATGCACCAGATGCCCTTGTCATTTGCATAAAATGTACCAAATACCCTTAATAACAAACGGTGTTAAGTTTCCGTTAGCTTTTAGGATTAATTAACCCCTCTAACCCTAATTAGCCCTAATTAAACCCTAACCCTACCCTAATACTAACCCCCTAACTTTGAACCCTAACCTAACCTTAACCCCCTAACTTCAAACCCTAACCCCACCACCATCCCACCACCACCCCCCAACCACCACCACCTCCCCTCCCCTTCCCCACCCCCCGCAGCCCCCCTCCCCGTCCATTTCCCACCCCAACCCCACCCCCACCCCCCCACCACCTCCAAGCCCCCCTCCCCCAACCCCTTGCAGCCCCCCTCCCCCCCCCCCCCCCGCGACTCTCCCCCCCCCCTATCGAATCCCCCTCCCCTCCCCCACCCCTATCGAATTCCCGCCCCCCATTCCGCTCTTTCTCTCCACTCCCACGGCATTTCCCTCTATAGACATTCAATTCTTTTTCTCTCTCCTCCCCAAACCCCTAATCTGGAATTACTCAACGATCTTAATTCACGGGTCATCAAAATCGAAGAAAAACCCCCCAAAATTTCAATTTTTTCTTCCCATTTTCCGAAGCTTGTTGCTAATGGGGGAGGGGGGATTCGACAGAGAGTAGGGAAGGGTGGGGGGATTCAACGAGGGTGGGGGAGCTGCGGGAGGGTCGACGGGGGTGGGGGAGCTGCGGGAGGGTGGGGGTGGGGGAGCCGAAGAGGGGGGCTGGCGGGGGTGGGGGAGGAGAGGGGCTGTTGGGGTGGTGGGGGGAGGAGGGGGTTTGCTGGGGTGGTGGGGAAGGGTTAGGGGGTTAGGATTAGGGTTTAGGTTTTAGGGTTAGGGTTTAGGTTTAGGGTTTAGGGTTTAGGATTTAGGGTTTAGGGGTTTAGGATTAGGGTTAATAATGGCACAATGGTAAATAAAGCTAACGGAAACTTAACACCGTTAGTCATTAATGGTATTTGGTGCATTTTAGGCAAATGACAAGGGCATCTGGTGCATTTCTTAAACAATGAGGGTACATGGTGCATTTCGTGAAACCTCAGGGGTACCTAGTGAAAAAATCGTAGAAAAAAAGAACCAAGAATAAAGTAGTTGCAAATAAAAAATTGTGATCATCAGTTGATCACATTAAGACATGGTCTAGAAGGAGAAAGAAATTTAATGGAAAAATAATACCGATTTATGAATGAAAATTCTATCTCAAATAGACAGATTCTTTAGACTTTACTTAATGGTATTTCATAAGTCATCCCTCCAATAATTGAACATGGAACCATTATTGTAGGCTACAGCAAAATTTGAAATGAGTATTATTTTTAAATGGAAGAAAACAAAAGAGAAAATATAATTGCACAGGATGAGCAACCGTTGATGTTTCAAGTTGATCTTGGTTACTTAACTATAAACTCTAGCTCCCATATTTCCTCTCTCTATATTGTCTCCTACTTCATACAAGTATTAGTCTATCATCCTCTAATACAAACATTGCTTGATGTCTAGGTGTATAACAACCCCATGCTAGTTTTTTGAATTTAATCAAAAGTTAAAATCAAATTTAAGACTAACTTTTAACTTTGATAATAGTGCTTGCAAAAGGGGGACAAAAAGAGAGGGATAAGTCTTACAGAAAGAAGAGTGACGGTCCATAAGGCAAAAATTGGCGACAGAAGGGGAGTAACTTTTCGATTCATTTGTGACAAATTCATGATAAAAAAGGGAGTAACTTTTTACCCTTTGAGACATGCAGCCGCCATTTACATTATTGGACAATGGCATGCTAACTCTAAAAATGGCTTAGTAATGCATGCAAAAGAAGAAATCAAAAAATATACTCCATCCGTCCCATAATATAGTGCTTGTATTCCTTTTTGGGTATCCCAAAATGTTGTTCCTATTTCTTTTTTATCAATATATTTGGACTAAATTATCCTTCATTTCTACATAAAACTTTTCAAAATACCCCTACCTTTCTTTTAAAATATGTGCCCCTATTTATTGTTTTACACCATTCCAAGGGACATTTATTGCTCTTTCATTTTATTTTAAAGGAAAAAGAAGAAAAAAACTAGTTCCAAGACAAAGATACCCAATAAACATTTACTTGAATATATGTTTTTGTGAAATCCTAAAACTCCTTCCATTTTCCTTAATTCTTGTGAAAAATGAGAAGTGAGCACTATATTATGGGACGGAGGGAGTAGATTGTAGAAGACCATCATCCAACAAAAATCGTAACACATTTATATATTTCAAAAGCCAGCAGCGCAGCAACAATACCAGCAATCACAATGCTCTTCATAAGAACCTGAGTTTTTTGGCTGACATCTGAGAAAAAGGATGGCAGCAAACCATCTCTAGCCATTGCCATGAGAATTCGTGACTGAAACTATACACCCTTATTAGAAAACACATATTCTTTCTTTCAAAAAGAAAACACATGATATCTTTCAATTATAGTTATATTCATCAACACATTGCAAAAGCTGGAATCTTCCGCATTTCTTCATGCTCCATGTAAAAGAAAACTAACGGCAGTGGCTTGCCTGGGGAAGAAGTGAACCCATCATTGTTGAGCAATAACTGCTCCCGCAGTAATAATATATCTGCAAATGACATAAATTCTCTCTTATAAAACTCACCTAATGTCACACGAGGATATATAAAAGACACACCAAGTACAACTCGCGCTGCCTTGCAACCCATGACTTTATAATGCACAACATATAGAAAGTGCATAAGCTATTCCTAGAGACAAATCCCTTTGTGGATGTTTCACCTGCTATGGAAAGAGAGGCCAGAATAGTTAGTGTTCATGTTCTTCAAGCAAGAAAGTCGTTTCAGAACCTTATTTTGTACGAGCAGATAATTCCAAATTACTCATACATGTAAAATTAACGCCTAACAATGATTACTTTGTAGAAATATATGAAAAAAAAAAAGAAAGAAAATGAGAAACATAATCAGATTACTCATACAAAAGTATAAAAAACAACTAGCCTAATCAAGTTAGGGTGGGTTCTCTTCACCTCAATAACCCTGAACTGAACTGAACTTATCTGAACTGAACTTATTGGACCTGATTCAACTTATTGGACCTGATTCAACCTGACTGGAACTTATTGGACCTGATTGAAACTTATTGACCTGATTGGAACTTATTAGACCTGATTGGATCTGATTAAATTGGACCTGATTGGAACTTATTTGACGTTATTTGACAAAAACTTTGATGAGAAATAACATAAATATTACCCCTAACATAAGTATTATCCCTCAAAATTTATTATGACATAATAGTTATTAAAATTATCCTTCGAAAAAATAGTAATTATTAATTATCTCTTATAATTATCATTTGAACAAAAAAAAATACTATTTATATGCTTGTCTATACACAACTTTCACCAATAATATATCTAATAGTCTTGCTTTGATTTCATAAAGCACTAGTAGGAAATCAATTAATAACATTTATATCTTTCATTGTTATTAGTAACAAAAACATGTTATCTCTAATTATTTAAAGACGAATTGCAAAATACTATAATTATGATGATTAGTTGATTACTATTGTTAACCTTATTTGACCATAATTATAATATTTTTTAATAATAACATAATCAGCTAATAGTAATATGAATAATAAAATAATAGATGATAATGCGAATATAATACTATATGATCATTGTGGTACTTTAATTAAAAATTTTATTAATAACATAATCAGCTAATAGTAATATGAATAATAAAATAATAGACAATATTACAAATATAATACTATATAATAATCATAGTGGTACTTTAATTAAATTTTTAATTTAAATTTATTGATTATCGACTATTTGGATCTTATTGGAACTTATTGGACCTGATTATACCTGATTGGAACTTATTGCACCTGATTGTAACTTATTGAACCTGATTGAAACTTAGTGACCTGATTGGACCTGATTGAAACTTATCTGAACTGAAGTAAACTGATTGGACCTGAAACTTAATTTATCAAGGTGAAGAGAACGCACCCCTAATCAACCAACCAAATTGATACGATATAAGTAATAAATGACAAGTTGACCATCTTAAAACAACGATTTGCATAAAAATGATGAGAATAGGCTTTGTGCACCACAAATTAGGGGCGGATTTACTATGGGTTCACTGGGTTCAGGTGAACCCAATGATTTTTGGAAAAAAATTGCCCAGTTTTTTTTTTTTTTAAATTAAAAATATTATATATATTAGATATATATTATTCGCGTGCAAAATAGAGCATGAATGAAGTTGGTGTCACAGTGGTTTTGTCTCTCCAATCTCCATAGTGCGCACGGGTGACTTAGGACTGGCCGTCTGGGTTCGAATCCAGCAAGCAGCAAACACCCTTTTTTTTCCTTATCTTTTCTTTTATCTAAATTCTAAACATAAAACCAATTCTTCCTAATGAACGACATTTTTTCTCCAAAACCCTAACTCCCTAAGCAACGAAGAACTTCAACTGACCGCATTTACTTCCCTTCCCCACCGCGACGGCGCACTACCGGCGACGGTGCACTACCGGCGACTATAGACTACTCACCCACCGGCCATCGTGGCAGAGGCAGCGGTACAGGGGCACACCGTCACTGCGGCACAGTCAATTAACCAACTGTTTGAATGGTAACTTCTATAGTTTTATTTCTTCAATTTTAAATATGAATTTCAGATTCTAACTATATTGAAATAAGATGAATGGGGGTAATTATTAAGGTCTATTTTTCTTTTCCTTAACAAATTATACTTATGAGTCTTTGCAATTAATTGCATTTTTTTCTTTCATGCTTTTGTAGACTTTTTAGATATAAAGCTACTATCGTCTATATCCTTTTTGTAGTTGCCTAGTTTCATTGATTGAAGTATTTAGCAACCTTGAGATGGAAATTAGGATTTTTGATTAGTTTGTTATATATCTTTGTCTATCTTTTTCGTGTTTAGCCGGAATTTAGTTTTTTGATGATGGTGGATAATAAATATTTAGACTAGGATCCTGGTTATGATAATGCTCATTGTATGTATTAGTTAGTGATTATTAAAGTAGGATTTTGGGTTTTCATTTGCAAATTCCTAGTTAATTTCTATCAGTTTGTCCCACTATATTGAGGTAGAATTTTACTTCATAAATTTGTTCTTTTAAATTGTTTCAATTTTTTATTGTTAAAGTCAAGAATCGTAATTTCATAGCTGACTATTGCTATCAATAATATATTTGTATCTATCTTTTTATTAATTTCTTAATTGGTAGAGCTATGAATTTATACTATTTGATACCGGGATGGGGGCCCATAAGTAAAATTTTGCCTAGGGCCCCCAAACTGTCAGGACCGGCTCTGCCCACCACTTCAAAGTACACCACAAAGAGAAAATAATTCAAATGCTAGTGCCGATGTCACACTTATGATGTTGATCTTCTTCCGCATGACCCCGGAAAAAGAATCCCGATCCTGGCATACCCATCAAATGATCAAGATGCCGTGAGGAGAGGATACATAGCCAAAAAACGTTGTGCCCCACGCTTACATGACTTTCCTCAAAGAGAGATAGGAGGTATGCGTCGCTTTAATGTTGCTTGGTTTGATAAGTATGATTGGCTTGAAACGCTTACATGGCTTAATGAATGTAGTTTTTTTTTTTTACCGGCTCTGAACCCATATGGTTGGATTCCTGGATACGCCACTGCCACAAATTTAGAGGAACACAAGTAAGCATAACCCATTTGAGACCATTCTAACATTAAGATCAATATTTTTTTTTTTTTTTTTACTATGAATCACAAATTTGAGGACAGTGAAATTGCATAAAATTCACAAGCCAAGAACAACGCAAAACCAAAATTAAGCATATCCCAGCTAAGAAACGACCCAATATCAGCATCAAAAACTTTTAAAAAAAAGCTAATCAACACCATAAATGACAAAATTGAGCTAAACCCATTTGAAATAGTTTTTTTTTACTATGAATCACAAATTTGAGGACAGTGAAATTGCATAAAACTCACAAGCCAAGAACAACTCAAACCCAAAATTAAGCATATCCTATCTAAGAAACTATCCAATATCAGCATCAAAAACTAAAAAAAAAAACATATTAAAACCATAAATGACAAAATTGAGGTAAACCCATTTGAAACAAGAATGTTATCACAAACAACCCGAAATCCAAAATTGAGACATAATAAGTCAAGCATTAAACTCCTAACCTGTCTCCTATGTTGCTTAAGTTGTTGATGACGTTGTTGCTGTTGTTCGAAGAGATCCATGGTAGAGGGGAGAGATACAGAGGACAGAGAAACTCCATAAAGTGAAAGCAGAGGAAGGGAGGAAAAGCACAAGAACAACAATCAAATAATCAATTAGAGAAAAATAAGGTTTAAGATTAAAAAAAGCTGACTTTTTTTCGATTGCTACATTTTTCATATATTGGTGTTTCTTTTTAATTGCTACATTGTTTAACCTTTTTTATTTTGGGTACTTGGCCTACCATAAAATATTACTACTATTATATTTTTTTTTCTTTTTCCACCCAAAAGTACTACTTTTTCACATTTCTCCTTTATTTTACCTTAAATGGGTCAAAAAGCACCCTTCTAAAAGCTTAAAAGTGACATTACCTAGATTATTGTGCATACAACAATGTAGAAAAAAAAAGGAGTAATGCATAAGATTTTGGTTGGCACAGTGGGTTGCAGTAGTGTTCGATCCAGATTCCTGGCTCAAGGCATACTTTATGCCTTTTTTTTCTTTTTCTTTTTCTTTTTATATTTCCCTTTATCTTATTCTTTGGCTTATCATTTTCTTAATTCTAAAAATCTTTTCTGCTTATTGTTAGTATCTTTGCTTTTGTTTTTCTTTTTTCTATATATCTTTGGCTTATTATTTTCCTAATTATCAAAAAGCTTTTCCATTTATTGTTAGTATCTTCTTCTTTTTTAGTTTCTAAATGTAATTAGTACTTTTTTCTCAAATCATCCCTAATCATAAATCATAGATGTACCTTTTTTTTTGCCTTGACTTAGGAAATCAATTTGATAATGAATAATACTAATGATTTATTGCTTCAATTTCTAAAAAATCTACCCACTTGCATGAGAATTATTCTTTCAATTCCTTTAAGATTTCATATTGGTTAAACAAATAAATGGACAAACTAATTAAAAGATGAAGGGTTGGGATTTTGAACAATTATAATATATTTAAACTTTGATGTGCTTCTATTAGTGTTTTATTCATCATTAAATACTACCATTAAACTTTTAATTTGCCTACTCGGTCCCGGTGAGATAGTTGGTCAAGATCCGCCACTGAGATCATGATAATGATATATGAAGTAAGAGGTCAAGGGTTTGAGATCTCTTATAGTAATCCTCACATGTTTTAACAATAGTATAGATATTAGTAATATAAGTCTTGAATTCTTAACCTCTCACTTAATTTGTAACATAGTCATTTACCAAGTTATGACTTGCGCTTGTGATAAATGTTAACCCCAAACAATATACTTCTTATGTTCTTTAAATGATGCAACATTTGTGTAGTACACAATATCCAATGCACTACATTGATCCTTAACATCATTAATTTGTATAAGTAAAAATCATAAAAAGTTGATATTGTGAAAGTATAAATTAAGAAGAATCAAATAAGATCCCACTTGACTATATTTCTTCTTATACATTTGTGAAAGAATATGGGAAAAGGTTGATAGATAATATATAGCGATTACTATACACATGGTGTATCCTTCAAAAACCGGATGAAGTACTTATTTTTGTCTTCTTTAATTATTCGGGGCATCGGTTAAGCCCAACAACTAGTTTGATTTATAAAGTTAAGTACGACCTACTATTTTGGGACAGACTTTATTTCACCAATCATCATTGCACTATGTATCACGGAGTAATTTTTATAAAAAAAATGTGGCAAGACTAGACTAAAGCTTTATTGTAAGACGCACATTACCTTCAGGGTTGTAAAGTATATCAATATTCCCTTTTAACATCTAGCTTGCCAATGACTGCTAAACTTGGATTATAGAGAATGTGAGCAATAACTTTAAACTTTTAGCTTTACTTCTGAGGATTACATTAAGCCATTAGGAAAATATTCTTCACGAGAAGCATGTCAACCTTTTTAATTAGAATTTATACCATTAGTTCCTGAGAAGTAGCCAATTTGTGAGATAATCCAGAGATATAATATCTTTTAAGTCACTATAATTAACCAAGGTGCAAGGAGAAAGCTGTATAAGTAATTCGTCCATAATCTATGATTATCTTACATTTGGGAAAACAATTATTTGTCCATTTTTAATTGTCTTTGTCATACCTTGTTTTAAAAGGATTTGATGTATACATAGATTAACATGGTGCATATTTTCTTAGATAGTTCATTATTTCAATTAAACATGTTTGACTGAATGTTGTATGTAGACATGAATTAATTATTGGTACGAGATGCGCATATAGTGATGATCAACTCGAACCCAATTGGAAGCGCGATTTTTATAATCTTACAATAAAGGATAATTCAGGAGTATTAATCAACATGATTTGCTGTTTTGGAAACAATATGTGGTTCCTAATATATTTAATAAGTGTATCACAACATCTTCACATCATAGTCACTTATCATCCATTGCAAGAGATATATTCTTCCCCAAGAAAAGACCATTGTTTAAGACAAGTATCAGGTTCATCGAATGTGCCCATGCATATGGTGCAATAACACTCTTTTTTTGTCATTGCTTATTTGAAGTTCCACTAATAATTAAGCAACTTAGACAACTTCTATTATACCATGGAAATAGATGGATTTTGTTAAGTCCGTTATCCTTTTTGTTTTGTATAAACCTATCTTGTTACAGTTGCCATTGAAATAAAGAAACAAGGGAAATAGAGAAATGTGAGTCCACCTAATTCATTTTCGAGGGAGATATAAGAAAAGCAATTTAGAGATATGGATATTATTAAATGGACTATGTTCATATATATGCTACGCTAAAACTGTAAAAAAGAGGGAATCATTAAAACGCGTAGGCAAGAGAATTGTAGTACTCCACGTGTCGCCTTCCTTTCATCATATGCTTACTTGGCGCCATGTTTATCCTCACACATGAAATAAGAAAAACTAGTTATTGGCATTGGCGATGTCTAGATTATTGCATGTTATTTGATATTATTTTTCTGAATTAAGTGAAATATTAATTTAAACATATAGATTGAGATCAAAATTAGGTGCTTGTAATCCGAAATCATACTCTCTCTGTTTTTTTTTTCTTTCTCACTTGGAATCTTGACAATATTCATACATAGAGAGAATCTTCTCAATTTTGCTCAATTTAAAAGAAAAAATATAGTCATGTGGGGTCTTGTTTGATTCATGTCAATTAGTAATTTTTTATTATTCAATAGTTATAATTTTTACTAATATATAATGAAAGATACCTAACTTTAAAGACGTGTTTTGGGAGACGCGCATAGAAAGAATGATAAACAAAATAGAGGGAGTATAATGTTATTTATAATGTATCTTTAAAAAATTAGGTATGTTTTCAATCAAGCATGTTAACCAACAATAACAATTGTCGACCCACATTTCTTGCCCACGCTTTTTAACACTACCAATAGATTTTACAATTTATTTTCTCTTATAATTTTATTGTTTATATTATTCATAAGGCATAAGCATAAAATAAACGAAGATTGAATTTGGTTACTTGCAAGAGATACAGCTTGGGGGGTAAGATCATGATAATGATATATGAAGTAAGAGGTCAAGCACTTCAGACCTTTTATAGTAATCCTCACATGCAGGGGTGGATCCATTAAGGGTCCTGGGTGGCACGGGACACCCCCAAAAAAAAATAAGTTTTTTTCCTCTAATTAAAACGACGTTTTAAGCTTTAAAAGTATGCCGTGCAGTGAAAAAAAATTGTAATTGGAATAAAAATAAATAAAAAATGGTCCAAAATCGGACCGGACCGGTTGGACCGGTGGACTGGAATCCAAAATTTTTTTGGACCGGGACCGGAAAAATTCCGGTCCGGTCCGGTTTTGGACCGGTTGGACCGGAATTAATAATTTTTTATAAAAAAAAAAAAATTTCTTAGATTTAAATATATTTATAAATTCAATATATTAAAATATAATAATTCTAAAAGCAATAATCTTAAAGGCAATAAATATGAGGTTCTAACTTTCTAACTTTTTAAGTTTTAAACTTTTTTTTAACCTTTAAACTTTTTTTTTTTAAAAAAAAAACTGGAATTCCGGTCCGCCGGTCCGGACCGGAAAATTCCGGGTTTGGACCGGACCGGACCGGAAACCCGGAATCTCAACTTTTCACGGACCGGGGACCGGACCGAAAAATTCCGGTCCGGTCCATTCCGGTCCGGTCCGGTCCGAATTCTGGTCCCGGTCCAAAAGTGCACACCCCTACTTAACATATCCCCTCAGTTGGTTGTTGGGTCTGGGTTCGATTCCCTCAAGCCCAAAATTGCGTTTTGCTTTACAGGTTCTTTCTTTTTCTTTTTTTCTTTTTGAGTTTTTAAAACTTGTCCTCCAAGTTGTTTTTTTCACTTCTTTTTAACATATTCTAATTCTCTTTTTTCTCCAATTCTCTATTGGAAAAAGTAATCATGTCTTTTATTTTTCAGGTTAACTCTAATCTATAGCCATATAAAAGATGTTCAACTCTAACCTTCAAATTTATCTTAAATTACGTATGTTGGGTAAAAAAAAAAAAAGAGTATCAATATGTAGTATATATTATGAAAGTATATTTAATAAATGACACTCCAATTCAGTTGATTTCTCATCATTAATAATTTGGTTTGCTGAATTATTATTGAATATGTTTTTTACCCATCACCATTAATATGGCTTTTCATTATCGCTCAATATGTGCATTGGTTTTATCGTCTGTATAATTGGTTTATTTGTTGTTGTATCATGCTAGTTGAGCCCCACCAAATGTAAAATCCTAGATCACATGTTTTAACAATAGTATAGATGTTTGTAATATAGGTCTTGAATTCTTAACCTCTCACTTAATTTGTAACATAGTCATTTACCAAGCTATGACTTGTGCTTGTGATAACTGTTAACCCCAAACAATATACTTCCTCCGTTCTTTAAATGATGCAACATTTGTGTAGCACACGCTATCAAATGCACTACATTGATCCTTAACATCATTAATTTGTTTAAGTAAAAATCATAAAAAGTTGATATTGTGGAAGTATAAATTGAGAAGAATCAAATAAGATCCCACTTGACTATATTTCTTCTTATACATTTGTGAAAGAATATGGTATAAGGTTGATAGATAATATATAGCGATTACTATACACATGGTGTATCCTTCAAAGAACGGATGAAGTACTTATTTTGTCTTGAATATTCGGGGCATCGCTTAAACCCAACAACTAGTTTGATTTATAAAGTTAAGTATGACCTACTATTTTGGAACATACTTTATTTCACCAATGATCGTTGTACTATGCTTCTCGGAGTAATTTTTATTGAAAAAATTTTACATGACGAGACGAAAGCATTATTGTATGACGCACATTACCTTCAGGGTTGTAAAGTATATCAGTATTTCCTATTAACAGCTAGCTTGCCAATGACTGCTAAACTTGGATTATGGAGAAAGTGAGCAATAACTTTAAGCTTTTACCTTTACTTCTGAGGATTATGTTAAGCCATCAGGAAGATATTGTTCACGAGAAGCACGTCTACCTTTTTAATTAGAATTTATACCTTTAGTTCCTGAAAAGTAGCCAATTTGCGAGATAATCTAGAGCAATTATATCTTTTAAGTCACTATAATTAACCACGGTACAAGGAGGAAGCTGTATAAGTAATTCGACTATAATCTATGCTTATCTTACTTTTGGGGAAACAATTATTTGTCCATTTTTAATTGTCTTTGTCATACCTTGTTTTAAAAGGATTTGATGTATTACTTAGATTAACAAGGTGCATATTTTTTTAGATAGTTCATTATTTCAATTAAATATGTTTGACTGAATGTTGTATGTAGACAATTAATTATTGGTTCGAGATGCGCATATAGTGATGATCAACTCGAACCCAATTGGAAGCGCGATTTTTATAATCTTACAATAAAGGGTAATTCATGAGTATTAATCAGCGTAATTTACTGTTTTTGAGAGAATATGTGGTTCCTAATATATTTGATAAGTGTATCAAAGCATCTTCACATCATAGTCACTTATCATCCATTGCAAGAGATATATTCTTCTCCAAGAAAAGACCATTATTTAAGACAAGTATCAGATTCATAGAATGTGCCCATGCATATGGTGCAATAACACTCTTTTTTCATTGCTTATTTGAAGTTCTCCTATTAATTAAGCAACTTAGACAACTTCTGTTATACCATGGAAATAGATGGATTTTGTTAAGCCCGTAATCCTTTTTGTTTTCTATAAACCTATCTTGTTACAGTTACCACTGAAATAAAGAAACAAGGGAAATAGAGAAATGTGAGTCCATCTAACTAATTTTCGAGGGAGATATAGGAAAAGAAATTTAGAGATATGTATATTATTAAATGGACTATGTTCATATATATGCTACGCTAAAACGGTAAACGAGGGAAACAAGTTACTAAAATTTGTATCATTAAAACGCGTAAGCAAGAGAATTGTAGCACTCCACGTGTCTCCTTCCTCTCATCATATGCTTACTTGGCGCCATGTTTTTCCTTACACATGAAATAAGAAAAACTAGTTATTGGCATTGGCGATGTCCCGGGTTATTGCATGTTATTTGATATTATTGTTCTTAATTAAGCGAAATGATAATTTAAACATATAGATTGAGATTAAAATTAGGTGCTTGTAATTCGAAATCATACTCCCGCTGTTTTTTTTTTCTTTCTCACTTGGAATCTTGACAATATTCATACTTAGAGAGAATCTTCTCAATTTTTCTCAATTTAAAAGAAAAAATATAGTCATGTGGGGTCTTGTTTGATTCATGTCAATTAGTACTTTATTAATATTCAATAGTTGTAGTTTTTACTAATATATAATGAAAGATACCTAAATTCAAAGATGTCGTTTGGGAGACGCGCACAGGAAGGCCCGTGAGAATGATAAACAAAACGGAGGGAGTACAATGTTATTTATAAAGTATCATTAAAAAAATTAGGTATGTTTTCAATCACAATTTTGCAAAAAAACATGTGAAGCAACAATAACAATTGTCGGCCCACATTTCTTTCCCACGCTTTTTAACAATACCAATAGATTTTACAATTTAATTTCTCTTATAATTTTATTGTTTGTATTATTCATAAGGCATAAGCATAAAATAAACGAAGATTGAATTTGGTTACTTGCAAGAGATATAGCTTGGGGGTACGATCATGATAATGAAATATGAAGTAAGAGGTCAAGCACTTGAGACCTCTTATAGTAATCCTCACATGCAGGGGCGGATCCATTAAGGGTCCTGGGTGGCACATGACCCCCCCTCCAAAATTAGTTTTTTTTCCTCTAATTAAAACGGCCTTTTAAGCTTTATAAGTATTCCGCGCAGTGTATAACTGAACTATGATATTTGCTCCAATGGTTTTGAGTTAAGCGATTAACATATCCCCTCATTTGGTTGTTGGGTCTGGGTTCGATTCCCTCAAGCCCAAAATTGCGTTTTGCTTTACAGCTTCTTTCTTTTTCTTTTTTTCTTTGAGTTTTAAAACTTGTCCTCCAAGTTGTTTTTTTTCACTTCTTTTTAACATATTCTAATTCTCTTTTTTCTCCTATTCTCTATTGGAAAAAGTAATCATGTCTTTTTTTTTCTGGTTAACTCTAATTTATAGCCATATAAAAGATGTTCAACTCTAACCTTCAATTTATCTTAAATTACGTATGATGGGTTAACTAAAAAAAAAGAGTATCAATATATATATATAGTAATCCCTCCGTCCCATAATATAGTGCTTATATTCTTTTTTTGGTGTATTTTTTATTAATTTGGTTGGACTAAATTATCCTCAATATCTACACAAAATTTCCTGAATATCCCTATTTTTTTTCAAAATATGTGCCCCTATTTATTGTTTTACACCATTCCAAGAAACATTCATTATTTTTGATTTTTTTAAAAGGAAAAAATTAAATAAAGAGCTAGTTCCAAGACAAAAGTACCAAATAAACACTTTCTTAAATATTTTTTTTGAGAAATTCTACTTCTCCTTCTATTTTCCTTAATTCCCGTGAAAAATGAGAAGTGAGCACTATATTATGGGACGGAGGGAGTACATATTATGAAAGTATATTTAATAAATGACACTCCAATTCAGTTGATTTCTCATCATTAATAATTTAGTTTACTGAATTATTGTTCAATATGTTTTTTTCCATCACCGTTAATATGAATTTATCATTATCGCTCAATATGTGCATTGGTCTTATCGTGTGTATAGTTGGTTTGTTTGTTGTTGTATCATACTAGTTGAGCCCCACTAAATGTAAAATCCTAGATCCGCCCCTGCTCACATGTTTTAACAATAGTATAGATGTTTGTAATATAGGTCTTGAACTCTTAACCTCTCACTTAATTTGTAACATAGTCATTTACAAAGCTATGACTTGTGCTTGTGATAAATGTTAACCCCAAACAATATACTTCCTCCGTTCTTTAAAATGCAACATCTGTGTAGTACACGCTATCCAATGCACTATATTGATCCTTAACATCATTAATTTGTATAAATAAAAAAAAGTTGATATTGTGAAAGTATAAATTAAGAAGAATCATATAAGATCCCACTTGACTATATTTCTTCTTATACATTTGTGAAAGAATATGGGATAAGGTTGATAGATAATATATAGTGATTACTATACACATGGTGTATCATTCAAAGAACGGATGAAGTA
Source organism: Beta corolliflora (assembly GCA_947648045.1). NCBI lineage: Eukaryota > Viridiplantae > Streptophyta > Magnoliopsida > Caryophyllales > Amaranthaceae > Beta > Beta corolliflora. Next base: position 203,278 of record CANSZD010002646.1, read on the forward strand.
CTAATTTTGACTTCTTTAATTATTCGGGGCATCGGTTAAGCACAACAACTAGTTTGATTTATAAAGTTAAGTACGACCTACTATTTTGGAACATACTTTATTTCACCAATGATCGTTGACTATGTATCATGGAGTAATTTTTATTAAAAAAAATTGGCATGACGAGACTAAAGCTTTATTGTAAGATGCACATTACCTTCAGGGTTGTAAAAGTATATAAGTATTTCCTTTTAACATCTAGCTTGCCAATGATTGCTAAACTTGAATTATGGAGAATGTGAGCAATAACTTTAAACTTTTACCCTTACTTTTGAGGATTACGTTAAGCCATCAGGAAGATATAGTTCACAAGAAGCACGTCTACCTTTTTAATTAGAATTTATACCATTAGTTCCTGAGAAGTAGCCATATTGTGAGATAATCCAGAGCAATTGTATCTTTTAAGTCACTATAATTATCCACGGTGCAAGGAGGAAGCTGTATAAGTAATTCGACTATAATCTATGCTTATCTTACTTTTGGGGAAACAATTATTTGTCCATTTTTAATTGTCTTTGTCATACCTTGTTTTAAAAGGATTTGATGTATTACTTAGATTAACAAGGTGCATGTTTAGATAGTTCATTATTTCAATTAAGGGATATTATCTCAGATAACCCTGACATATAGGTCTTTTTCCCAAATAACCCCGACATTTTTTTTTACCCAGATGACCCTAAACTTGTATTTTGTCATTAAACCTGACGGAATTCTTAACGGCGTTAAGTATTTTCATACCAAAATACTTACTGCCTATAAAAAAAAAACCAAACTCATCTCTTTCTCTCTCTGTTCTTCATCTATTCTCAAGCATTCATCAATGGTTTTCACCACTTTCTCCAAAATTTCTTCCTCTGTTTTGTTTTCGGCAACCAAACTCATCTATTGAATTGCAATGAAATGAATTACAAATCCCCAAAATTTCTTCCTCTTTTTTGCTTTGAAAAATTGCCATGAATATACAAGTGAATCTGGGTACCGGTAAGATTCACCATTAACCACAATAGCAACACCAACATCATCTTCTACCACCATCACCCACTAGCTGGAACCTCCACCCCTCCAGATGTTCTCTTTCTCTTTCTTCTTCCAAGTGACCAAACCTCAATTGTTCACCTTCAAGCTTCATTTTTGTCAAATAATTTCATATTCCTTCACCAAAAATGACAAATTTTCCAAGATCTAGACTTTGAGAGATAATTTAGTTTGTTTTTCAGCGTTTTTCCCCCTCTTTTTGTGTCTTTGTATTAGTTCTCCCAAATTGGAAAATTCCCCTCATAATATGATAATTTGCTGTTTTTTCTGAAAAGAAATACTATTTTGGGTTTAATCCAAGAAAGAATTCTCTAATTTCATTTTGTACTGTAAAGTTTATTTAATTTTGGTATGATATTGATATGGGGCCGAGTAATCATCATCATCTCCTGCATCCATGTGTTTCTGTGGTTAAATTTTGATGAGTAGGAAAGAAGGGGGTGCTAAAAGGATTAGTTTGAATATCGGCATCTGCTGCTGTTTTTTGACAGGAGTTCCAATTTATACCTATTCCGTTTTGTACTGAAAATTTCCAGCAAAAATGACAAATTTTCCCAGATGTAGGAGAGTGAGAATCGAAGAATAAAAGATAGGTATTATGAAATTTAAATTGAAGAGTAACAAGGATTTGAAGAACAAGAGAGAGAAAGTGGTGAAGAACAATAGAGATAGGATGAAGAACATAATAGAGAGAGGATGAATAACACAAAATAGTTAACGTCGTGTCTAATTCCGTCAGATTTAATGACAAAAATTAAGCTCAGGGTTATCGGAGACAGGGCTGCCAAAGTCGGGGTTATATTGGAAAAGGCCTATAAGTCAGGGTTATTTGAGATAATATCCCTTCAATTAAACATGTTTGACTGAATGTTGTATGTAGACAATTAATTATTGGTTCGAGATGCGCATATAGTTATGATCAACTCGAACCCAATTGGAAGCGCGGTTTTCATAATCTTACAATAACGGATAATTCATGAGTATTAATCAGCGTGATTTGCTGTTTTTGAGAAAATATGTGGTTCCTAATATATTTGATAAGTGTATCAGAGCATCTTCACATCATAGTCACTTATCATCCATTGCAAGAGATATATTATTCTCCTAAGAACATTGTTTAAGACAAGTATCAGATTCATCGAATGTGCCCATGCATATGGTGCAATAACACTCTTTTGTCATTGCTTATTTGAAGTTCTCCTAATAATTAAGCAACTTAGACAACTTCTGTTAAACCATGGAAATAGATGGATTTTGTTAAGCCCGTAATCCTTTTTATTTTCTATAAACCTATCTTGTTACAGTTGCCATTGAAATAAAGAAACAAGGGAAACAGAGAAATGTGAGTCCACCTAATTCATTTTCGAGGAAGATATAAGAAAAGAAATTTAGAGATATGGATATTATTAAATGGACTATGTTCATATATATGCTACGCTAAAACGGTAAACAAGGGAAACAAGTTACTAAAAATTTGAATCATTAAAACGCGTAGGCAAAAGGATTGTAGCACTCCACGTGCCGCCTTCCTCTCATCATATGCTTACTTGGCACTATGTTTTTCCTTACACATGAAATAAGAAAAACTAGTTATTGGCATTGGCGATGTCCCGGTATTGCATGTTATTTGATATTATTTTTCTCAATTAAGCGAAATATTAATTTAAACATAATTAGGTGCTTGTAATTTGAAATCATACTCCCTCTGTTTTTTTTTCTTTCTCACTTGGAATCTTGACAATATTCATACTTAGAGAGAATCTTCTCAATTTTGCTCAATTTAAAAGAAAAAATACAGTCATGTGGGGTGATTCATGTCAATTAGTACTTTATTAATATTCAATAGTTGTAATTTTTAGTAATGTATAATGAAAGATACCTAACTTCAAAGACGTCCTTTGAGAGACGCGCACAAGAAGGCCAGTGAGAATGATAAACAAAACAAAGGGAGTACAATGTTATTTATAATGTATCATTAAAAAATTAGTTATGCTTTCAATCAAGCATGTTAACCAACAATAACAATTGTCGTCCCACGTTTCTTACCCACGCTTTTTAACAATACCAATAGATTTTACAATTCTTTTTCTCTTATAATTTTATTGTTTATATTATTCATAAGCATAAGCATAAAATAAACGAAGATTTTGGTTACTTGCAAGTGATACAGCTTGGGGGTAAGATCATGATAATGATATATGAAGTAAGAGGTCAAGCACTTCAGACCTCTTATTGTAATCCTCACATGCATGGGCGGATCCATTAAGGGTCCTGGGTGGCACGTGACCCCCCCCCAAAAAAATCAGTTTTTTTCCTCTAATTAAAACAGCCTTTTAAGCTTTAAAAGTATTCCGTGCAGCGTATAACTGAACTATGATATTTGCTCCAGTGTTTTTTAGTTAAGCGCTTAACATATCCCCTCAGTTGGTTGTTGGGTCTGGGTTCGATTCCCTCAAGCCCAAAATTGCGTTTTGCTTTACAGCTTCTTTCTTTTTCTTTTTTTCTTTTTGAGCTTTAAAACTTGTCCTCCAAGTTGTTTTTTTTACCTTCTTTTAAACATATTCTAATTCTCTTTTTTCTCCTATTCTCTATTGGAAAAAGTAATCATTTCTTTTTATTTTTCAGGTTAACTCTAATCTATAGCCATATAAAATATGTTCAACTCTAACCTTCAATTTATCTTAAATTACGTAAGTCGGGTTAAATAAAAAAAAGAGTATCAATATATAGTATATATTATGAAAGTATATTTAATAAATGACACTCCAATTCAGTTGATTTCTCATCATTAATAATTTGGTTTGCTGAATTATTGTTCAATATGTTTTTTTTTTCATCACCATTAATATGGATTTATCATTATCGCTCAATATGTGCATTGGTCGTATCGTGTATATAGTTGGTTTGTTTGTTGTTGTATCATACTAGTTGAGCCCCACCAAATGTAAAATCCTATATCCGCCACTGCTCACATGTTTTAACAATAGTATAGATGTTTGTAATATAGGTCTTGAACTCTTAACCTATCACTTAATTTGTAACATAGTCATTTACCAAGCTATGACTTGTGCTTGTGATAAATGTTAACTCCAAACAATATACTTCCTCTGTTCTTTAAATGATGCAAAATTTGTGTAGTACACGCTATCCACTGCACTACATTAATCCTTAACATCATTAATTTATACATGTAAAAATCATAAAAAGTTGATATTGTGAAAGTATAAATTAAGAAGAATCAAATAAGATCCCACTTGACTATATTTCTTCGTATACATTTGTGAAAGAATATGGGATAGATAAGGTTGATAGATAATATATAGCGATTACTATACACATGGTGTAGCCTTCAAAGAACGGATGAAGTACTTATTTTTTCTTCTTTAATTATTCCGGACATCGCTTAATTCCAACAACTAGTTTGATTTATAAAGTTAAGTACAACCTACTATTTTGGAACATACTTTATATCACCAATGATCGTTGTACTATGTATCACGGAGTAATTTTTATAAAAAAAAATTGGCATGACGAGACTAAAGCTTTATTGTAAGACGCACATTACCTTCAGGGTTGTAAAGTATATAAGTATTTCCTTTTAACATCTAGCTTGCCAATGACTGCTAAACAAGGGCGGATCCAGGATTTCAATAGTGGGGTAGCGTAATTTTGTGATTGTATCAAGCTAAAAAAAACTATAAATACTAAATTCAAAATTCTACAAAATCTAATTACAAACTCAAACTATTGTAAAAGAAACTATAGTTGTTCACAGCAAGTTCTTAAATTTTGGAACCGATTTACAATTGCATCAAGTTTTACATCTAAAAACAAATATTTCTCAAGATGAGTAACTAAACTATCGTTCAAGTTTCAACACTTCATCTCCATAGACAATTCATACACATAAAACAAAAATTTATGAATCAATTCAACTTAGTACTTTTTTTATACCCATGGCAATGGGAAAATTGTAATTAAACATTAGAACACTGCTAACTCACACTAGTTATCATTTAGTAACAATTCACACAAGTTATCATTTAGTAACAATTCACACAAGTGTTGTTCACTACCAATCGCCACAAGCTGTGATTTACTGTCACTTCATACAATTAACAATTCACCAATTGCATATCTCAAAAGTTAAATTAAAAGTCTTTAAGTCAGCAAGTTAAAATTAATCACAAGTCCATAACTACACATTTAACAATTATTAACAAAACTTTATACCACAACTGCACAAGACCACAAATCAACAAAATAAAAGTGATAAGTAAGTAACTTTAAAAGAGAAACATAAAGAAAAACAAACAAGTCCAAGCTCTCGCATGCAGGAGACGCAAGCCGGCACCTTGGCAGTCGTTGAAATTCTTCACTGCAGCCGCGAGTTCGCAACAGTCAGTCAGTCAAAAGCTAGCCGTCAAGCCCACCACCACCAGGTTACCCAAAGTGAAGACCATAATACCAGCGGTTTCGTAAACTCAATTTTAGACAGACATCAAGAGACGCAGAGAGAGAAATAGGAGGGAGAGACTGAAAAGAAATTCGGGTTTTAGTTCACATAGATTGACAATCCTGGCAGGCACTCCTTTTTTTTTTTTTTAAGAAAATCAGGGGTAGCAGATGCCACCCCTTGTTACTATGTGGCTCCGCCACTGCTGCTAAACTTGGATTATGGAGAAATGAGAATGTGAGCAATAACTTTAAAATTTTACCTTTACTTCTGAGGATCACGTTAAGCCATCAGGAAGATATTGTTCACCAGAAGCACGTCTACCTTTTTAATTAGAATTTCTACCATTAGTTCCTGAGAAGTAGCCAATTTGTGAGATAATCCAGAGCAATTATATCTTTTAAGTCACTATAATTAACCACGGTGCAAGGAGGAAGCTGCATAAGTAATTCGACTATAACCTATACTTATCATACTTTTGGGGAAACAATTATTTGCCCATTTTTCATTGTCTTTGTCATACCTTGTTTTAAAAGGATTTGATGTATTACTTAGATTACAGGTGCATATTTTTTTAGATAGTTCAGTATTTCAATTAAAGATGTTCGACTGAATGTTGTATGTAGACAATTAATTATTGGTTCGAGATGCGCATATAGTGATGATCAACTCGAACCTAATTGGAAGCGCGATTTTTATAATCTTACAATAAAGGATAATTTATGAGTATTAATCAGCGTGATTTACTGTTTTTGAGAGAATCTGTGGTTCCTAATATATTTGATAAGTGTATCAGAGCATCTTCACATCATAATAACTTATCATCTATTGCAAAAGATATATTCTTATCCAAGAAAAGACCATTGTTTACGACAAGTATCAGATTCATCGAATGTGCCCATGCATATGGTGCAATAACACTCTTTTGTCATTGCTTATTTGAAGTTCTCCTAATAATTAAGCAACTTAGACAACTTCTGTTATACCATGGAAATAGATAAATTTTGTTAAACCCGTAATCCTTTTTATTTTGTATAAACCTATCTTGTTACAGTTGCCATTGAAATAAAGAAACAAGGGAAATAGAGAAATGTGAGTCTACCTAATTCATTTTCGAAGGAGATATAAGAAAAGAGATTTAGAGATATGGATATTATTAAATGGACTATCTTCATATATATACTACGCTAAAACGGTAAACGAGGGAAACAAGTTACTAGAATTTGAATCATTAAAACGTGTAGGCAAGAGAATTGTAGCACTCCACGTGTCGCCTTCCTCTCATCATATGCTTACTTGGCGCCATGTTTTTCCTTACACATGAAATAAGAAAACTAGTTATTGGCATTGGCGATGTCCCGGGTTATTGCATGTTATTTGATATTATTTTTTCTGAATTAAGTGAAATATTAATTTAAACGTATAGATTGAGATCAAAATTAGGTGCTTGTAATTCGAAATCATACTCCCTCTGTTTTTTTTTCTCACTTGAAATCTTAACAATATTCATACTTAGAGAGAATCTTCTCAATTTTGCTCAATTTAAAAGAAAAATATAGTCATGTGGGGTCTTGTTTGATTCATGTCAATTAGTGCTTTATTGATATTCAATAGTTGTAATTTTTACTAATATATAATGAAAGATACCGAACTTCAAAGACGTTCTTTGAGAGACGTGCACAGGAAGGCCGGTGAGAATGATAAACAAAACAGAGGGAGTACAATGTTATTTATAAAGTATCATTATGAAAATTAGGTATGTTTTCAATCACAATTTAGCAAAAAAGCATGTTAACCAACAAGAACAATTGTCGGCCCACATTTCTTTCCCACGCTTTTTTAATAATACCAATAGATTTTACAATTTATTTTCTCTTATAATTTTATTATTTATATTATTCATAAGGCATAAGAATAAAATAAACGAAAATTGAATTTGGTTACTTGTAAGAGATACAACTTGGGGGTAAGATCATGCAACGGCTATAAGAGGGGCGGCCAGGGCCTGGCCCCTCTTAGTTTCATAAACTAAATAAGCTAACTGCAAATTAATGCATAAGATTTTGGTTGGCACACCGGCCGCGTGCGAAACAATACAACTCTTTGCGAACAAGGTTTTAGTGTTGGATCCTGATTTCTGACTCAAGGCATGCTTTATGCCTTTTTTTTTTCTTTTTATATTTGCCTTTATCTTATTCTTTGGCTTATCATTTTCTTAATTCTAAAAATCTTTTCTGCTTATTGTTAGTATCTTTGCTTTTGCTTTTGCTTTTGTTTTTGTTTTTCTTTATTCTATGTATCTTTGGCTTATCATTTTCCTAATTTTCAAAAAGCTTTTCTATTTATTGTTAGTATCTTCATCTTTTTTAGTTTCTAAATGTAATTAGTACTTTTTTCTGAAATCATTCCTAATCATAAATCATAGACGTGCCTTTTTTTTTTGGCCTTGACTTAGGAAAAAATGATTAATTGATTTAGTTAGTAATAATACTAATGACTTATTACTTCAATTTCTAAAAAATCTGCCCACTTGTGAATTATTCTTTCAATTCCTTTAAGATTTCATATTAGTTAAACAAATAAATGGACAAAACTAATTAAAAGATGAAGGGTTGGGATTTTGAACAATTACGTACATCAGCTACAACGTAACTTCTTTTTGGGCATTAATAATAATATATTTAAACTTTGATGTGCTTCTATTAGTGTTTTATTCAACATTAAATTCTACCGTTAAACTTTTAATGTGCCTACTCGGCCCCTGTGAGATAGTTGGTCAAGATCCGCCAATGAGATCATGATATGATATATGAAGTAATAGGTCAAGGGCTTATCGCTTATAGTAATCCTCACATGTTTTAACAATAGTATAGATGTTTGTAACATAGGTCTTGAACTCTTAACCTCTCACTTAATTTGTAACATAGTCATTTACCAAGCTATGACTTGTGCTTGTGACAAATGTTAACCACCAACAATATACTTCATCCTTTCTTTAAATGATGCAACATTTGTGTAGTACACGCTATCCAATGCACTACATTGATCCTTAACATCATTAATTTGCATAAGTAAAAATCATAAAAAGTTGATATTGTAAAAGTATAAATTAAGAAGAATCAAATAAGATCCCACTTGACTATATTTCTTCTTATACATTTGTGAAATAATATGGGATAAGGTTGATAGATAATATATAGCGATTATTATACACATGGTGTATCCTTCAAAGAACAGATGAAGTACTTATTTTTGTTTTCTTTAATTATTCGGGGCATCGCTAAGCCCAACAACTAGTTTGATTTATAAAGTTAAGTACGACCTACTATTTTGGAACAGGCTTTATTTCACCAATCATCGTTGTACTATGTATCACGGAGTATTTTTTTTAAAAAAATGTGGCATGACGATACTAAACTTTATTGTAAGATGCACATTACCTTCAAGGTTGTAAAGTATAACAGTATTTCCTTTTAACATCTAGCTTGCCAATGACTGCTAAACTTGGAATATGGAGAATGTGAGCAATAACTTTAAACTTTTACCTTTACTTCTGAGAATTACGTTAAGCCATCAGGAAGATATTGTTTTTTAATTAATATTTATATCATTAGTTCATGAGAAGTAGCCAATTTGTGAGATAATCTAAAGCAATTATATCTTTTAAGTGACTACAATTAACCACCGTGCTGGGGGAAGCTATATGAGTAATTCGACTATATTCGGTGCTTATCTTACATTTTTGGAAACAATTGTTTACCCATTTTTGTTGTCTTTGTCATACCTTGTTTTAAAAGGATTTGATGTATTACTTAGATTAACAAGGTGCATATTTTTTTAGAGATTTCATTATTTCAATTAAACATGTTTGATTGAAGCGGATTGTTACAAATGGGCCTGTCCCCTTTGTTAATAAAATAAAATAAGCCAGTTGTAATTGATTGTGTTATGATTAATGTTGGAACACAAGGTGACACTCAAAAAGGGGGGGTTGAATTGAGTGGCTAAATCTAATCGATTTTCGCAAAAACACCTTTATGGCACAGTGCCGTGCACTGTGTTATTCACTCGTAAAATCCCCGATTAACGTTTTTGCTCAAACGAAACTTAATCAAACACTAAAACAATTATATCAAATAATAAAACAATGAAATCAAATAATACGACACATGAATTTAACGTGGTTCAATCTCACCTCTGAGATCTACGTCCACACAAACTACTCTTTTATTACTTGAATCGCAAAATATCAAACTCTTGATACAATTCGATTCCCCCAGTACTAACTCTAGTAGTGCTTCCCAACACTTAACTCTAAGTGTTGCCACTCTCTATAATAATGAAATTACAGAAAGAAAAGATCCTCAAAAGCGTGCTTCTTATTCAAGCAAATAGAGGACAATTACAAACGTTGTTTTAGTTTCCTAACCCGACTAGAACTCGTGCTATACTCGTGCCTTAGGAAGCTGTTTTCGGCTCTTAATATCTCCGATTTTTTCTCCGAAAACGCGAGTTATAAAGCGAGTTGCAATCCCTTATATATCTTGGTGAACTGAATAAAAATCCTTCTCCAAGATATATTATCTTTTGAACAATTTTTATTCCTAAAATAAAGGGATAAAATTCTTTTCCTATTCAAAAACCAATTTTATCTTTTATAAAAAACTGATTTTCCTTTTCCTAATAAGATAAGGATTTCTCCATATCTTATATTAACTAGATCAACTCTTAAATCAGTTTTTTTATTAAACAAACTTTATCATATTGAAAAATCATTTTTTCTCCTTCTTATCAAAATTCTTTAAAAACGTTTTATGATTTTTACCGAAAAAAAACTTTTATCTTTTTATATACAAAACGTTTTATCAAAATCAGTTTTTATAAAATCCTTTTTTATTTTAAAACTAAACTTCCTTTTTATATAGATATATAAAATTAACATAATTATTTATTTCCTTAACTCTAAGAAAATAATAATTATCCTAATTTTATATTTCTATACTTGGCACATAATATATCATCTAGTTCTAGCATATTACATTTTGCATATAGTAACTAAACTTGGAATTCAATATAAACTTGGACTTCAATCTTGATTCTTCATTTCTTCAAAGTCTTCATTTATTTATTCCTTTCTCAACCATCTGTCACAAACTTTCATACTATAACATATTATATTATTTTTCATCATCAAAACTTAACATGCACATGCACAACAATTAAGTTAGTGCAGTGGCAAATGTTGTTGATGCAGAGCAACATGTCAAACGGACGGGGTTCGAAACCCCTCAGAGTGGTTTGTCTTCTACTTTCAAATTCTCTTCATTGTAGATGCTCTTTTCCTTTTTTTTATTCCCCTTCATCTTTGGACATATAATTCCTATCTTCTTCTTCTTTTCAACAGTGATATTGTTTTCTACTTCTTTTTTTCTTTAAATTATTTCCAACAATCTTACAAAGTCAAGTGTACCTCCCTTTTCTTTTTGTTGTGATTTAAGAAAGTAATTTGGTAATTAACTAAGTTACTAATGAACTACTTCAATTTCTTAAAATTTACTTACTTACTTATAAGCTATTCTTTCAATTCCTTTAAGATTCGACAATGGTCAAACAAATACATGGACAAAACCGCTTAAAAATTGAAGGATCGAGATTTAGAGCAATTACATTATCTACAACTTCTTTATAGCTATTGATAATAGTATATTCAAACTTGATGTGCTTCTATTAAAAAAAATTTCATTAATTTAAAATTTTTTATACTTAAACTTTTAATTTATCTATTTAGCCCCTGCAGAATATTTGATCAAGATCCGCCACTGGTGAACAATGAATTATTTGTTCGAGATGCGCATATAGTGATGATCAACTCGAACCCCAATGGAAGCGCAATTTTATAATCTTACAATGAAGGATGATTCATGAGTATTAATAAGCGTGATTTGCTATTGTTGAGAGAATATGGTTCCTAATATTTTCAATAAGTGTATCATAGCATCGACATCATAGTCACTTATCATCCATTGCAAGAGACCGTGCTTTTGTGCCCATTTCTATATTCTTCTCCAAGAAAAAGACCAATGTTTGAAGACAAGTATCAGATTCATCAATTGTGCCCATCCATATGGTGCAATCACACACTTTTTATTTGTCATTGCTTATTTGAAGTTCTCCTAATACGCCAAACAAACAGCTTTGGTTCTACCATGGCAATAAGTCTAGCTAATTCAATCTCTAGGAAGACATAAGAAAAGCGATTTACAGACATAGATACTGTTAAATGAACTAAGTTAATATATGGTACAATAAAAGGTAAAAGAGGGAAACAAGTTACTAAAATTGGAACCAAGTATAAACAATGGTAATCTTTGATGTACATATTTAAATGGAAAGTCGAAAGATCTTTTAAAATGGAAATAAATATATGCTTCACTATTTTAATTATGAACATATAAATGTGTTATATTCCAAATTTAAAATAATAATAGTTTGTAACTAGATGGTCCAAACATATGAATGATCTTTGTTAGAAGCTTGTTTCATAATTGAGCTTGAGAAACTACAAATCTATACAAATATATTAAAAGGCGTTTTGAAGCAAGTCTACACGCCACGTGGCACTGTCCTTTTAGTTGTTTCGTTCCATGTCATCAAGATCCATTAAAAATTAGAAACATGTTTCGTACAAGATTCGATCACGTGACCTCAAGTTAATATAGTAAAGTTTTAACCACTGAACTATGCAACATTAGATGCTCTCTTTTGACATGAAAATATTAATAACCCAGGGCATCGCCTGGGCTGAGCTTATTTGCATATCTTTATAAAACTTTTGGTAAACTTTACGAAATTAACTTTCGAAAATATCCCTACTTTGATGAGAAATACTGAAAACTCGTGTGAGTTTCTTTAAAATACAAGTGTGGAAAGGCAACCAAATTCTGCAGGTTGCCTAAGCTCCATAAAGTAATAATTAAAACAAAGGAATATATATTTCCTTACTACTCCCTCTGTTTTTTATTATTATTATTATTATTATTATTATTATTGTTACACTTCACTTTGGGGAGAACCAAAGGAAATATTGCAAAAAGTTAGAAAGAAGTACAAGTAATGAATATTTGGTTTTGGGAAATGTAAAAAAAACCAATAAAATATTTTAAAAGATAAAAAAAGGGGTATGTGGGAAGGTTTTGAGTGGGTTATTAAAATGGATGGTGGGGTATTTGAGGTAAAAAAGTGTAAAAAGTTAATGTGATAGGTTATCATATAAGAAAAAAGTGAAAGTGCAACAATTAAATAAAAACAGTTGGAAAAAGGAAAGCATAACAATTAAAAAACGGAGGTAGTATTATCTCATTGGCCCTACCGGAAATGTACGTAAGTGAGAAATCGCTTGTCTATAAATAATTTCTGTGCATTAAGTTTGAGTTGCATCATTTCCTTCCAAGTCTCTCTTCCAAATTCCAGTCTCCCAATCATGAATCATCAGATCCTGGATGTTGTTGATCCTAATTTTCATATCCGGACAAAACTAAACGAAGCCCTTTCCCACCCAAAAAAAGAAGATCCCAATGTACGTCGAGGGAAAAATGAGATAGTCAAAGATATTTGCAAAACCATTGATGTAGGTCCATTATTTAGCTGCAACATACACAATTGCAGTGTGCTTCATTTGGCATGCTACTTTCAAAACTTTGACTTAGCAACTGATCTGCTTAATAGCATGGATGAGTCTACTCTCGCCTTGCTATGGGGTACAAGAAATGCTTGGGGAGCCACAGTGCTCCACGACGCAGCCACCTCGAAACAGCCGAAAGGACTTGAATTCATGAAGCTGCTGTTGCAGAAAGTACCATACTTGCTACTACAACATGATAACAAGGGCGAATCTGCTGTGTTCCAGGCAATCCGCTATGGCAAGAGAAATGTGTATCGTTTCCTTGTCGATGAGATTAGTAAGTTATGTGAAATTTATCCGGCGTATGACTACCTCCACTACCTTCAAAGAGAGGATCATCTTAACGCTCTTCACTTGGCCATCCTCACAAGACGATTTAGTGAGTTTATTAGTAGTTAATTAGATTGATATACGTACATTTGATTAGCTTCCAATTAACAACAGTAATGATATTTGATCATTATATATAGATATAGGGGAGAGATTAAATAAAAAAATTCTTTTAAAATGAGAAGGATGAGGAAGACGGATGTGCATTTCTTTTTAAACTAAATGTGCATATCTTTTGAACGGGATATACAAATTTCGATTTTCAAACTACAAATACATCTTCTTGATTAAAAAAAAAAAGCACATTTAGTTCAACAGTTCATGAAATATACACATATAGTTGAAATAAGGTTTTTTTTTGTTAGAAATGACCTAATAAATACAAGTTTTGTAGGGAATGACCTAATAAAAAATTTTTTGTCTAAAATGACCTATTAAAATACATTTGATTGTTAACAGGAACTAGTTTATGAATTTCAGGCCAAAATTACTATATTCCGGCGTTGACTTTTTGCAATTGGGACACCACAACTACATTTGACAGGAATTTTATTGCTTGAAGATGATTTCATTTTCCTTCAAATTCTGAAAAAAAATTAGAGTTTTTTGGCCTGAAATTCATAAACTGGCTCCTCTTAACAATCAAAGTATTTTAATAGGTCCTTTTAGACAAAAAAAAATTTATTAGGTCCTTCCCTACAAAACTTGTATTTTATTAGGTCCTTTCTGACAAAAAACACTTGAAATAATATGCAAAAAGGATTCTTCTCATTCTAAGAATCTTTCATTTGATCCTAAATCTATATGTATACATATATATTTACATAGTATACTGTATATATATAATAATATATATTTCCTTCCAAAAATTGTTTTAACTTTGATTGATTGCAAGGCTGTAAACTTATGATATACGAACAGATATGGCGCTTGATATAGCTGACAGATATCCTGATCTATGTGATAAACCAACTAAGCAACAAACGACTGCCCTTCAAATGCTGGCAATCAGTCCAAAAGCATTCAAAAGTGGAGTTAAATTAGGATGTCTAGCGCAATTTGTCTACAATAGTATGTAAAACTTTTCCCCATTCATTATCGACTTATCGTACTTTTGTTTCCAGCTTTTAGTATTTTGGCAAGATAAAAGCAGAATTATCCGAACCTGATAAAGTAGTTTCCAGATTTTTGTTGTAAGTTATCAATTTCTTTTAAAAAGAAAAAAGTTTTGTCAGTTGTCTCAACAGGTGAACAAGAACAAGGCACGCATGGAGAAGTTGGCATAATGAAGAAAGCTGTGGGAATCATATTAAACAGCAGCTGTAAGTAAAACATAATTATCAGCAACTATAACTGCAAACTCTATATACTTAATCTTATCGAATAATCTTAATTGTCTAATTGTCTTAATTAGGCTGCGAATTTCCGATGATAGAAAAGTTTAGAGGGATGAAGAATGGGCATGAGGATGCGCTAAAGCTTGCCAATATTCTGATCGAAAGAGATACATCTTGGCAGCACACCTACTTGCCCCGTGCTAGCATAACGCCTATTACCAATCCTCAAAACTCTGTGAATATTGAAACATCACAATCTATTGAAAGAGATACATCTTGGCAGCACACATACTTGCCACGTGCTAGCATAACGCCTATTACCAATCCTCAATACTCTGTGAATAATGAAATATCAGCACAATCGACTGTTATATCAGATGATCACCGCAGGGGTGAAACTCCATTGCTTATGGCAGCTAGGACCGGCTGTATCGAGGTTGTTACATTGATATTGCAGAGGTACCCAGAGGCAGTGGACCACTTAAATGAGAATCAAGAAAATGTGTTACATGTTGCGGTCAAAAATCGAAACATGGAAGTTTTCGATCTTGTTAGAGACAAAAGACCTTCAACTTCAAGGGGCCTAATAAGAGCCGTAAATAAACAAGATAACTCCATACTCCACTTGGTTAGTTGCAAGCCAGCTGAGTTAGGGGAATTTGCTGATGATAGAGAGATGAAAAGTCCGGCTGTGCAGTTGTCTGAGGAATTGGCATTACTGGAGGTATGCGTTGTCAACTTAATGTACTATTTTTTGTTTTGTTTGGTAAAGAGAAGTACTCTGACAAATCTCAGCCCTCGTACTATTACTTGGTTTCATTCATTGATGTCGTGTTTAGGGCCTATCAAATAACTTATATTACCTGAGATAGTATTTGTTTTCGTTTTGAGTCGATAGTGGTGGCGGAATAGAGTTGAACAAATGCACTATAATGATGTACGTTTTATTTGTGTGATAGAGAATGTATGTTAAATATGCTAAACAATTAATGTGTGGGGTTTACTATATATGTCTATGTATTTATGCAGAAATTGGAAGACATATGTCCAGAATTCCTGCAGAATCACCGAAATGATCAGAAATTGACCGCTCGAGAATTGTTTGCCAAGACAAACGCTAAACTTCATGAGGAAGCCAAGACATGGCTGAAGAGCACTGCGGAAAATTGTACAGTGGTAATAATTCTGATGATTACAGTTGCCTTTGCTGCTGCATATACAGTACCAGGTGGTCCAGATGACAAAACAGGTCTCCCTATTCTCCTTGGGCAACCTCTATTTATACTTTTCACAGTGACGGATGTCCTTTCACTTGGATTTGGATTAACCGCGGTGGTTGTCTTTCTAACCATACTCACATCGCCTTATCGAATGAAAGATTTCCGAAGATCTCTTCCTCAAAAGCTGTTGTTGGGTTTTACACTTCTCTTCCTTTCGGTGTCAATGATGATGATTGCTTTCGCAGCAACTATTGTTCTCACCATTAATGCCAGGCAAAGATGGACCAAGATTGCACTCTATGTAGTTGCTATCTTCCCTGTCTTAATATTCATGCTATCCTATATCCCTTTCTATAAGGAACTTATCACCGTTTTAAGCTACTGGCTTAAGAAGATTCATAGCTCTCTTCCTAGGCTTTCTTGCCGTGCACCAATGCATGCGGATCGTATTTTATCCAAGAGTGTCTGACTTACATAGTGGATCCAACTCAACAAAAACAAATATTATTTAAATTATCTATCTCTACAAGGTAGATGTAGCATTCTTCGCAATTTCTGCAGTGTTGTCTCACATCAGTTATTTCGTGATTCTTTATAGCATGCTTCTTGCTGTGATTTGTCTTTTATTATTCAATAATCACCTACTAATATTGTATAATGTCACAAAAATGTGAAGCATGCTTTTTTTTTTTTCTTTCCATCTTTGGCTGTAAATCTTAAAGCTTAACTTTATTGTATTATAATAAAAAGTAAAAAGTTGTGTGATTCTACATTTAGAGAATGCTAAACTCAGTGGCGGAGCTAATATGGGGCATGGGGGATACGTGACCCCCCAACAAATAAATTTTTTTTTAAAGGATTTTCTTAAAAAAAAAGACCATAATTGCTGCGCCAGACGCAGAGTAACATGCAGCGCCAGAAAAGAGAAAATACTTTAGGTTCCTGATTTCTTGTCTGCCACTTGCAGACTTATTATGGGAGTGGGGCCCAATTCCCATCGGTGCTTTGATTCTCTTCTACAGTTATCATCAGATTTTTTATTAAATCAACCTAAAAAATTAAAAATCTTTTGATTGATGTACTTTATTGTTAAGTTTTGTGAATGTGTGAATTTGTGAATTTGTATAAATTAGGTAGTGTTAATTAATTTAGGATTTTTTGTCAGAAAGTACCTTATAAATGTCGTTTTTTGTGAAAAAGTACCTTATATAAAAAATGTTGTTAAAAAGTACACTTTACCAATTTTGTTGTTGTAAAACAATACCTTTTGTTGGATTCAGGGAGTTGACCAAAACTCGGTGTTGACTGGAACACATGCTTGGCACGTGATCATTAAACCAACCCAAAATGACCCGCCTCCCCCCCACCCCCACCTTTGCCACCAACCCACCCCCCCCTCCCCCTTTCCCACCCACTGCCACCCCCTCCCTCCCCAAAACCAACAACCCCACTGAAACCACCAACCCCACTGGGCGACCCTACCACCACCGCACCACCTAAAACCATCACTACTCGAAACGACCTTACCCCCACGAAAAACCCCCGACACCAACCAAAACAACCATACCCCCAACCGAAACAACCCCACCCCCACGAAACCTCATCCATCCACCCGAAAAACAACCACTTCCACCCGAAAACCACCACCATCCACCGAAAACACCTCCCTCCCCCCCAAAACCACTAAATCTACAAGATAGCGAAGGATAGAAAAAATTACCTTGAGGGTGAAGAGGAGTCGCCGGCAAAGGAAAGGGGAAGGGGGAGGCGGGGGAGAGGAAGAGTTGCGGTGGTTGAGAAGCGGAAGGACGAAGGAGGAGGAGGGATTTCGTAGTGGAGGGAGGTGGTGGTTTTAGGGGGAATTTGGGGTGGTGCGTGGGAATATTAGGGGGTGGCAGTGGGTGGGCAGGGGAGGGAGGAGGTGGCGATGGGTGTTGGTGGGCAAAGGGAGGGAGGGGGTGGTAGTGGGTGGGAAATGGAAGGGGGGGGGTGGTAGTGGGTGGGGAAGGGGAGGAGGGGGTGGCGGTGGGTGGGGGATGGGGAGGGGTTGGTGGCGGTGGGTGGGGGATGGGGAGTGTTGGTGGCGGTGGGTGGGGAGGGGGGTCATTTTGGGTTGGTTTAATGATCACGTGCGTGTTCCGAAGTCACTAACGGAGTTTTGGTCAACTTCCGAAATCCGGCAAAAGGTACCGTTTTGCAACAAAAAACATGGTAAAAGGTACTTTTTAACAACATTTTTTATATAAGGTTCTTTTTCACAAAAAAACGACATTTATAAGGTACTTTGTGACAAAAAAGTCATTAATTTATAATTTTATATGATGATTTAGTTTCTTTATGATGGTAATTTATTGGTTAATTTTCATATAGTTTAATAGTTAGTTCATATGTGTTAATTTGTATTAAATAATGAATATAGAAAACGAAGAGTGATACACCTAGATCAAAAAAATCAAAGGCAATGGGAAAACAACCCAATCTTCGACAATATATGTTCAAGAAAATGAAATCTCAAGATAATTCATGTTCTTCAACGCCACCGGTAGATAGTGGTACTCCATCATCTAATGCTAGTGCGTCTCCATCTTATGATTCTCCTCAAATTAACAAAAATGATATGGATTTGGGTGGTTCAAATACGCGGAGTGTGCCATTAGAGAATGAAGAGTTGGTTTACGATGTTGAACTTCTTCCTCATGACCCGGGAAAAAGAATAAACATAATGGATTATCCTTCAAATTAACGTAATGTGATTAGGAGGGCATATATCCTTAAAAAACATTGTCAATCAAAAACTCATAACTTCCCTCAAAGAGATCTTGGGGGGCCGCCCCGCGTCGATTCGTTGCTTCTTGGTTTGATAAATGGGATTGGCTTGAATATAGTATCGAGAAAGATGCGGCATTTTGTTTTGTTTGCTACTTGTTTAAGAATTATATTGAAGTTAATGTGGGAGGAGATGCATTTGTAGATGAAAGATTTAGGTCATGGAATAAATCGAAAAGGTTTAAGAAATGTTGGAGGTGTAAAAAGTGCTCACAATCTTGCTTATGAGAAATATATATGAAAGATGGGAAAAAAATCAATTATTGAAACTTTTGAAAATGTAAGTGATGTGATTAAAAGCGAGTATGAAACTCGCTTGAAAGCTTCGGTTTCTTGTTTGTCTTATCTATTGCGGCAATTTGTTAATGTACTTGTGATGATTGGAAAGAATGGTTCAAATGCTGAAGATAAGACAAAAGCTCAAGGTGTTGTGCTCTTACTAGAGTCGTTTGATTTTGTTTTTATGGCACAATTGATGTCTACAATATTTGGGTACACTAATGACTTGTGTAATGCTTTACAAAGAAAAGATCAAGACATTGTTAGTGCCATGAGGCTTGTTTCTTTAACTAAAAGAGTATTGCCAAAAAATGAGGGATGGTGGATGGGAGATTCATTTGAATAAAGTTACCTCATTTTGCAATAAACATGCCATTGTTGTTCCCAACATGGAAGATAATTACATTATATTCCTAAGGAAGATCAAGACGTTTTGTTGAAGAAGCGACATATATCTTGATCATTTTCGGGTGGAAGTATTCATAGGAGTAATCGATCTACAATTTCAAGAACTTAACAGCTGTTTTGATGAGGTCAATATGGAGTTGCTTAAATGAATGGCTTGCTAATGTCCCAAAGATGGCTTCTCTTCTTTCAACAAGGAAAAGGTACTTAAACTTGCTACTCTTTATCCTTCCGAATTTACAACTAATGATTTGGATACTCTTGATTGTCAATTTGATGTATTCATGCATGGAAGATATGCGAGATGATAGTGGTGAATTCCAAGATGTCAATGATCTTTCTTCCCTTTCAATAAAGTTTATTGAAACAAATAGGCATGAAGCAACATTTAGTCCATAAAAACATTTGGGACTTGGTAGGAATTAGGATATTAGAGAAAAAGGAAAAAGCATCTCTATCATATTTCCACTCTTCTTTCCTATTGGAGAGTATTTGGTTGGGATGTTGGGCGGAAAACATATTTCAAAAACAAACTGATTTTACCATTTTTCTTAGTTTGATTTGATAGGAAGGAAAATAGTTTTTCCACATCTTCGAAAGTTTCTTGAAGGGTGAAATCCCCAAAATGCCATAAAGTTTTCACAATCACATAAAAATGCCCCTATAATATACTACTACTTCAAATCTCCTTGATAATTTAGGACTAGCTCGTAACGTACTATTTAGTTGTTGCCTTCTCCCCAGTTGTATATTCAACTGCTATCTCCACTCATTGAGCCAAAGTAAATTTTTTTTGAAAGTAAATGCGCCTTTTCACATATTTCATCCAAACCAGTAATTAAAAGGCAAAATTTCAAAAACTATCTTTTATAGCCAATTTTTTTCAAAAAACTACTTTTAAATTATTATTTTTTCAAAAAACTACCTATATAACAAATTTCTTTCAATATACCATTTTATGTTCATAGTTAATATTAATCATTCAATGACTGACACCTTAAGGGAGACTGCCGGCGGGGAACCAACAAAAGACGATAGAAACGAGAGGGGAGGAGAGAAAAGCATTTTGTGGTGACCCCATATTGGTGGTTAAACCTCGTTAATGGTCGAATTATATTGAAAAAAAATTGTTATATAAGGTAGTTTTTTGAAAGAAAATTTTTAAAAGGTAGTTTTTTAAAAAAAGTTGGTGATAAAAGGTAGTTTTATGAAATTTTTCCTTTATTTTTATCGATTAAATTCTACTATAAATTTCTTGATCTTTCAGCTTTATGAATCAGGATTCGATGATATAATAACACATAAACCATGTATTTGGAGCAAATCTGAAGATAGACAATGTCTTAAGGTGACTGAAAAACTTTGGAGGTGTTTGGAACATACAGATCAATAGAAAAAACTGATGAGAATAGATCAAAGGGTCATATTCATAGTAGACAACAAAAGAATCCAACCTTATGTCAAATTTGGACTGAAAACATCCTCAAAAACAATGAACGATTTTAACTAACCCATAGCGTTGTATTATCATCAGTTGGACCCTTTCTCTCAGCTTATATTCTCTTTTGAATGAGTTAGATTTCTTTGCCGTCCAGAGATGCCGTCCAAAGGTGCTGCTGCGACCATCCACGATTAACACAAAGTTAAAACTCATTTCTCCAACTTTGCCTCATAGGCTACCCTCTTTATTGTTGGCATCTGATGGACTGATGGGTTTCTCATATTATTACAATCTTCTCTTCAGTTAAAGAAATGTTGTATTTGCTGATTTGTTAATCTTCTAGATTAATGTTCCTCTTCTTCTAGCTCTACGTGCTCTTGACTGTTCAGCCTTTGGTCATCAATTCTTCCTATATTTCTTTATCAGAAAGAAATAGATAGCAATCATAAAGATATCGGCCGGTGGTGGGATGTGCAGCAATAGCGGCGGCTATAGGACTGCAGGATTGGAAAGCCAAATCAGCCTATCCTACAGAGGTGATCATGGGGAAAAAGAGTTTCAGAATGAATTTTCTTTGATTTTTAAGTGAGATTCAAAAAATTTCCAATAAGAATGATACTTAACTCGTTGAAATCGAAAAACTAATTAGGTACTAGGTTTTATGTGAATCGCAAAATACCCCCGTTGCCACACTTCTCCTTTGAATTAAGAAGTGAAAGGAAGGAAGGAAGCAAGTGGGTAACATGAATTCTTCATCCTCAAAGTCCTCTGTCCTTCCCGTGGATCATAATCTGAACAAATAAGTGTCAGGTCGGGCTCTTACCCAAAAGAAAGTGGCCCGAACAAGCCAAGGTGTCGAACAGCACACAATTCTAAGGCCAATTTTTTGTGCCCAAATTTGGAAAACTCGCTCCAAGCTAGGCAGGCTTTGCAAGCATATAAACATGCCCAAATACCGAACTTTTTGCCCACTCGGGCCAAATACTTGTGCCAAACCAGGACATTTTTCCAGGGAGTTGATCACCTCTACTCTTACCTAAATTTACAATAGTAGGTCTAAGTCCCAAGAACGCCTTTGTACAAAAATACCTAACATATTGAAAGAGGTTAATCTCCTAAAAACTAACATTATCAATTATCAACAAAGAAAGCCTTGGAATGACATTATACCCCCTAATTAGATTTTTACCAACACTTGGCCGCAGCACTTTCGTGAAGAAACTTCAATTAGAAAGATGAACAAAACTGCACCACGGTGGCTCAAAGCCACCAATCCTCGAAACACAAGGGACTTCAAGATTCCAGATCTGTAACAGCTCATAGAAAATTTTAGTACAAATAAAAGAATCCGTAAAAGAACAGCTATTCATCAGAAAGAAAATACATTACATTTAATATTTTACGAGGTCAAAGATTTCCACAATTGATAAAACATTTTGCACTAATTAAACAAGTTAAAACCACAGTAAATAAAAACAAGCTTTAGACCGTTCACCTTCCTACATTATTATTATTTAAGCAAGATGTGCAGAATTCATTTAAAAGTCTGCTATAACACTCGACATTCAAAAGACAACTTATATTGATGTTGTCAGCTAATCCAATTTCCACATCTTTTAGGGTGCGTTCTCTTCACCTGAAAAAAACCTGAACTTATCTGAACTTGGGGTGCGTTCTCTTCACCTGAAAAAAACCTGAACTTATCTGAACTGAACTTATTAGACCTGATTGACCCTTATTGGAACTTATTTTTGAGTGTTGTGTTAGACTTGATCAAACCTGATGAGACCTGATCTGAAATTATTCGACCTAAAAATTATTTTTTTAAGGTGATGAAAATACACCCTTATTCAAAATTCAAATAGTACATCAAATAACTAAGAAAGCTTACCTTG
Source organism: Beta corolliflora (assembly GCA_947648045.1). Classification (NCBI taxonomy): domain Eukaryota; kingdom Viridiplantae; phylum Streptophyta; class Magnoliopsida; order Caryophyllales; family Amaranthaceae; genus Beta; species Beta corolliflora. The sequence goes on from CANSZD010002646.1 coordinate 226,222, forward strand.
GTACACTTGAAAATGCCACAATGAAGAGAAGAATCCCAACATCCAAGTTCGCAACCGATGAATAACAAAACTGGTGAAGCAGCCAAAACCTCGAGGCAAGTCCGCAGTTCCCTGGAGACACAACCAGGCTAGTGTAGCAGCCTAGATCGACCAGCCACACCAGAGCTCGTGTAGACAGCAGTCACCAACAGACTAAAACCCCTACAGAATAGCTAAAATGCACATCTCAACGAGGAGACCTACAAGCTTCGACACTAGCAAACCAATACTAAGCAGCCAACTATGCTCTCAACAGACAACTTCAAACCCGAGTCCAGGAGACAAACTTATCAACGACTAGCATAAAAACTTAAAAAACAAGAGTGATCAAAATACAGTTGTTTTAGACTCCAAATAGGTCTACATTTCAAAAGCCTGTAGATCAATATCAACCGGCAGCACTTTATATAAAACAATGTACAACTATCAGAAAAGCAGTAATGCTAGTCTTGATAAAAACAAACCCGCAGAACCAACCAGACCATTTCTGATTTTCCAACTTTGTTCAATAGATAAAAGCACATAGGAGAGACAAGAAGCACGGAGCTACAGCTCAAAATAGCTCAAAATAACCAAAGCAAATAGACACTATTCAACAATGATACAGAATGTAAGCCCTATTAATGCAACAAGGTGAAACAGAGGGAAGGTGGGTTAAAACGGAGAATTAAATAGAAGATATAACAGTTCCTAAAATGTATTAAACTTGGGCAGTGCCTTCTGTGAACTTGGGATCTTCACATCTGTATTTACCATCAGGTCCAATTCCAAATCCCTTAGGATCTGCAAACACGTTCTCGAGAAGTTGGCTTCGAAGTGGAGCGGGGCTTTGGTCTCCAAAGTCGACAGCATCTTCAACTACTTCGTCTATCTTCTTCTCAATGGCCTTCAGGTCAGATTCGGTGGCCAACTTGTTTTCAATTAAGTACTTCTTCAAAGCTGCTATTGGATCTCTAGAACTATAGCGAGCCTTCTCAGCTGCGAACACAAGTTAATCATGTTGTCAAAATGCAGGGTATGTTTTTAATATAATCCAGTCTAAATCACTAGGATGGTACTGATGTAGTTACTGAAGCTCATGTTGAAAAATTTAAACTAATAATTCTAAATAAAATAGTTCTCAAAATGAAGGTATCAGATGGCAATATCTACTCCTGTATGTCCTAACAACTTAATACTAAAAAAAGAGGGCAGTAAATACAACGGCACAAGTGAACAATATCTAGATGCCATCTAAAGGACTACTGCTGAGCACAACTTGGCTACTTGCAAATTGTAGATGAAATTACATCTGTCAATCAAGCTGCATACAGGTTTCATCAATAAATGACACTGATGTACAATACCTCAAAAGTTAATAGGGAAAAGGTTAAAAGCAATGCCTTCAACTCAAAACATGGCATCTCAAAGCCTGTCAATACCCAGGTTCTTTAGAAGATCCGAAGGCATTCTCAAACTTCCTACTTAATCAAATGCTTCAGCGTCAAATAAAAATCATGATGAGATTTCTTAATTAGAAATAATTCTAGGTTGTCACTGTCACTAAATAACATTTTGATCCATACACACTAAACAAGTAGATTTTATTTTTTTGCATGAATAAGCTCTTAGGCCCAATCAAACAAGGGGGGGAATCAAAAGGAAACTATGATTAATGCCACAAACAGAAGTCTAATCCACCATACTCCATTATACTTCGATGGGTTTGCTTGAAATGTAGAAAGGCAACAAGATCAAGATGGAACAAATATAAGGACCCAATGATATAGAAAACAAAACTACTGCACTCCACGGCTTAAAATCTCTTAATCTCCAACACCCACAAAATAGTTCTTGTTTAACTGCAGTCAGAAAATGACCTTGAGATCCATAACTATTACACTATTACTCGTTGCAAGTAAAATGAGGGCCAGATAAAGATCTATTGGAAATTATGATAAACTACAATAAAGCAATGGCCAGTGGGTACTGAACACAAAAACAAAAAAGTCGCTTTAGTTGTACAGAGCTCTTCAAAGGGCATTCTCTAGTAATTCATCAACTACTACTAAGACGACTATAGGCATTCTGCTACTAGCCAGACGATAGGCATGGCCAATCCTTAAAGACAATATAATTTCGTCACATCAATACCATTCGAACATAAACATTCATGAATACTGGCAAGCCTATTGAGGCAAAGACATTTCCGTTAACAATTAATGGTCATGAAACACTACAATGAGGAAACAAAATTGAAGAAGCACAATTAGTTAAACTTACCAGGGTCACGAAGCTCGTCAGGATCCGCCAAAGAGTGTCCTCTAAATCTGTAAGTTTCGCATTCCACCAAGGTAGGACCTTCCCCTCTCCTAGCCCTACCAATCGCCTCCTTTGCCACTTCCCTCACCTTCAAAACATCCATGCCATCCACATGGACTCCTGGCATCCCAAAAGCAGGTCCCTTTTTCCAAATTGCAGGATCAGAAGTTGCCCTTACATGGGACATCCCTATTGCCCACAAGTTGTTCTCCACTACAAATATAATGGGCAGTTTCCATAATGCAGCCATGTTCAAACACTCATAGAACTGCCCATTGTTGCAAGTCCCATCTCCAAAGAATGCCACTGTCACATCATCACAGTTCTCCTTAAGCACCTCTCTCTTATACTTGCTCGTAAATGCAGCTCCCGTGGCAACAGGAATTCCTTCCCCGATAAAGGCAAAACCACCAAGAACGTTGTGCTCCTTGGAGAACATGTGCATAGACCCTCCTTGCCCTCGGCAACAACCAGTGGCTTTACCAAAGAGCTCGCTCATCACAGCGCGAGCAGGGACACCCTTACTGAGGGAATGAACGTGATCACGATAAGTACTAACTACAGAATCTGTTTTTGTCAATAACTTGATAAACCCAGAAGATATAGCCTCTTGCCCATTGTATAAATGGACAAATCCAAACATCTTTCCCCTGTAATACATCTGGGCACACATATCCTCAAAAACTCTACCCAAAATCATGTCCTCATAAACTTCAAGGCCTTCCTCTTTAGTGATCAACTACACAGAAATAAACCCACAAGCAGAAATAATTAAACATCAAAACTCTTTCTGCATTTCCTATGATTGCAACGACAACAATTTCACCAAATCAAGTTCAAATTGCTTCTACTAAATGTTCAAACAAAACAAATTCCGATCACTAATTATAAAGTATATAACGACATAGCATTACATAATATTAACTATACGTTGGAGAGTGTCATGTGGCACACATACATTAGAGAGTGTTCCACATACATTGGAGAGTGTCATGTGGCACCGTTCCTTTGATAGGAACGTCTTTTAATATATTTGTATAGATTTGTCTAGTATATAGTTTTTTTTTTGTGTTTAGAGAGCCACAAGGGCAAGTGATGAGAATCGATCTCTTGGAATCGAGATGGAAGCTCTAACCAACTGAGCTATTTCTCACTCTCAGTATATACTTAATAGTATTAAACATTACTCATTTATGCTATATTTAGTTTCCTTTTACACACTTGACATTGCCAAATGTCTAATTTCTGAGTGAATCTATTCGGCTTTATAATCCGACATAAAAATAAGATTAATCATCAAAAAAAATGCAAATTAGCTAAATTAAGGTACTTTAGTAACAAATTAAAGTGAAATTGCAAGTGGGTATGAAAGAGAAAATACCAGATTTGAAGGAGAAACAGCAGATTTGGGTTTCCTCTCCTTAACAACTTCAGAAACAGCAACCACAGTAGAGGAAACAGATGGGTATTGGCGAGAGGATGAAAAGGGTAATTTTGAAGAAAGGCGAAATTTTTGAACAGATCCCAGAAAAGATGATGTTGGAACAGATTTAAGAGGATCAAAGAGAGGTTTTTCATTGGTTATAAAATTCATGGGTTGAATGATTTTGGGGACAGCCATTGCTGAAGGCATTATTTTGTAACAATCTTTAAAGTTTGGGTGATGAAATCAATGCAAGAATGGTTTGAGAGGAGAGAGAAAAATGGAGGAAACAAGAAGAGAAGAGTATTAAAAGGGCGGGGGAGAAAGACGAGGAATAGAAGCAGGCGAACTGGCGGAGGAAACAAAGCGAAGTTGGGGACCTAATCGAAAGAAATAAGTTGGGGATGATTTATTTTGTTCACAATTTTTTCTTTTTTACACGAAGAAAACATATTTCATTCATAAGGGATAGCTAAACGGCACCTACAATCAATTCCTGAAAAATCAAAAATTCCAACACCAATATATAACACCTTAAAACTAGATACATCGCAGATTCGATTAAAAATAGCCTTAATAAAAAACTTCATCCGAAACAATACTGATACGTGAGTTATTTCTGATTGAACTGCTTAAGTTGATGCATAGTTGTTTGGGTGAAAATACTTCCGTGGTCTTTTGGATTCTTACATAGAATAAAGATTGTTAGATCTTCCTCCTTCATCACATGAACAAAAAAAGAAATTGAAAACCCTAAAATAAAAACCATCTTAAGGATGGGATATACTTATTGGAAGCAAATAAAGGAGTTTTTGGGGCTTACCACCGGTATGAACACCAGTGGAAGCCCCTACAAAGATTCACAATCGAGGCCAAGAAGAAAAGAGATGAAAGAGAAAGAGAAAGGGAAAGAAGGGTAAAGAATGAAGGAAAAACCTTCAAAAAGCAGAAAAAACCTAGCGATGGAGGCTAGGAAAAAACCCTCCCAAGGAGAAACCCTAGAGAGAAAAAACCCTCTCAAGGAGAAAACCTAGAGGGAACCCGATATAAAAGGCCATTATTTTGTTCACATTACTGTGCCATTTTTTTAAAAAGAAATATTAAAAAAAGTACCGCTATAAATATAAGCTACTATGTTACGCCTTGTTTTTTTGGCCTTTGGCTGAACTGAGTTGACCTAAAATTGTAAGAAGAAACTAGCTAAAGTGAGCTGAACTGAACTAAATACAAGCGAGCTGAACTAAACTGAAATTGTGCCCTAAAGAATAGGATCTTAGTAGAGTGAGCATCTTCCGTTCGGGTTAAAATGTGGGCTAAGAACTAAAGAAGAATGAAATGAGCCTATATATAAGACTAGCACATAAAATAATATCTTATTTGATCGAGCATTAAACTAAATCAAAAGGCGTTTTTAGTTTTCAATAATAATACTTCGTTATAAGATGATTCAAACTAATCTCTCTACCCAAAAGTGTATTATTATTGAAATATAGTTTCACTTTCATAGTTTTTGGCATTTTGAAACCCTAACTGATTCAAATTACCATGAATAAGACATTAAATCAAACAATATGTTTAATTCCAAATATACAATGTACAATGTACAATTGAACTCATAAAAAAAAAGACAATTAAGTATCATATGACCAGCTCTAAAACATATATTCTTTCACATAAAACAATAACACAAGTCTGGGTGGTCATTAAACACCTAGGTTGTCAGAGGATTAATAATATATAAACCTTAGTGTTAACCTTAAATGTAAGTAGTTATAGCCTTCTAAGGGCAAGTAAGCGTTACATTGTTCCACAAACAATGAAGGATGGCTAACTAAGAATGATAAGTTGTAATAGTCTAATCTAAGGATTACAAGTTTACAATGGACTAGATTCAAGTGGATCCAAATTCGTATTTTTATACATGGATCCGAATCTGACTCTAATTCGCCGGATCTAAAAGAATTCATTTCCAGATCCATTGGATCCGCAGATCCACTTGAATTTTTTTTTTGTTTGAAAAAAATAAAAATAAAACACCCAAAAAAGCTATTATTGTAATTAAAAAGAATTATTAATTACTTAGTTCATTTTACATTTTACAATACAAGAACATTAACTAGACTATTTTAATCATCATAAAAATATATTATCACTTAAATTAGTCAAATATATATTGACATGTTTCACAATAGAAAACATATTCACAAGTCAAATCTGGATTGAATCTGCATCTCAAAAATAAGATCCCGATCCGGCCTGCTTTACCTTAGATCCAGATTTGCTGAATCCAAAATTCCAGAGATCCAAATCCTATAAAGCTCTATTAGATCCATGGATTTGGAACGGGCCCAAGATCCATTGCCAACCCTAATCTAGTCTTTGGTAGGTGATGGTAGTTTTTTTTTGAGGAAAAACAGCAAGAGCTTTTAGCTATTATTATTAAGTAAGCAATAAACATAAGCAATTACATGATCCAAGCTACTCGGACATCCTCCAACCCACACTCTAGTAGAGAATTCAAGTGCAATAATATGCATTATATTTATAGTATGAGCCACTAAATTAACTTCTCTAAAAACATGTAAAAATAAAACATAAAAAAACTAACAATGCACCAATTCTCCCTAACAATAACTCCTATGTGAGAGCCATCAAATTGCTTGGAGGCTTTCACATTCAACCACAATAAAACAAATAAAAAATAATTCAATATTAAAGACAAGGGCCAACAATAGTGGATTCATTCTTTTTTTTAGCGTAAAAAAACGACTACACATAGGGCCTGTTCTCTTCGGCATAAAACAACTGAACTGAACTGAACTGAATTATATTATAATTAATAGTAATGAATAAATTTAGGAATTGAACTAAACTGAACTGAACTGAATTATATTATAATTAATAGTAATGAATAAATTTAGGGAATCAAACTAAAGCGACCGGCCGGGTGAATCGGACCGATCGGCCGAACATAAACTGGGGAGAACATGGCCATAGTGATATAGACAGGGTTTGATCCTAGGTATTGGATACCATCCCCACGAGATTTTACCAACTAAGTTATATGACATCCACAGAGTGGATGCATCCTAACATACCATAAGTTGTAATAACAAATACATACTTCAAACATGCATTCAAATATAGTTGATTAAGAAAGATAGGCTTCTTTTAAATTATACCTCATACCCTTATTATCCTATGTAGGTTCCTATCGAGACTTCTAACCCTGTTTTGTTCTAAGCTTCAAACCTTCAACAATCACTCCACTACGGGTTTTGACCAATGTAACAACTTTAGAATAGCTTTTTAAACAAACATTCCTATAAGCATCTAAAATTATGCTGCTTATAGGATTTTATGTTTTCGAAAGAGTCGCCAATCCGATTTTTAAAAGTTGGCTGACAAACCACTTTTTTTTGAAACTTTAGGTTCGGGGGATGAATTTCCTTACATCATTCAATGATATACTTGTTACGAATAGAAGTACGGACATAAAGTTGATTAATTCATTAAAAGACAAATATAGTAAAAGTCATTGTCTTGGGCGTATAAGATATAGTTTTGGTGATCACCTTGTTTAACAACCAAATTATAAACCTAATCGATTGTCCAGATTATCTTATTATAAGCGTGATGTTTTTGCAGGTCTGATTTAACAATTAATAATGATGATCATGTAATTGCAATCAAAGTCATAAAAACAATCATGAGAATATATAGTAACAAAAAAATGTGAATAGTATTATATAATTCATGTACACGCAATCCCAAATTTAGATACCGATATCATGAAAAATAATTAGAAGATTAGTGATAAAGGAAAGAATTGGTATTGAGGAGGACCCTCATAATTATTACCTTTGTCGCCTAAGTCTTAAATTACAGATTTTGGGATGAGCAATTGTTCAAGTCTTTGAAAAGGATGTTTTGTAATACTCAATTCGACAGAGTTTCATTATGCTTTTGAAAGTATTTAGAAAGTATGAGTAGTAGGGAGTTTTTATATATGAAAGTGAGAGAGTATTAGAGTGTATTTTGTGTGTAGAGAGATATGAAAAAACTGTCAATGCCGGAAAAAGATGAAGCATATTTATAGTTTCAAATGCAACGCGTCTTGCATACAACCGGCCACACGCGAAATTATAGGTGTGGCCACGCGCGTGACACCTGTCAGCCCGTCAGCTCATTTTCAAATGGTCATATCTCACTCGTTTCTCATTGGAATCGAGCTTTTGACCAGGCGTTGGAAAGCTATTGAGCCAAATTTTCCTCTCCAACTTGAATCTTCTAAAAATATTAAGTGTGCTGTGAGATGTGACCTTATGAAGTTGACCCTTGTGCACAAACCCTTTTAAACAAATAGAGTTACTCTTATGAACAAAGGGAGTTACTTGTATGAATATATGGCTACTCTTAGCAATAAAAGGGTGTTACTCTTATAAACAAATATTGTTACTTTTATTATAAAAAGGAATACTAATCAGTTTACTTTTATGAACGAATGAGGTTACTCGTATGAAGAAAATGGATTACTTTTGTGAACAGTTGAGGTTACTTGATCAAATAGGGTCATCGTATGATTAAATAAGGTTAATATTGTAAATTAATGAGGTTACTCGTACGAAAAAATAAGGTTACTTTTGTGAACAATTGAGGTTACTAGTATGCTTAAATATGATCATCTTATTATTTAGTGAGGTTACTTATATGAAAAAATGGGGTTAGTTTAGTGGACAATTGGGGTTACTTGTATGATTAAATAGGGTCGTCTTATTATTTAGTGAGGTTACTTATATGAAAATATGGGGTTAGTTTAGTGAACAATTGGGGTTACTTGTATGATTAAATAGTTAAGTGAGGTTGCTTTTATGAACGAATGAGGTTACTCGTATGAATAATGAAAATACTCGTATGAATAAATGGGGGTTACTCGTACGATTAAATAGCATCATCGTATGATTAAATGAGGTTACTCTTATGAACGAATGAGGTTACTCGTATCAATAAATGGGGTTACTTTTATGAATGAATGGGGTTACTCATTTGGATAAATGAGGTTACTAATCAGTTTACTCTTATGAATGAATGAGGTTACTCGTTTGAATAAATGCGGTTACTTTTGTGAACCTTTGGGATTACTCGTATGATTAAATGAGGTTACTCGTATGATTTATTGAAGTTACTTGTATAAATAAATGAGGTTACTAGTATGAATTAATTGTGTTACTCATAAGATTAAATAAGGTTACTCATAGATTGAATGACATTAAATCAGATTTTTGAAAAAGATAAAGAAAAAAGAGAACAAAAGAAAAGCTAAATTATAAGACTTGTTAAATGTTAATGGCCTACATCTCCCACAATTCTCTTTCTCCCACGATTAAGCACTAACAATTGTAGGCCATTGCTTCATCTCCCACAATTCTCTTTCTCTCTCCCCTGACTTGGTCATCATCTACTGTAGACAAAGCATTCTGATTTTTGAGTTGTCAATGGTTGCTTGAGTTCTAAAATTCAGATTAAAGACCTTGAAGATTTTTATATCAATTACCCAAATTGGAGGTTGAAAATTGAAGAAATCCCAAATTGGGGGTTGAAAATTGTCTCCGGAGTTTGGCCTTATTCTTCTCGGTAATTCTCTCTCCTCTACTTTCTGTTGTTCATCCAGTTACAAACATTTTCAACTTTATCCATTCAAAAGCAAACCTTCAACCTTGTAAATAGTGGTGTACAAGTGAAATATTCAAAAGCATTCACTAGTTGAAAAAAACGCAAGGGTTGTGGTCAAAACAGCCCTAAGGGCTGCATTTTTGGCCCGCAGTTCTTGCCGTAGCAGCCCTTCGGAAAAATGAAGGGCTGCGGTTTTGACCACAGCTCTTCACTATCAAAGGGTTGCGGTTTTGGGCCTAAACTGCAGTCCTTCTTTGTACAAAGGGCTGCGGTTTTGACCATAACCGCATCCATTGTGACGTTTTTTTTGCATATTTTTACTCCTAAATATATCAAAAAACCGAAACATAACAAATTTTACAAACACAATTATTTACATAGCCTTGTGACAACATTTTTTTCATTACAAATTCTTGACTAAAATTGAAAAAGTTTGAGATAGAACTAATCTTTGTAACACCAGGATCAAGAATCAACAGAATTCTTATCAATTGGCTGCGAATTAAATCATAGAACGGGTAAGAAATATGAATCAACAGAATGATTAATACATCTTATTCCATAAAAAAAATCACATTTCAGTTCTACTATGCAAAGATTCAAAAACTAGCAGAATCACAGTTCAAGAACTTCAAAAATCAACAAAACAATGAAGAAAGATAATGTGACAACATCCTTCCATATACAGATCATCATCAACCAAAACAACTAAAAAAACACAAATCCAAATCACATATCCAAATCAAGAATCAAACAAACACTAAACACAAAGTCAAACATCAACATACACAAACAATCAAAGGAGAGAAACTTTGAAACTGGATTCATCTCTAAATCACTCGCATCTCTCTCATCGGACCACCAAGCCACCTCCACCTCTTCTTTCAGGTCGCCGAAGCTTCCTTCCCTATCTCGCGTCGTTGTTGCCGCTGCTGCACCATTCTTGTGTTGCTGCCACCATAGCTTGGCTGCACCATTCTTGCATTCGCGACGGCAGAGGAGACGGGAGTGGTGCGCTCGAGAAGAGGGGTGTGGTGGTGTGAGTGACGGCAGAGGAGACGCGACGGTAAGACGAAGGAGGATTTGTGGTGGTGGTGTGAAGATTTGTGGTGGTGGTTTGAAGATTTATGAGAGACAGAGTGAGATTTGTGAGAGATGAGAGAGGAGAGAGAATGAGGGAGATTAAAGGAGCGCTGAGTATGCGCTGAGTATATAGAATATTTTAAAAGCCCGCCCAGAATTCCTTCAAAATATTTAAAAGCCCACTGAAATATTTCACGGGTGGGTTAAGGGCTGCGGTTAGCCCAAAAACTGCAGCCCTTCGTTTACGAAGGGTTGCGGTTTTTGGGCTAACCGCACCTGCACCGCAGCCCTTGCACCGCAGCCCTTGCGTTTTTTACCACTAGTGATTTGTTGTTTAACTGACAGAGAAGAGAGAAAGAGAGAGAAAAAAACAATGGTTGATTGTTGACAATGGAGAGAGAAATAAAGAAGAATGACTGATTGTTGACAGAGGAGAGAGAAAGAGAGGAAAGAGAAAATGAAAGAAATGGGTGTAACTGGACCGCGTGAGACTGAAGAATGATATCCTAAATTAACTAGGCTTTTTTGTCTCTTTATTTTTTTAACGCGTGAATTATGCCTGGGCTTCATACATGGGTCGGCCACACGGAATATTATATATGTGGCCGGCCACATATAAGAATTTGTGTTTCAAATGATAATTATGGTTTTTGAAAATACGGCGTAGACAAAAAATACAATCTTGCGAGTTGTATAGGCTTGTGCATCAGCGCAATTTTGTTGGCGCTTCACTGATCTTGGGATTTGCTTAACATTTTGCGGTGTGCAAGTGATGAGTCATATTTATACATAGATTTTAGGTTCATTTAGGTTGCATTTCTATTTCAAATGAGAGCATTTAGGTGCATATTTGCATGATTTACTCAAGTTTGGCTATACTGCTATTCGTTTGCTTGTTTTGATGAATTTCAGGTGATATTAATGCAAATAGACTATGGTTGGCTAAGCTTGAGTTAAGAAAACATGAATAAAGAAGGTAGATTGCATGAGGATCACAAAGAATCTCTCGGGGACGAATTTGGGCTAGAATGAAGCAAAGGATTGCTGAAAGAAGTGCCAAAACTGAGTCTTGTACACTATTTTACTCATAACTTTTGATACACAAATGACAATGGATTGATTGTAATTGGGTTGAAAAGTAGACTTGAAGAGCTTTCCAATGACTAGTCACAAGCTGAATTTCGACGAGAGACAAGAAAGTTATGAAGTTTTGAAAATGAGCACTTTTGGTATTTCTTGCGGGCCCGGCCGGTCGGGATCTTGCCCGACCGGGCGGATCACTGTTTTGCTTTTCTACGGGTTTTGACCTGTCAACCGCCCGACCGGGCGGGAACCGCCCCGGCAGCCCGGGCGGGAACCGCCCCGGCAGCCCGGGCGGGAACCGTCCCGGCAGCCCGGGCGGGGCGATTTTTATGAGGTTTTAAGCACGTTTTGCGCTGACTCTTATTTTCATATAAATACTTATCCTTTTAGGGTTGAAAAAGGACGTTTTTTACATTATAGTTTCAGCTTTAGTTTTCCTAAGCACATTTGAATTACTCAAGAACCATAGTATTACTCTTTACCTTTTTTACATTGGATTTTCAATAGAACTTGGGATTTTTGCAAGATTTTTCTACAATTGGTATTTCTTCTTTCTCTTGTTATTCTTATTCAATCCTTAATTATTAGGATTTTTTAACTAGAATAATACAAACTTTGGCCCGTTCTCTCGCAATAATACAAACTTTTGATTATTTTTTAATAATACAAACTTTGGGCCAAAATTCCTCCAGTAGGTCATGACCGGTTCCTAACTTGTTGGTGTAGGTAAAATGCATACGTGGCACTCTCTAGGACACGTGGCGCTTTTTTATTGGTTGATTTTTTAAATTTGAAAAATAAAACCTTTTTTTTTTCTCCCTCACCCACCCCACCTTGGCACTTGACCCTGCCCAGACGAAACCACCTTCATCACCACTCTTAACTTTCTCTATCCTCCCATCAATGGCGAAATTCTCTCTGCTCTCTCCCAATCCTCACCGGCGAAGGAAATCTCTTCATCAAACTCACAAAACTCGACAAAATCGAAGGCGAAGCTTTCTCTTTCGATTCTCTTCGAAGCTGAATTTCGGAAAGTGGGTAAGATTTTTGTGGGTAATTTACCGTTGTGGATAAAAAAACCCAGAAGTTACTGAGTTTTTCCGGCAATTTGGGCCGATTGAGAATGTGATTGAGAAATCGGCATTAAAGCCGAGTACAGCCCTCTAATTTCGTCGACCTTGAAGGTTTACCCCGTCAATTTCTCTCTCCTCTCCTTTTTTTTCGTTTTCTCGCTCTTAAATTTCATGAATTTTTGTTGTTTTTCTTAAACAGAGGATTCAGATTCTTCTTCTTCATCGCCGAAACGCAGAAAAATTTCGAATGTATCTCTCATTTTTCCGACGCTTTGATTTTCTCTTATTTGAATTGGTTAATTTTGTTCTTTAATTATTTTTGTGTTGTTTTTGGTGGTTACGGGTGGTGTTTACGGGTGGTTTCAGGGCTGGTGGGTTTAGGGGTGGTGTTTCAGGGGTGGTTTCAGGGCTGGTGGGTTCAGTGGTCAGTGGCTTCGGGGGTTACGGGTGGGTTTACGGGTGAGGTTACGGGTGTTGTTTTTGGTGGATGGGGGTGGCTTCGGGCTTCGGTGTTGCCTGTTATGGTGGGGGAGGGAGTGGGGTTGGAGGTGGGGGCAAGGCGGGGGTGGTTTCGGTGGGTTGGGGAGGGGGAGGAAAGAGGGAAAGCTTTATCGGAGGAGCGAGGTGGTTTCATCCGTGGTGGGGCAAGGCGAGGGTGGTTTCATCGGAGGCGGAGCAGGTGGTTTCATCCGTGGTGGGGGAAAGACAGGGATGTTTCGTGGCAGTGGGGTGGAGGAGATGCCGGGGGTTGGGGGTGGTTCAGGTGGGTGGTGGGTAGGACGTCGAAAGGTGGCTTCGGTGGTGGCTATGGGGTGGGGGAGGGGCTGAGGTGGTTTAGTTGGGTGGAGGCTTGGGGGAGGAGGGAGAAAGAAGAAATATTATTTTGTAAATTTTTTTTTACCTATTTTACAGGTTCCAAGTCAACTTGACTTACTGGAGGAATTTTAATGTAAAGTTTGTATTATTAAAAAATAATCAAAAGTTTGTATTATTGCTAGAGAACGGGCCAAAGTTTGTATTATTCCAGTTAAAAATTCCTAATTATTAATTCACCATGTTTACTTATTTCATCATGAGTATGTTTTCCCAAATTATGATTGAGTAGTTTAATTCTAGGGTTAAGGGGATCCATGAATATTTATGAAGGGATGTTTATAAAGTATTGATTTTTGATGATGTATGTCGATTCCTATTGAATGTATTATCTCTATTCAATCCGATTTGGCCAGATTTGATTGTTATAGTATTGCAATATTAGGTTATGCACCGAGAGGTATAAACTTGATATTAAGGCTAGTTTCAATAGGTAGAATTGGTATTAATAAATTGCGAGAGCCTGTTAATATCATTCTATGGTTAATTTCGACTCGAGAGAGGAAATCAACCTGTTTGACTGCAATATTTATTATTGATTATTGTGTTTCATCCTGGATTATTGTTCATTGATGAACCTATGCCCTAGACTCTTTATTATTGATATTCTCGATATAGTTATTAACTAGTTTAGTATAATTACAAACAAACACTCGTTACCTATAATCTAGATTTGATTGACAATTAGGAAAAGAACACTGTTTCCCTGTGGATTCGACCCTACTTCCCTGACTACTATTTGTTAGAGGACTTTAGGATTACTTTTGATTAGGTGATACGACTTTAGCCTGTCAAAATTTGGCGCCGTTGCCGGGGACACGGTTTTGTTTAATTTTTAATTGTCTTAGAGTCTAGATTATTCCTTGTCTATACTAACCCCCATTCAAAGGAACATGTGTTCCCTAGAATTGTATATATATATATATATATATATATATATATATATATATATATATATATATATATATATATATATATATATATATATATATATTGGTTTAAATCTCCTCTGACTGTGTTATAATGGAGTGGAATCACCATTATGGAGCAAATTTTACTGATTGTCAGGAACAATATGGTTATAATTGTTGGGATGGTCAAGTGCCTGATTATGATGCATCTTTTGATTATTCGAATTCTAATTTTTGTGCATCTTATGATAATCAATATTCTTCCAATCCTAACTTAGATTACAATGGATTACCATATGCTCCCTATGAATCTTATGTGCATAATTGGAACTCCCCTCCCCAATTGGACTTGCATAATTATCCTCAACAACAATCATCACAGTGTATTACAGATCTTCTTGATTTAATGAAACAATTGACTGAGTCTGACAAAGAATTCAGTGCTAGCCTTAAGAAATTGTGTGACCAACAACAGTTGATGGTTAATCAATTATCAGGCATTCAACAAATAACAGACCAAAATATGTTTTCCTATGATGATGATGATTGTGTTGAGAATGCCATGTCAGTGGAGAATGGTGATTATATGACTCCCGATTTCGAAAGGAATGATGAAAATGAGAAAAATATGGATAGGATGAATGTTTTGGTGGAGGAGAAACTTTTAGTTACAAACCACATTGTTAATGAGCCTATTTTAGAGGGTGGTGACATTGTAAGTGAAACTGTAGAGGTTGAACCTATAATTTCTTGTCCCCATATTCCATTTTCAAGAAGGCTTGATCTTGTTTCTTCCCATCCTATTTTATTTCCCTCATATTTTCTAAATGGGCCACCATTAAAAGATACATTTGGCCAAGTTGACATTGTTAATATTCTTTCCTTGAGATCTCTGGTGTCTACACAACAGATACAGGAAAGCTATACTTTGTCTTCATTTTCTCCATTTTCTTTTGATTCTTCTTGTCTTCACTTTTATTTTGTTCCTGCTGACATTATGTTTGTGAAGATAGATGAGCTTGCAATCAAGCCATATCTTGTTTTCAGTGACATGTTTGCAGGAGCATTTGATAAGTTACTCAAGGCATTGGATTCTTCTGATTGAGGTTGAAGTGACGTGCTTTTGGTTGTGGTGGAAGTGTCAATACTGTTTGGCACACCCTATGTTCATTATCCGCCTTTTCTGTGAGTTGTATCCTTCCCTTTTCTTTTTCTTCGTTGTTCTTCTTAATGTTCACATTAAGGACAATGTGAAGTTCGGCTTGGGGAAGGATGTCACTTCGTACATGTTAGTTGCATACTAGTTTAGATTTATTGCTTTAGTAGGATTGTTACATGGTTTGTACCGCTCATTAAGGGTGGGAGTTTACATGTAACGAAAAAAAAATGTATTGTTTTCTTAGTTGCATTAGAATTTTTTTTTTCATTTCAGATTTCATATCATGTTAGTTTGCATCTATGAGACTATTGCTAGCACTTTATGAGAACCTTATTGATATTTTACTACACCTCCTAAGCATCATTCATCTTGTTCATGATTCTTCATAGCACAATTGTTTTGCAATTGATTATTTGTGGTAAGATTGCTTGATCTCTCTCTGGCTTGATTTAACTTTATTATGCAGACACCTTAACCCAAGTGAGCTTTTGTGCCTATGAACTGACGTATCCGTGTCAGTATTGTTCTTTCATGTGTGAATAGTTCCTCAGTTGTCGGATTGATCTTGATTTTGACTTGGTACTCTTTGATGTGTGATAGTGTAGACATTTTGATATGATTGAGGCATTTTTTTTCGTGATCTTAGCTACAAAGTTATTATTGTTTTCATATTATCCTTTCTCTATCCCCATTGAGCCTTTCTGACATTGTTAAATTGATATCTACATTATAAACCTTTGACCTCATTTGATTCTTGTCCCAAGCCTTGCTTGAGAGGAGCGAGTATTAGTTTTGGTTTGGTTGTATTGAATGATAAAGCTCGATTTGTGGTGTAGTTGGATGGAAAGTATGTTTAGTGAGCTTGGAAATTGAATTAAAAGTTTGAAAAAAAAAATTAAACAAAAAGAAATCAAAAGAAAGTTTGTGAAAAATGAAAAAAAAAGTGAAAAAAAGAGTTATGAATAAAGTGAAAGAAAAAGGGTTATTTTTGAATTTCTTGAATGAAAAAAGTATTGGTTATATTTGGAGATTGTTGGTTGTTGCGTGGAGTTGTTATGACCTTTTTTTGGGTCATGTTTTCAGTTACATGATGCTCCCCTTTCTTGGTTTTTCCACCACAATTTCTATATTATTTTCCATACCTTTAACTGCAGCCTCGTTACTACCCTTTAAAGTCCTCTTGATCTTTATGTGTTATATTATTTCATAGAAAGTGACTCGAAGGGTCAAAGTTAAAGAGTATATGCTTCATCTGAGTCGACTTGATTTAGGTTGAGTGTTATTTATTATCCCTTAAACACATGAGAGATTTGAGTGCATATGACCATAGTGAGGTCTGTCAGGTTTAGTTAAATCTAGCTTGGGGGAGATGGTTTGTGGTATGTTTGGAGAGTTGATTATGATACATAATATGCTATGCGGCTTTGTTCGATATTGTTTCGATGCTTGTTTTGTGTAGTGGTTATATCTCTCGTGGTTTCAGCTGAGTGTTTGGCTCTATTGTAGTCTCATATTGTAGGTGTTTTTCTTCTCCAATGTCTATATCTTATTGCTTGAGGACAAGCAATGGTTTAGCTTGGGGGAGTTTGATGAGTCATATTTATACATAGATGTTAGGTTCATTTGGGTTGCATTTCTATTTCAAATGAGAGCATTTAGGTGCATATTTGCATGATTTACTCAAGTTTGGCTATACTGCTCTCCGTTTGCTTGTTTTGATGAATTTCAGGTGATATTAATGCAAATAGACTATGGTTGGCTAAGCTTGAGTTAAGCAAACATGAATAAAGAAGGTAGATTGCATGAGGATCACAAAGCATCTCTCGGGGACGAATTTGGGCTAGAATGAAGCAAAGGATTGCTGAAAGAAGTGCCAAAACTGAGTCTTGTACACTATTTTACTCATAACTTTTGATACACAAATGATGATGGATTGATTCCAATTGGGTTGGAAAGTAGACTTGAAGAACTTTCCAATGACTAGTCACAAGCTGAATTTCGACAAGCGACAAGAAAGTTATGAAGTTTTGAAAATGAGCAGTTTTGGTATTTCTTGCGGGCCCAGCCGGGCGGGATCTTGCCCGGCCGGGCGGCTCACTGTTTTACTTTTCTACGGGTTTTGACCTGTCAACCGTCCGACCGGGCGGGAGCCGCCCGGGCGGGGCGATTTTTATGAGTTTTTAAGCGCGTTTTGCGCTGACTCTTATTTTCATATAAATACTTATCCTTTTAGGGTTGAAAAATGACGTTTTTTACATTATAGTTTCAGCTTTAGTTTTCCTAAGCACATTTGAATTACTCAAGAACCATAGTATTACTCTTTACCTTTTTTACATTGGATTTTCAATAGAAGTTGGGATTTTTGCAAGATTTTTCTACAATTGGTATTTCTTCTTTCTCTTGTTATTCTTATTCAATCCTTAATTATGAATTCACCATGTTTACTTATTTCATCATGAGTATGTTTTCCCAAATTATGATTGAGTAGTTTAATTCTAGGGTTAAGGGGATCCATGAATATTTATGAAGGGATGTTTATAAAGTATTGATTTTTGATGATGTATGTCGATTCCTATTGAATGTATTATCTCTATTCAATCCGATTTGGCCATATTTGATTGTTATAGTATTGCAATATTAGGTTATGCACCAAGAGGTATAAACTTGATATTAAGGCTAGTTTCAATAGGTAGAATTGGTATTAATAAATTGTGAGAGCCTGTTAATATCATTCTATGGTTAATTTCGACTCGAGAGAGGAAATCAACCTGTTTGACTGCATTATTTATTATTGATTATTGTGTTTCATCCTGGATTATTGTTCATTGGTGAACCTATGCCCTAGACTCTTTATTATTGATATTCTCGATATAGTTATTGACTAGTTTAATATAATTACAAACAAACACTCGTTACCTATAATCTAGATTTGATTGACAATTAGGAAAAGAACACTGTTTCCCTGTGGATTCGACCCTACTTCCCTAACTACTATTTGTTAGAGGACTTTAGGATTACTTTTGATTAGGTGATACGACTTTAGCCTGTCAGCAGGGGCATTGCGTTTGGCATTAGCCGGCTTATCCGTAAATAACTGTCGTATCTTATCTTTTATCAAATATTATCACTAAAATACAAGATTAAATGCTTCTATAATATTTCTTAACAATAAAATCTAATTTTATGAAATTATTTTAATAAAATATTTATTTAAAAATAAAGCAAAATCAATTAATTATCAAGAAAAATTAAATTGAGCTTTTCGAAAGGGTTCTATTCTTAAATACTCCATCAGGTTCTTAAAGATCCTCCCTCTTTCCGTTTAACTGCTTATCCAAAAGATCATCCCTCTTTTACTTTATTCCTTAAGTTTTCCCATTTACCCTCTCATGTCTCTATCATATGGGTCCACCATTGCACTATTAATTCAATTTTACTACATATTTTCTAATTATTACCTACCCACCTAACATTTATTACCCTAATTAATCCCTCTCGTTATTAATCCTCCCAACCATTTGTTGAACTCTTTGACCCTCACTAACTCTCTCTCTCTCCCCTCCATTATTGATCTCCAGAAACACCCCCCTCCTTAATTTAAATTCCCCAAGCCTAATTTCTTCACTGTCAAATTCATCGCCTCCCTTGTTTTATCTCTCTTCACTTCTCATCTCATATGAAGAATCTAAATAATTTTTCTTCGTCTTGCTCTTTTCATATCTCTTTCATTTTTTCATACTTTTAATCTCTTTCAATCACTCGGTTGAAATTTTCTTTGATTTTCCATCAATGGAAAGTGAAGATCTTTGGCTTAACACTGAGTTTAATAACGGTATCGCCAGGGATAGTGAATCTCAATGGGTTGATGTTCCTGATTCACAAGAAATTTCAACGGTCCTAGATGAGAATGACTCTAGAGATGTTGATTTTGATTTGCGGTTGGTGTTTCCAGACACAATTAACCAGATGACAAGCTCTAGATAAGTTGATTTCGAGTCTTGGTTTGAGGTTAGTGAAACACCAGATGTCGAACTTGCTGCTCAATTTCACATGCCTGGAATAGTGAAGGACATGATGATGATTCTATTGCCTAGATATTTCAAGTTAACACATGACCAACGACATGATTAAGATGCGTAAGTCTTCAACCTTTTAACCATTATTTTGTCTTCCGTAAAATTTTATGGGTTCCAATTTTTTTATGTGAGATTTTGTTAAATCCCTAAAATGTGATGGTTTTTGCACACATGTCATCACTACACTTTTTTAATGTAGTATTGTAGGTGTGTTTTTATTTTGCCTACGTGAGATGAGCACGTATTTGACTAACTCATTGTAAAGGTTTTATTGAAAATGTTTTGAAGTCTCCAACAAGTCTTTAAAGGAAGACTCATAAACCTAATTGGATAACTTATCCAATGTAGATTTTCCCGTCCTGACTCCATAGATGGTCAATGCACCGTAGACTGAGTTCGGGGGTGAGGGTACGAACACGGTCATGAACCACATTCGCCCATTGATGACCTCTACTTAATAACGATTCATGTCATTTTTTTTTTGCAAAAGAACAACCAAAAAATATTTTCATACACCCTACAAATAAATTATTAGTTCTAGGTTGGTTCATGAAACATAAAAAAAGACTACTTTTTTAGTGATACTTTATTAAGCAATCAATATTACTGGAAACCTAGCAGGTTGTTCAACTTATCTGACTAATATTAGAACAGTTCTTTAGGTCTTGATTAGCAAGGTGATGAAAGCATAACAGGACAATCTTATAACATGCATATGTATGAAAAATAAATAAAAAGAGATTAAAAATTAGAATGTACAAAACAACGATTTTTATATTAAAGATCTATATCATGAAAAAAATAGTTAGTAACTTCAATATGCGGCTTAGGTCTGAGATAATGACAACCTTTGGGGCCAGCAATCGTGAAGCCTGAAGATCAATCGAAATATGTGTATCTGTTTGAAAGTATGTGTTTAAATTGTGTTTGAAGGTATGAGTTTTATGAGAGAATTCGTATTCGAGTGAAAGGTGTACGTAAAAGTGTATTGTCGAAGTGTATATTCGTAAAGTATAAAGCTCGAAAGTGTGAAGTCGTATTCATCAAGTGTGTTTAGATCCGAAAAACTATTTTCATCAAGTGTGCAAAGTTCAAAAGTGTAAAGTCGTATTCATCAAGTGCGTATTTATAGGAAAATATAAAAAAAAAGATAGAAAAGATAGAAAAAAAAATTGAAGATCAAGGTGTGACGCACAAATCGACGTGTCAGGCGCAAAGTGGTGCGCCAGGCGCACCGCCTTGCGTCAAACACGTTTTGACAGCCTTTCTTTTAAACGTGTTTTGAACGATTTTCTTTTAACATTTAAATCCGGAAATCAATTTTACGGGATAAAATCCGATTTCAATTATAAAAAATCTTTATAAATATTTATTTATTTAAATAAAAACAATTAATTATCATTGAACAATTAATTGTGTTTTTCCAAAGGATTGGGCTCAAAATATTATTTTATGGACTCAAAATACAATTAATTATCATGAATAAATAATCGGGCTTTTAAAATAAGATTTTGGATCATTAAAATAAGCTTTTACACTTTAAAAATAGTTTTGGCTCTTCGGACTGCTATCCCCTTGAGTCATTAAATGGGGAGACACAATTATGTGTCTACAGAAGCCCCCACTTTGACTGAGGTTTAGGAAACCGATAGTCAAAATATACGATGTCGAGATGGAGAATGAATCTGAACGCTCTGCAATTTAGAACTGATCTATATATCACCGGTCTCTGTCAAACAAAGTTAGTATGCAGGACTATAATTACAAGTAATCTGATTATCTGTAGATGAAGATGTTAGCAGATAGATGCAAACAACTCAGATAAGGCACATAATGATGTAAAGATGCAAACTTAGACTCTTTAAGGATGCATGAATCGCTATGCAAGGATTAGGATTATGTAAAGCTAAGGAAGATGAAACGTCATGCAAGGTCAGGGTTATGCAAGGTAGGAAAGATGAAATATAATGCAAGGTTAGGGTTATGCAAGATTAAGAGGTATGAAATGTAATGCAAGGTCAGGATTTTGCAAGGTTAAGAGATTTGGATAGGTAGAGAGATATAGAATAATATTCGAAAACTATTTTGGTAAATAATCGGGGTCCGCAAGTGAGATTCGCAGCTTTTTGGGAGTTTGATTTAGAGGAACCACCACATATAGGAAGCCCCCCACTTTGGATAATCTTGTCATGAATTAGGCACTCTGAGCCTTGATTGGAATGTACATGATCTGTCTTGAGCATTTAGAGTTTTTCACTAGGGATTCTTCTTTCAAGAGTTGATACAGGCAAAGTCATATATCGCCAGAGACCATGGAATTGTCGGAGAGTCCTTCAGAGAAAAAAAGAGATTGGAATAAAAAAAGAAAGGTTTAATTTTATGACTTAAATAAATGTAGGTGGGCAAATGCTTTGACATAGCTAGGTTCAGACTCGAGTCTATGTCGGGATCTAGAAAGAGTATGATCCTGAATTCTAGAAAGTCAAATCATAAGATATTGATTAATTTTACTTTTATTAAAGCGGTCGGACCTCGACATGAGGATTCCTACGTATTCTTACGGAATCAGACCATTCGTAGTTTTGGATCTGATTTCTTTTTTTTTATTATGCCCTAACTTTTTCCTAGGCTGCCCTTTTGGGTTTTCAACCTAGTGGGCTTGGACATACCTTGGAGAAGGAGTTATGGTTGATGAAAGATTGAAAGGTTTAAGGCTTGAGGTTTTGATGAAGGTTTAATTGGTTGGGGTAAGGTAGGATCATGGATTTAGGTTATAGGTTAAGGTTTTGGTTGATCAAAGGGATTTTCAAATGAGAGGTAGAACTTGTGTGCAAGCTCTCTAGCTTGACTTTTTATTTCTACGCCTTTGCCTTTTTCTTTTTGCACTTTTTTTTTCTTTTTTTGTCCTTGCGTTTTCTTTTGCTTTTGCTTTTTTTCGCACTTTGATTTTTTCGCTTTTTTATTTTATTTTTGCCTGGCATTTATATTTTTTCATGTAGTGAAGTTTGCACACAAGTTATTGGTTTAGGGTATTGGAAGGTTTAAAGGCTATTTTGTGGAACATTGAATTTGAAGGGATTATTTGGCTAATGGAGATGATGGTTTAATGGTTTTTCTATCTTTGGTTGCATGAGATGGTTTATGGATGATGACTTATAAAATGATGGAGGAAAGAGGGAGGAAAGAGGGGAATAACTCTTAATCCAATGTATGTCCACTTTTTTATTTTTATTTCTTATTTTTTCGATTTCTTTATTTTTTTTATTAATCAAAGTCATTTAGGTGATTTAAGTTTCATCGATGAATTAGAAGCATATAAAATGATGGAAGACCAATGAAAGTGAAAAGAAAATGCATTTATTTTATTAATTAGAAATAAATAGAACAAGGCTTATAAGAGACAAAATCCTAAATGACATAGACTCGACAGGAAAGGCAATAAAAGAAGCTAGGGGAGTGACTCTCCGACTCAACCTAGAAAACTAGCACTAATTGACTAAGCCCCTGCACTGTTGAGACGATGCCTAAGGGGTTGTTGTTGTTGTTGTTGACTTTTGCTGCAGGCAGAATTGGAAGTCTACCATTATTATCAACCATATCCTGTAGAGCATTCTTTAAGGCCCAACACACAGATGTTGGATACCCATTCCCTTGGTGATATTTGCAGTAAGCATTAGGATTCCACTTCTTGGACTTATTCTCAGGTGCAAGGTTTGGAGTGGGGCCAATAGGCTAGATTGCTCCTCTTTGCTGAAGCCTATTGAAAGCTTCTTCTAAACTCATGCCCAGGGGAGTGAAGGTTCTTTGAAGCTATTGATAACCTCCTTTTTCAGTAGCTAGGGCATTGACATCATTGCTTTTGGAGCTAAAAGGATTGTTGTTACTCTTCTTGAAAGAGTTGTTATTATTATAACCCTTATTCTTGGAGGCTTGTACCTCTTCTTGGATCAGTAGGCCCACCTTGTAGAGTTTCGTGAAAGACTCTATGGGTTGGAATTTGATGTGATCTCCATATTTGATGTATCATATTTCCATATAGTTTTTAGATGCATTTAGGTTGCATTTTAGGAGCATTTAGGTGCATTGTAGTTCATAATTGCATATAATTACTTAAGTTGTGAAATATTACTCCTTTTGTGTGTTTTCGGTGTTCTTTGATGAATTTCAGGTATTGAGAACATAATTGGAGTATGATTGGACGAGCTTGAGTATTATGAGCAATTGGAAGGAAGCTACATCGATAAGGATCGTTATGAATATCTTTGAGTGCAAATTGGAGCCAAAATGAAATTGGAATTTGATGAAAGAATTGTGGAAATTGAGTCATGTCTACTCTTTTGTCCATAAGTTTTGACTCGATTATGATAATTGATTAATTCCAGCGGCATTGGAAAGTAGAGTTGAAGAGTTTCCAATGTTAGGTTACACGGCCTGAGGTGAGTTATATTATAGGAGATATGGGCTTTACAAGATCGCACTGTTTTGCTGGGGCCTGTTACGCGTACGCGGATTTGTTATATTCGCCTATTTAATGATTTAATTGAACTTCCTTATCTTGTAACTTACTCTCCTAGTTATATTAGGTTACCTAGTCTTACATATATTAGAAATCACTCATTGCGTCTCTTTCTCTTCCTCATATTGTACGTAATATTTAGTTTTCTTTGGAGAGTTTCTTTTTGTTCTTCAAGTATTAATTCAAGACTTCATCTTTCCATCATCAATTCAAGTATTCTATTTTATTTTATAATTTTGATTATTAGTTATGCTTTATCTTATATTTTATGTAGTTTATTTGTTTATTATATGTGAGTAGTTTTCCAATCTAGGGTTAAGCAAACCCTAGCATGATTAATATGTGATGTATGCCTTTAAATTCCCAAACTAGTTGTTTATTTGTTCTTGCTTAATTGATTGTGCAATTTCTAATACTAGATTCTGGATAATTAGTATTGCTATCATTTCATTTTCTTGATCACAACGGGAGTTGGGTTTTGACGGATTTGAGTATTTCAATTAAGGACACGGAGTTTTCCACGGGAGTAGGTAGAATGGATTGTTAGGAAGTTAGAGTGTCGCATTTAATGTCTTTAATTTGCATGATTCCATGGGAGTAGGCTTGATTGCATATTCGGGAAGCCATAGATTCTCGGGAGAGGTTTGTGGTATTTTATAGGGTGTACTTTTTTTTTTTTGCTAAGCAAGTAAGTAGATATATTGATCAAAACAAACAATTACAACCTAACTAATCCAAAGGGAGGCAAACCAACTAGGTTGGACCCCCTCACCTTTAGATCAGACAACAAGCAAAAGCTTATGATTACAATTTAGCCTAAATCATGCTATTTAAAGGCTACAAAACCAATTGAAATCTATTCGAGATATTTTTTAAGGCATTACAGCATGAATCCTTGCTTTAACAACACTCCTCAATTGTTGACATGTTACAGTAACACTAGGAACACATTGTTTCCAGTAGACTTGGTTTCTACTTTGCCAAACCAGATAAATTAGAGCTGCAATTCCTGCTAACAAAACTTGTTTGAGGAATTTAGATCTCCTGCTATTTTGAACATACCTGACCAGCTATTGTAAATCATCAGTGACTGCATTACATCCAAGCCAAACTTTAAGATGCATTAGACAAACAGAGCTAAAATAGCATCTGAAAAATAAGTGCTGATGAGTTTCACTAGTATTAGCACACAATAAGCATAGATCATTGGTGGCAATGCCAATTTGCATAAGTCTAGATGTTGTTCTAAGTTTTGCCTGAATAGCAAGCCAGAATATGAACCTGTGTTTAGGAAGGTTCAACTTATTCCACACTGATGTATCCCAATATACCCTAGCCTGCTCTTCTTTCATTTCATCGTACACATCCTTAATCGTATAATGATGCATGCTTTCAAATTCTACTTGAGTGTAAACTTGTTTGATTTGCTCTTTGACTTGGGAGAGTTTCTTCCAGTACCAACTAGTTATGAGTGAGAATTTAGTCTCACTCATGTGCATATTTTGATAGTTTTTGCATGATAATTTTGAATTTAAGTGCACTTTCTCCCTCTAATTTCCTCATTTTCATGCTCTAGCGGTGCATGCTAAGCATGTAGGATTCCATGGCTTTTCCCCCCTCCCTTTTGATCACTAACACTATTGTTTAGTGTTGATTTTGAGAAGAAAAGAGCAAAACAGGGGAGGAGCGGGCGCTCCTTGTAAAATAGGAGCGGGCGCTCATCCAAGCTCTAGCACATGGCAGGTTGAGGCAGGAAGTTTGGAGCGAGGAGGGAGCTACCTAGGAGCTGGAGCTCCTAGCATGAAGGAGAGAGGAGCGGGCACTCCGTTATTGTAGGCGTGGATTTTTCATTCCTTTAATGCCTACACGCGGTGTGAGCGCGTTTAGTTGACTACCCCATTGTTAAGGTGACAGGCTAAAGTCGTATCACCTAATCAAAAGTAATCCTGAAGTCCTCTAACAAATACTCCCTCCGTCCCTTAATAGATTGCCCATTTCTAATTTGGGCACTATTCATAGGTACAGAAAGTCCTCTAAAACAATTTCCAATATATAAGATAAACCATAGTCATGTGGGGTCTTGTTGGATTCGTCTCATGGTGTACATTTTGAAAATCAAACTTTTATAATTTTTACTAATATATAATTAAACATATTAACGACACAAAACGTGCATTGGCAAACGTGCATTAGAGAAATGGGCAATCTATTAAGGGACAGAGGGAGTAGTAGTCAGGGAAGTAGGGTGGAATCCGCAGGGAAAACAATGTTCTTTTCCTAATTGTCAATCAAATCTAGATTATAGGGAACGAGTGTTTGGTTGTAATTATACTAAAATAGACAATAACTATATCAAGAATATCATTAAAATAAAGTCTAGAGCGTAGGTTCACCAATGAACAATATTCCAGGATGAAATACAATAATCAATAATGAATAACGCAGTCAAACAGGTTGATTTCCTCTCTCGAGTCGAAATTAACCATAGAATGATATTAACAGGCTCTCGCAATTTATTAATACCAACTCTACCTATTGAAACTAGCCTTAATATCAAGTTTATACCTCTCGGCGCATAACCTAATATTGCAATACTATAACAATCAAACCTGGTCAAATCGGATTGAATAGAGATAATACATTCAATAGGAATCAACATACATCATCAAAAATCAATACTTTATAAACATCCCTTCATAAATATTCATGGATCCCCTTAACCCTAGAAATAAACTACTCAATCATAATTGGGGAAAACATACTCATGATGAAATAAGTAAACATGGTGAATTAATAATCAAGGAGTGAATAAGAATAACAAGAGAAGAGAAGAAATACCAATTGTATAATTAATCTTGAGAAATCCAAGCTTCTATTGAAAATCCAATGTAAAAATGGCAAAAATTAATACTAGGGTTCTTGAGTAATTAAAATGTGCTTAGAAAACTAAAGCTGAAACTATGATGTAAAAACGTGTTTTTTCAACCCTAAAAGAATAAGTATTTATATCAAAATAAGAGCCAGCGCAACACGCGCTTAAAATCCTTAAAAATCCGATCCGCCCGACCAACCCGGGCGGAATCTGCCCTGCCGGGCAGTCGCCAGGTGCTATATTTGCTCGTCACGCCCGGTCGGGCGTTCTTTAACTGCATCTTTCAAAGTTGATTCGCCTCGTCCGACCAACCCGGGCAGATATCGCCCGGTCGGGCCCGCAATGGTGTTTTTTCCTGCTTTCTTTTCAAACTCAAAATGTGGCTAAGGCAAAGTCGCTCCTCGGCTGGGGCGGATATCGCCCGACCAGGTGGTCTTCAGGTCCTTGAAGCCCAACTTTCAATCTTCAAAGTGTCATAACTTTTGCGTTAATTGTCGGAATTAAGTAAATGACCACTTGTTGGAAAGCTCATGAATTGTAGAATCCAACCCAAATGAAATGCTCGAGCTCTCGAAAGTGCATCATCTCTTGTAGGGGTATAAATGAGTAGGAAATGCATCAAACATGCTAATTCCTACAATAATCGTCTTGAAACTACAAACACACTACAAGAAACACATTAGTACTAAAAATAGCTCCGAAGAGCGTAATTAAGACCAATAATCAATGAGGGACGGGAGAAAAACTCTATATAAAATGGACATATCAAACTCCCCCAAGCTAGACTTTTGCTTGTCCCTAAGCAAAACCTGTCTGAAGATCAAGAGTTCAAGGAAGTAATAGTCGTTTCACCCCAACATAAAATCGTTTCAAAAACATTTAGGTAACTATAGATCGAATCCAAGCACACCACACATCACAATCTGTAAAGCTCAACAGATAAGCACCAATCAGGGATAAGAATCAAAATAGGCCACTAGACATGCACTACAAATCAATGAAAAGGATCTCAGAAGGGAACTCTCCACTCATTTGTAGAACACTCTCCAAGCAGTTAAAATGACTGCTTTTAACCAACCCCAAGTGCCCATCCCAACTCTCACACTCGTGTGTTTGAAAGATGATTAATAACACTCAATTGCCAAACTTCACCAAGTTAGTCCATAGGCTTGTGTCATCTCTCCACATTAGGTAACTACATATGCAAACAAATCATATGACTCATTGAAGGTTGTAATGGGGCTCATGGTAATAGGTGTGGTAAATATTTGGGAATGTGGTGTTCAAGGAAGTGAAGTATTAATACAACTTTGATGAAACAATCCACACAATATATTAAACTTCAACACAGTTACAACCAATTTTCTTTTCCTTCATCCCTTTCTCCTTTCATATAATCCAAGCAAAAACTTCCAACTCAATGTTTTTCAAATTTTTTCCCTTTTTTGTATTTTTTTTTTCATTGAAAGCCTTACTTGTCTCATTTTCAAAAGTTTTCTACTTTAGCTACTAGCTAATAAGGATAGAGGAGAGTCAACAATTAGGACTCGAAAATAATAATGCGGAGTCCTTCTTTTTTCATGTACACGAATTTTCTTTCTCCTTTTTTTTTCAATTACACCAACAACCAATTCCATCCATCAAATGTCAACCAACATACAATTCCTAAATACTTCACAACCAAAGGAAGAGAGATGTATTTTTTGGAAAATGTGGAGCTCATAGCGTGGTTATCAAAAGAAATAGGCTCAGCTCTGAGTGGTTAACTAGGGGAAATAAATGCAGGGAAGGCTATTTAGTCTTATGGTGCAATTTCCTAAGAGAGTCATAATCATTTTTGTTTAGTCATCATATAGTCAATGCATCAATGGAGAGAAAACACAAGTTCTAGCATCCCTCAGAGAAGTGGGCATACACACATGAAATGAAAAACTAGAATATATGCAGTTTTAAGGCACAGAAGCTCACAGTTAAATCCAAACATGCTTGTAGGACATATAGAGTGCCACAATTATGATTCTTATCATAGATCAAAGTACAAAAATATCATGCTCTGGTGATCAATCATTGTTTCATGCCCGTCAACAATCCAAAGTCAAAACACAAATATGATGACACGGGGCACAGGGAAACAACTATTCAACTTGACTCTGATTTTCTAGTAACTCGTATTTTTGTTGTTTTTTTTTTTTTTTTTGTAGATAACTAAAAAGGGAAAACTAACTAGCTATGCTGAACTAAACTATAAAAGCCTTAAACTACCTAAAGAGTGAGAGAAAAATACCATATACACATGAGACATCCTCCCCCAAGCTGAACTTGGCAATGTCCGCATTGCAACAAGGGGAAGAAAAGGAACATGGACCTCAGTTGTCCATAGTGTCATCATCACCATCATCATCCTCATCATCCGCTCGAGTACTAGTACCGGCGCCATTCCTCCCAGCACCACCACCATAAGTGGGGTTCCAAGTGTACCAACTGGGGTGTGGACCAGCCTGAGCTATTGTTCCGATCCTGCAATACTCATTATACATAGGAAACATAGCTAGATGCTGGTCAGTGTAAATGGTGTCCACACTGCGCTCGAGGCGCTCAATAGCCTGAGTGTTAGCAGCCATATTCAGTTCCATATTATGCAGAACACTCATCATCCCCTCAAAATCAGCAGTAGGGGGAGGGGGGTGGGAAGAAGAAGAAGGGATGGATGGGGCAGGTTCATGCCAACGGTAGGTCTGAGGAGGCTCAGGTACTGGAGCAGTCTGAGGAGGGTTTGTCTCATCACCTACAGGGAGAAGGTAGCTGGGTGGGACAGCGTCATCAGAGTAGTCATCCCCTATAGGTAATTGGATCAAGTCAGGATTAGGGAGGAGTATAGATTTTCGATTTGCAATCAGCCGCCTGAACTGCCGACCACTAGGAGTAAAGTATCGAGCCGAAAGAAAATGGTCAAGATCAAGGTAGGTGGCTCCCGGAACTACATTGTTCCGATTTTCAACATAACCGAAATGACAGGCAATGTGGGTGACTATCCCCCCAATAACTATAGGCACAGTTGTCTTGACACTGCCATCCTCCTCAAAAGTGGGGTAAATGGTGAAAATTTTGTGTATGTGGTGCATGAAGGCGTAGGCAAGATCAAACTGTATTTTCATGGCAGCAGGCCGTAGATATGTCCCTAGAGCAGTGAGTTCCTCACTCCGGGTTGTATTGGGTTCCCATCTCCCAAAAATAGTAACCCCAAATTTTTTTTAGAGGAATTGGATGCTCGGATTGTGAACAGACTTAATCTGCAGATGTTGGCAATTGGGGGGTCTAACTCCTGTCAAGGCTTGCCAGAAGAGTCCCAACATCATTGTTTCGGGTTTCTTTCTATCTCCCCTAACAGTCATCCCAAACAGTTGGGCAAATTGCCTAAGAGTCAGTTTACGGTCCGCATTGGCAATCCTAAAATACATGACGTGATCATGGGATGAATGTTTACGGATTTCAAGGGAGCTTAAGAATTCAAGGGTGATATCGGCATAGGTCCCATGATATAGTGTAAAAAATGCCCCGATACCAACCCCTACAAACAAGGTCCGGGTAATTTCAGTGATACCAAAAGCATGCAAGAGATCCCGACTAACAAATCTAGTAGGAGAAATTATGCGATGATTGAGTTTTTTGAATCGTACCCGTTGTTCTTCATCTTTGAAGATGATGTGGGGGAATGTAGTGTTTGCCTCAATTGCGGGATTTTCGTTTCCACGTGCACCACGACGAGCCGCCATTGAAGAGGATGAGAAACCTTGAAGAAACAACAATGCTGGACAATGTTAGAAACTTCACAAAAATCTTATTAAAAACGTCTTATATGGCAAAATTTAGTGTAGAAACACAAATTACAAGGCAAAACAAGCAAGAATCACCACAAAATTCAAACCTTTACTCAATAAACCCAAGAAAGATAGAGAAAGAAAGTGAGAGATTTAGAGGAGGAACAGGATAATTGGAGTGGGGAAAGTGAAAAAGATGAATGGAAGATGAAGATTTGTGAAAAAAAATTGAGAGTTGGGGTTGTGGAGATGGAGTTTAGAGAAAAGAGGGTGGTAGGGGTTTGGTTTTGAGGATAGAGAAAGAGTGAGAGGAAGAAGATGAATGAGTTGTGAGGGAGGAAAAGAGATTCGGGGGTTTAATGAAAAAAAAACCGTGTTTCCTGTTCGTCGCCCGCCCGGGTGGATTCCGCCCGACCCGCCCGGGCGGGATTTTGCCTTGGAAATTTTCGTGTTTTGCGTTTTTTTACCTTTGAGTTGAGACTTGCGGGCCCGACCGGGCGAGACGCGCCCGACCCACCCGGGCGGTGCCCAGTAAACCTTTTCCTTAGAATTTTTTCGTTTTTGTGATGTGTGCCAAGGAATTGGTGCTTGCGGGCCCGACCGGGCGAGGTGCGCCCGACCCACCCGAGCGGTGCCCAGCGAGCTTGATTCTTTGCGTTTTTTTTTCTTTTTTTGTTCATTGTGAAGCTGCGAATTGTCACCCTTGACACACATTCCTGCACGATAAAGTTCCAAAATATGAAAAGTTTTCTCTCATTATGCTAAAAAGAAAAACTACAAGAAAAAGGAAGAATAAAAAAGCCAAAAAAGATCAGGTTGCCTCCCGAACAGAGTTGGTTTATAAAGGTCCCGCACGACCATTTACCGTCCTCATTCGTCAAGTGGTGATGGTGCTTGGAGGTAGAGTTCCTCAACTAGACCCACAGTAGCACCTGTGTGGTACAACTTCAAACGTTGCCCATTAACCTTGAACACTTCACCTTTTTCATTCATAACTTCTACAAAACCGAACTTGTTCACTCTAGTAAATGTGAAAGGGCCTGACCATCTAGATTTCAACTTTCCAGGGAAGAGTTTGAGCCTAGAATTGTACAATAAGACTTTGTCTCCCACGGTGAACTCCCTTGGTAGGATCTTTTTGTCATGCCACTTCTTCTTTTGCTCCTTATATACTCGTGCACTATCATAAGCTAACAATCGAAACTCATCAAGTTCATTGAGTTGTAGAAGTCGTTTCTCCCCTGCAAGCTTTTGATCCATATTAAGCTCTTTGATCGCCCAAAAAGCCTTATATTCTAATTCGACGGGGAGGTGGCATGCTTTCCCATACACGAGCCTATACAGTGAAGTACCAATAGGTGTCTTGAATGCAGTTCTGTAGGCCCAAAGCGTGTCATCCAACTTTGTACTCCAATACTTCCTAGACCTTGCAACTACCTTCTCAAGAATGGACTTAACTTCTCGATTTGAGACCTCTACTTGCCCACTCGTTTGAGGATGGTACGCTAAGCCAGTACGGTGGTAGACTCCATATTTCTTTAAGAGGGTATCTAAATATCGTTCATGAAAATGAGAGCCTCCATCACTAATCACGGCTCGTGGGACTCCAAACCGTGGGAATGTGATTTTCTTGAACAAAGCCATCACTACCTTGGAGTCATTAGTAGGAGATGCCACGGCTTCAACCCACTTAGAGACATAATCGACCGCAACTAAAATGTAACAGTTCCCATTAGAAGATGGGAACGGTCCCATAAAATCAATACCCCAAACATCAAAGATTTCAACTTCTAAAATACCTGTTTGGGGCATCTCATGCCGTCTCGAAATGTTGTCGGTCCTCTGGCAAGCGTCACATGACATGATGAAAGATTGTGCGTCCTTAAACATTGTGGGCCAAAAGAAACCCGACTCATGGAGCTTTGCCACAGTTCTGGAGGGGCCATGATGCCCACCATAAGGTGAGTTATGACAGCAATTCAGAATGCCTTTGACCTCCCACTCAGGAACACATTTTCGAAAAAGACCATATGAACATTCCCGAAACAAGAAAGGATCATCCCAAAAGTAGAATTTAACATCATGGAGGAACCTTTTCTTTTGTTGGTAGGAAAAATTAGGAGGTAGTATACCACCGACCAAGTAATTAGCATAATCGGCAAACCAAGGGATCTGTGAGGTGACTGCATATAGATGATCGTAAGGAAAAGAATCATCTATGGGAGTAGAATTCATACCATCGTCATGCCCGATCCTTGACAAGTGGTCTACAACTACGTTCTCTGCTCCTTTCTTATCACGAATTTCTATGTCGAACTCTTGGAGCAAGAGAATCCATCGAATGAGCCTAGGCTTAACTTCAGTGCTGCGTGATCAGTGTAGATAATAACTTTGGAGCCAATCAGATAAGATCTGAACTTCTCTAAAGCATAGACAATAGCCAAAAGCTCTTTTTCCGTAGTGGCATAGTTGACATGAGCCTCATCTAATGTCTTGCTAGCATAATAGATAGCATGCAAGACCTTATCCTTGCGTTGACCGAGCACGGCTCCAACTGCGTAATCACTTGCATCGTACATTATTTCGAATGGGAGTTCCTAATCGGGGGCTCGGATAATAGGTGCAGTTATCAAAGCTTGCTTGATCCTGTCAAAAGACTCAAGGCATTCATCAGTAAAATTAAATGGAGCATCCTTAAGAAGGAGTTGGGTCAGTGGTTTAGCAATTTTGGAAAAATCCTTGATAAAGCGGCGATAAAACCCCGCGTGACCAAGGAAACTTCGTACTCCTTTAACATTAGTTGGTGGAGGTAATTGCTCAATCACTTGGAGCTTAGCTCGATCCACTTGGATGTCCCCTATCAGAAACAATGTGGCCTAAAACAACTCCCTCAGTCACCATAAAATGACACTTTTCCGAGTTTAAGACCAAATTACATTCTTCACATCTTTTCATGACTTTAGTGAGATTAACTAAGCATGTATCAAAAGTAGAACCATACACACTAAAATCATCCATAAAGACTTCCATGATAGACTCTATGAACTCAGAAAAGATACTCATCATGCATCGTTGAAACGTGGCAGGGGCATTACACAAACCAAAGGGCATTCTATGATATGCAAAGGTGCCATAGGGGCAGGTAAATGTTGTCTTTTCTTGATCATCAGGATGAATGGGAATTTGGAAAAAACCTGAATACCCATCCAAATAGCAGAAATATTTATGACAAGCCAACCTCTCAAGCATTTGGTCAATAAAAGGTAGAGGAAAGTGGTCCTTTTTAGTGGCCATGTTGAGTCTCCTATAGTCCATGCACATACGCCATCCAGTCACAGTTCTAGTAGGAATTAACTCATTCTTTTCAGTTTTCACAACAGTCATACCACCCTTTTTTGGTACTACTTGTACAGGACTTACCCACTTAGAATCAGCAATAGGGTATATAATACCTGCATCAAGTAGTTTCACCACTTCTTTCTTAACCACTTCTTGCATGTTTTGATTCAGTCTCCTTTGTGGTTGAATGCACGGCTTATGATCATCCTTAAGGTGAATCCTTTGCATACAAAAATCGAGGCTTATACCCTTCAAATCGTCAATACTGTAACCGATAGCCTTCTAATGATTTTTCAAAACAGTCAGAAGTTGTGAGAGTTGGCTGTCATCAAGTGCAGCACTGACAATTACAGGATTTAACTCATGCTCATCTAAAAACATATACTTCAAGTGAGAGGGGAGAGGTTTAAGTCCGGGTTTCTTTACCTCAATATTGCACGCGGATTGTACTAACCTCTTTACCTTTTGGCATTCACCAAGGTCAAGCTCTTCACTTGCTAGAGCCTTCTCAATAGCATCGACCTCATTGCTCCAAATACTTCCATCACCTATGGAAGAATCAAGACAAAGTACCGCCTCCAAGGGGTCTCCATAGAGAGCTTGGGGCATGTTATCATGGCAAATCACATCAACCACATCAATACTATAGCATTTTTCCTCTAGCATAGGACTTTTCAAAGCGGTGCTTAGATTAAAGGTGACCTCATCATCTCCTACAGATAGTGTAAGCATACCATTTTTGACATCAATTACTGCACCTACAGTATGAAGGAATGGCCTACCCAAAATAATTGGAATTTGCTTGTCTTCCTCCATGTCAAGCACAACAAAATCAACGGGAATAAAATTTTCCTACTCTAACAGGCACATCTTCTAGAATACCTAGGGGGTATTTAACAGAACGATCAGCCATTTGCAGAGTAATATTGGTAACTTTCAAACTTCCCATATTTAATTTTGAGGAAACAGATAATGGCATAACACTCACACTAGCACCCAAGTCACACAATGCTTTATCAATGAATAATCTACCAATGTGACAGGGAATAGAGAAACTACCAGGATCTTTTAATTTTGGTGGAGATTTATTTTGTAAAAAGGCACTACATTCCTCAGTAAATGCAACTGTCTCCACCTCATTAAAAGCCCTTTTTCTAGTCAAGATATCTTTCATGAATTTTGCATAAGCAGGCACTTGAGTAATTAATTATGTGAAAGGAACAGTTACCTGAAGATTCTTGACGACTTCTAAAAACTTACCAAATTGTTGGTCCAGCTTACTCTTGAGTTGACGATTTGGAAAAGGAAGTTTGATAGGAGGAACCTCAATGGCAGGCTTCTTGGCTTCATTTGTCTCTCCATGCTCAGTCACTTGCTTAGGGTTCTCCTTGTCAGTTTCAGGTTGATCTTGGACCCGTTCCCCATCGTTCCTCACACTCCCAGTATCATCAGTAGGCATGGGTGGTCCATCATAATGAGAACCACTACGGAGAGTGATGGCATTTGTCGAGTCTGTTGGCTGAACAGATTATGCTGGAAGAGCACCTTGTTGTCGAGTAGAGTTCGAAGTAGCCAACTGTGCCAACTGGTTCTCTAACATCTTGTTGTGAGCTAAAATGGACTCAATCTGTGCCTTATCAGTTTGTCTGTCTTTTTGTAACTGCAGCATCATATTTCTCATCTCAACCATCATGGGATCGGCAGGAGGTGCTTGTTGAGATGGATTGAAAGGTGGTCTAGAGAAACCAGGAGGATGTTGAGAAGGTTGTTGGTAGTACGTCTGGTTCAATTGCTGGGCCTGTGGTTGTGGTGCAGGAGGATTTAGGACATTAGTGCTCTTGTATGACAGATTCAGATGATTTCTCAATCCTGGATTGTATGTGTTGGAGTATGGATTGTTCTGCCGATATGATTGGAAGGCATTAACTTGTTCAAGCGAACTCCGACACTCCTGTGACCAATATCCAACTATACCACAATTTTCACACATGATCTCAGATGTAGTACCTAAAACAGCAACACTCGCGGGAGAGGAGAGTTGCGTATTATCCAGCTTATTATTAATGGCATTCATTTGTGCAGCCAATAGGGATATAGAATCAATCTCATGCTTACCTCCCTTGTTAGCTAGTCCTCGAGGGTTGCCATATTGAGAGTTGTGAATAGCCATCTCCTCGATTAAGTCATGTGCGGCATTAATTTCTAGTTTCATGAATCTCCCATTTACCGCAGAGTCTAGAATAAGTCTTGAGTTGTTCCCCAAACCATTGTAAAATCCCTGAACTAGGAACCATTTTTGTAGACCATGATGGGGACATTCTCTCTGGAGGTCCTTGAATCTTTCCCAAGCCTCATATAAAGATTCGTCATTACCTTGGATGAAATTTGTGATCTGACTACGCAACCTAGCAGTCTTCTCTGGAGGGTAGTACTTCCTGTAGAAAGCTAAAGCCAAGGTATTCCAGTCTATGATCCCAAGAGTGGTGCGATTAATCCCATTGTACCACATCTTTGCCTTGTCTCGAAGTGAAAAGGGGAAAAGAATCTCCCGAATTTGATCTTGTGTTACTCCCTGCTGCTTAATAGTAGAACAATATTGGCAGAAGTCCTGATAATGTAGATTAGGGTCTTCATTAGGTCCACCACCAAACTGTTTCTTTTCGATCATATTCAACAATGTAGGTTTGATCTCAAAATTAACAGGTTCAATTTCGGGCATTTGATTGCTCTTGGGAAGTTCAGCCAAGGAAGGTTGGGAAAAGTCAGTAAGTCTCCGAGCCATTTCTGATTCTCTTGGAGTAGTAGGAACAGTCAGGATTAAATGGGAAGCCACCTGAACTCAAACTCCAGCGCATAGACGAACTAAAAAACAAATAATTAAGAGATTTTTGTCCCAAAGAACAAGTGTTCTCTGAGACGAGAATGAATAATCTAGACTCTAAAACAATTAAAGGAAATGAAACAAAACCGTTTCCCCGGCAACGACGCCAAATTTTGACAGGCTAAAGTCGTATCACCTAATCAAAAGTAATCCTAAAGTCCTCTAACAAATAGTAGTCAGGGAAGTAGGGTGGAATCCACAGGGAAAACAGTGTTCTTTTCCTAATTGTCAATCAAATCTAGATTATAGGGAACGAGTGTTTGGTTGTAATTATACTAAACTAGACAATAACTATATCAAGAATATCAATAAAATAAAGTCTAGAGCGTAGGTTCACCAATGAACAATATTCCAGGATGAAATACAATAATCAATAATGAATAACGCAGTCAAACAGGTTGATTTCCTCTCTCGAGTCGAAATTAACCATAGAATGATATTAATAGGCTCTCGCAATTTATTAATACCAACTCTACCTATTGAAACTAGCCTTAATATCAAGTTTATACCTCTCGGCGCATAACCTAATATTGCAATACTATAACAATCGAACCTGGCCAAATCGGATTGAATAGAGATAATACATTCAATAGAAATCAACATACATCATCAAAAATCAATACTTTATAAACATCCCTTCATAAATATTCATGGATCCCCTTAACCCTAGAAATAAACTACTCAATCATAATTGGGGAAAACATACTCATGATGAAATAAGTAAACATGGTGAATTAATAATCAAGGAGTGAATAAGAATAACAAGAGAAGAGAAGAAATACCAATTGTATAATTAATCTTGAGAAATCCAAGCTTCTATTGAAAATCCAATGTAAAAATGGCAAAAATTAAT
The DNA here is from genome assembly GCA_947648045.1 of Beta corolliflora. Classification (NCBI taxonomy): domain Eukaryota; kingdom Viridiplantae; phylum Streptophyta; class Magnoliopsida; order Caryophyllales; family Amaranthaceae; genus Beta; species Beta corolliflora. Next base: position 264,195 of record CANSZD010002646.1, read on the forward strand.
ACTAGGGTTCTTGAGTAATTAAAATGTGCTTAGAAAACTAAAACTGAAACTATGATGTAAAAACGTGGTTTTTCAACCCTAAAAGAATAAATATTTAAATCAAAATAAGAGCCAGCGTAACACGCGCTTAAAATCCTTAAAAATCCGATATGCCCGACCAACCCGGGCAGAATCCGCCCGGCCGGGCGGTCGCCAGGTGCTATATTTGCTCGTCACGCCTGGTCGGGCGTTCTTCAACTGCATCTTTCAAAGTTGATTCGCCTCGCCCGACCAACCAGGGCGGATATCGTCCGGTCGGGCCCGCCAGGGTGTTTTTTCCTGCTTTCTTTTCAAACTCAAAATGTGGCTAAGGCAAAGCCGCCCGATCGGCTGGGGCGGATATCGCCCGACCGGGCGGTCTTCAGGTCCTTGACGCCCAACTTCCAATCTTCAAAGTGTCGTAACTTTTGCGTTAATTGTCGGAATTAAGCAAATGACCACTTGTTGGAAAGCTCTTGAATTGTAGAATCCAACTCAAATGAATTGCTCGATCTCTCGAAAGTGCATCATCTCTTGTAGGGGTATAAATGAGTAGGAAATGTATCAAACATGCTAATTCCTACAATAATCGTCCTGAAACTACAAACACACTACAAGAAACACATTAGTACTAAAAATGGCTCCGAAGAGCGCAATTAAGACCAATAATCAATGAGGGACGGGAGAAAAACTCTATATAACATAGACATATCATAAGGTTTTACTAAAAATATGTTTTGAAGTCGCCAATAATTCTTTAAAGGAAGAATCATAAACCTAATTGGATATTGAAACGAAAGGGACATCTTAGGGACTTATCCAATGTAGATTTCCCCGTCATGACTCCATAGATGGTCAGGAACCAAAAACTGAGTTTGGGGATGAGGGTACAATATAGTCAGGAACTATATTGCCCATTGCTGGCCTCTACTAAATAACGATTCACAGCAGATTTTAGGCAATAGAATAATGAAACAACATTTTAAAGCACCCTAAAATAATTAATCTAGATGGGTTCAGGAAACACACAAAAAGACTAATTATTTAATGACCAGTTATTATACAATCATTTTACAAGGTTCCTAATAGGTTGTCCAAATTATCTGAACTAATGGGAATAATTCTTTAGGTCTTATTTAGCATAATAACATGTGGGTGATAAAAAGGCATGCAGGACAATCATAATATTATGAACATTATATACAGAAAATATAAGAAAATAGGTTAGAATTTACAAAGGGACGCGATTATTAATTAGGAATCTACATCATGACAAGAAAAGGTTAGTAACTTCAATAAAATAAATATAATTATTCAAGGGCCCTCAGGATTATACCTATGCGGTTTAGATCGAAGAGCATAGTGACCTTCAGTCGAAGCAATCTTGAAACCTGGAATATAATAGGATCAAGAACAGTAATTGATTTGGAAGATTAAAAGTGTTTGAGTGTTTTGTATTCGAAGTGTATTTCGGAGTTTTCGAGAGTATTTGTGTGCGTAAAAATAATAATTCGAAGCCGTGTGTGATTCGGGAAATCAGCCCTTATTTATAGGCAAATTAAAACGTGCTCTCCACGCAAGCCCTGCGCCAGGCGCAGTCCTACATGGCAGGCGCGACGACACGCGTCAGGCGCAGGTTGGCCTGCCTGACGTGGTCCGTCCAGTTAAAATATTGCTCGTGGAAACGCGTTTTCAAAAAGAAAAATTTTATCTTGCGTCTCACACAAAATTTGCACCAGGCGCAGGACTCTGTGTGAGTCACAAGTACACGTGTCAGGCGCTCATTGGCGCGCCTGACGCGATTTGGTTAATGAGCTGGACGCACGTGGCGCGCTGAGCGCAGTCACCGCGTCCTGCGGATATTCCAGAATATTCATTTTTTATTCTACACGTGCTTTCAAGATGCCATTTTTATCCCTAAAAATCCGGAGATCGAATTTTCCGGATTAAAAATCTGATTTATGGGTAAAAGATAATAATAAATGCTTTTAAGAAAATATTTATTAAAACAATAAATATTAAGAAAATATTTATTAAAATAATAAATATTAAGTTGGCTTTTTAAAATGGACTTAAAAAACGATTCACGGGTTGAACTTACAATTAATCATCATGAATGATTAATTAGGCTTTTAATATTATTTTAAAACACATATAGCCTGGTTATTCGGAAGCTGTGCCAACTAAGACCGCGGTATATTTCATCATTGGACCCTTAAATGGGGAGACACGATTATGTGTCTACAGAAGCTCCCACTTTGACTGAGGTTTGCAAAACCGAAAGTCAAAGTACACGTGTCGAGACAGAGAATGATTCCGGATGCTCTGCAATCCAAAACCACCCTTTTACGCCAGTACCTGCAAAACAAGCAAAAGTTTCAGGAACAGACATATATGAAATAAATTTTCAAAATAAATTAAAATTTGCAAAAATGAAATGATATAGGTGAAAAGAAGTTATGAGATATTATGGTTCGGCTCATGTCGGGATAGAGCTATTATGGTCCCGCTCCAGGGTGTTGATGATTTGTAGAGCTATTATGGTCCGGCTCACGACGGGATAGAGCTATTAATGGTCCGGCTCACGACAGGATAGAGCTATTAATGGTCCGGCTCAGGACGGGATTGAGCTATTAATGGTCCGGCTCACGACGGGATAGAGCTATTAATTGTCCGGCTCACGACGGGATAGAGCTATTAATGGTCCGGCTCAGGACGGGATAGAGCTATTAATGGCCCGGCTCACGACGGGATAGAGCTATTGTGGTCCGACTCGGGACGGGATAAAGCTATTAAGGTCCGGCTCACGACGGGATAGAGCTATTAATGGTCCGGCTCATGACGGGATAAAGCTATTAATGGTCCGAATCACGACGGGATAGAGGTATTATGGTCCGGCTCACGACGGGATAGAGCTATTAATGGTCCGGCTCAGGACGGGATAGAGCTATTAATGGTCCGGCTCAGGACGGGATAAAGCTATTAATGGCCCGGCTCACGACGGGATAGAGCTATTAATGATCCGGCTCACGACGGGGTAGAGCTATTAATGGTCCGGCTCACGATGGGATAGAGCTATTAATGGTCTGGCACACGACGGGATAGAACTATTAATGGTCCGGCTCACGACGGGATAAAGCTATTAATGGTCCGGCTCACGACGGGATATATCTATTAATGGTCCGACTCACGACGGGATAGAGCTAATAATGGTCCGGCTCACGACGGGAGAGCTTTTAATGGTTCGGCTCATGACGGGATAGAGCTAATAATGGTCCCGCTCCAGGGTAATGATGCTGGTCCGCAGACCTAACGGTATGTTTTCCGCTGTTAATACTCCTGAGTACTTGTTGTCTCTCGAGCAAGATTTGTGTGGAGTATAGCATGTTGGAAGAATGGCAAAATTGTATTTTTGTTGCGGATTTAAAAATCCGTTAGTTTTGTCGCGTGCAATGTCGAATTGTAACGAATATTTGAATTCATTGGAAATTAAGAGTGTGGGCCCCACTTGGCTAAGAAGCCCCCAAGCGTGTTGTATAGGACTGTGCGCCAGATGCACAGGCCTGCGCTTGGCGTGGGATGCTGCGTTGGACGCAGTTTGCTACGTGCGATGTCATAATGAACATTTGAATTCTTAAGTAATTGAGCATGTGGGCTCCACTTGGTTAAGAAGCCCCCAAGCGCGCTGTAAAGGGATGTGCGCCAGACGCACAGGCCTGCGCTTGGCGTGGGATGTTACGCTGGATGCAATCTGTTACGTGTGGCACAGCGTTGTCGGTGTGTTGGACGCGCCATGTATATAGCACTTGGCTTATGTTGTTAAATTATAATGGTCCGCATACCTTGGGAAAATATAACTCGTATAAAGTTGTTCAATGTTAGGTACCTATAAATACAAAGAATACACCGATATACAGACAAACAATGCATGTTTCCTGTGATGTGGGTGGTAGTGTATGGATACGAAAAGACTTGACCTATAAAGAGTGACCTCTAGTACTCTAGACTTAAAGGTGCTATCGTGTGTGCATACGTGTATGTGTATGTGTGACTCGATGATTGACACTAGAATCCTATGGCTAAGGACGAAGGATGCAATGTTTTGACACAATGTTTGGACGATGCAGATATGTAATGCAAATGTAGAGATATGACACTAATGCAGAGGTATGACACTAATGCAGATGATATGATTTGATGATTTGATCGTTCCATGAAAAGCTCAAATTTTCGTTTTAAAAAACTGTTTTCGAAAGAGAAGAAAGGGGAAGCCTCCAAGGATGATCCATGTAAGTTATGTTTGATGGGATATGTGTTGTAGTCGTTACGGGCCTAAGTGAGCCCGTAAAACAGTTAGGATCTCGTATGGGTCTAGAGCCCACAACCTTTTGTATGGACTCGTAATGAAATCCTGATCTTCTATGCAGCCAATAGATTATATGTTCGATTTGGAATACGTTATAGAACGAGCTTTTGTAGCGCTTGAGTTGTATATGCTTCAAGGTTTGTATGTCAAGGGCCTAAGTGAGCCCGTGAATAGGTGCAATGTTGCATTTGTGCGGGTTTAAATCCCAAGATGTCATATATGGACTCGTAATGAAGTCCTTCAATAGGTCTGGACTTGGAGCCTACGATTTTCTGGATGGACCAGTGATGAAGCCCCCAATAAGATGGAGTTGATGGAGCATCCAACTTGATTGCTTGATTTTGAAGATATCTCGTCACTCTTAGCGGAAGTTTCGACCAAAGATTCCATATAGGGTTCCTAAGGTGAAAAAGTCAAGAAAGGCTAAAGAAAGGAACACTCAAAGGATAAGGCGCGGTCATAGCGCTGAGTGTTGAAAGGTTATGCTAAGGTTGGCTTAGAAGCGATAATGCGGCTTAGAAAAATGAAGTGATTAGAGTAAGAAAAGGCAGAGTCATAATGAATCGACTCACGCAATGAGGTAAGCTAATGATGCAGGTTCAAATCCCAGTCTAGTTCTAAAGGTAGGGATGAGCATTGAAAATTCATGATTTGGCGATCGCGCTTTTCTCATGGGTCTAGGCGAGCCTTAAAAATATGTTTTGAATTAAAATGGTCGGGCCTCAAAAGAGGTTGCCTACGTATCCATGATGGAATCAGGCCAGTCGTAGCTCTTAGCATTTTAATTGGTGGCCGAGCATTTTGCTTCAGAGCCATATGCAATGAATTAGGCATTAGCTTGGAGAGGTCTTTGGCAAGGGTGGATAATGATGTAGGTTTGGTTTGGTTTAAAATGGTCGGACCTCAGGGTGAGGTTTCCTACGTATCTTTAGCAGAATCAGACCATTCATAGTTCAGGCTGATGAATGAGAAGATGCCCCGACTTTTGCCTAAGTCGCCCTTATGGGTTTTCGACCTAGCGGGCTTGGGTTTGTCTTTTATGGCTTATTAGAATGCAATGTGGTTGTGGGTTGTTAAGAAGGTTTATCACAGAAGATTTGAAGTTGGAGGTTTTGAATCGAAGGTTTAAGATTTTGAAAAGAAAGTACTTTTGACAAAACTATTGATGGGCTTATTTGCAACACTTTTTTTTTCTTTTTTTTTTGTATTTTGCATTTTTTATCATTTTTTTGCTTTGATTTTTCTGATGTTGCTCTTTTGACTTTTTTTTGCTTGCCCTTTACATTGAAAATTGATGTCAAATGTACTTCCAATGAGGTAGGTTAAAGGGAGATGGATGTTATGTATTTAGGTTGAAATGGATGAGTAGTTGTAGTGAAGGGAAGGGATGCCTCTTTTATGTATGCCAGTTGTTCATTGCCTTTATTAGAATAGTCATGAGAAGTAGAAATTCATTTCCTTTAAGGCGACAATCGTGATTTCCTTTAATGCTCATTAGTGCAAGGTTAGAGAGTAAATAAAGAAACACTCATTTATTAATTGAAAATCATGAGTATATGCAATAAAAAGGGAAATCCTATATCAAACTAGGAAAAAACAAGAGAGATGAAACAGAAAATGAAATCCTTAGTCTAGACTCCTACGTCGCATGACAAGACAGCTTCGTTGCTTCAATCTTCATGAGGTCTCTTTCTAAACGAAAAGAGGAGAAGTGTATTTTTTCGCGTTGATTGGACCTAAGCGAGTCCTAGAGCTTTAACGAATATATGCTATTGGGACTGGGGCTGCGTCTTTGTAGCCTGGGGTCGGATAGCAATTGGAGTCTTTTGTCATCGATCATGTCTTGGATGATTGCCTGAAGGCTCGTGCACCTTTCGGTAGGGTGACCTTTCCCCCTATGATATTCGCAATAAGAGGCCTCATCCCACTTTGGATTTCTTTGCTCTTTAGGTGGGTCTTCTAGGGGTCCAATTGGGGCAATCGCACCTTTAGCCCGAAGTTGGTGAATGATTTGAGTATAGGTCATCTTTAATGGGGTTTGTGCCCGTCGGGGTTTTAAATAATCCTTTGTACCCATGTCAGCGACCCTTATCCTATTTGGGACCTCGTTCGAGAGAATCGGAAGTCTTCCATCTTCTATCATGTCGTGAATGAGGTGCTTTAATCTATAGTAATCGTTAGTTCTATGTCCATTCCCTCTATGGTATTTGCAATAGGCGTTTTTATCCCAATCTGGCCCTTTTCTATCTTACTTAGGATATGAAGTGGGTCCTATAGGATAGAGGAACTTTCTAAAATGAAGATACTCGAACATAGCACCATAGCTCATATGTAAGGATATGAATTCCTCCTTAGGCTTTCTGCTAGGCATGGTAGGCGTTTAAGGATATGTTACCAGTCTCTATGAATTGTTTTGCTATGAATGCAATGAGACTTCTACATGCCTATGAACTCTAGTTATGCATGAAGTGTATGAATGATGGATTATGCAATGCAAATGAATTCTAGTGTGAATGCAGTCCTGGAATTTACAGACTTCTAATGATGTGAGAATTCTAGATTTGACAGACTTTTAAGGATGCTAGACTCCTAATGTGCATGAAACTCTAGTGGACCTAGACTCCTAAAGTGAATGAAACTCTAGTGGACCTAGACTCCTAAAATGGATGGAATTCTAATGGATTTAGACTCCTAAGATTGACAGAATTCTAATGGATTTAGACTCCTATTATGCATGGACTTTCTACGGATTATAGACTTCTAAAATGGATGGCACTCAAGCGAATGAAGACTCCTAACATGGACAGAGTTAGACGAGGTTAAGAACTCTAAATGGAGTGAAACTGGATGAACCTAGACATATGGGCTAGATAGACTTATAGTGCAGCCAGAGTTCCTAATAAATTGAGACTTTTACAACAAGATGGACACTAAAAGGAATCCTTAATGATGTGCACATAAAGGATGGTTAATATACACGGAAAGATAGGATATCAAAAAAAAAGGATGAATTTTCGAAAAAAGATATGATAGGAAAAAGGTGGAAGTGGAGATAGAATTTTTGAAGTGGATGGGATAAGTTGTTGGGGAGGATAGGAATATTCGACTTTCTCCAAAAAAAAAAACACGACCATGCACCTAGATGAGACCTAATGGTGATAGAACTCGAACAGACAACAAAAAACTCTACTTTTTTTTTAGGTGAAGTTAAACACGAGATATTCTGAATAGCCAATGACTCAAATGCACGAAGTATTATACGGAATTGATCACCACATTGCCTAAAGTGACGGAAAACGAGAGATGCACAACAATAGGCCACGCAGCAATTTTGCGTGTGGCGCAGAATGTGCGTCTGGCGCAGGCTAACAGCGTCAAGCGCATCCTCATGCGTCTAGCGTGCTGAGCCCACCCTCGTGTTCGAGACAGTTTAGACGATGTTTTGATAAATCTGGTATAATTTCAAGACGCGAAGACTGACGCACTAACTATATCAACAGTTTAGGACGTACTAAGCTTAGGAAGCACTAATTGACGCAAATTGTTGACGCGAACAGTGGTCAGAAGACCAATTTGCATGGGACAAAAAGACTGCGTGTCATGCAACAGATGTGCGCGGCTCGCGGGCTTTGCGTCTAGCGCAGAAGTTTTGCGCCAGGCGCAACTTAATGCGTTTTTCGCAATACTCTGCGGCAGGTATATTGGTAATTTCACGAATGTTTGGGCGAAAACAACGATAGTTTTTAGACGCGAATTGTATTATTTTTTAGGCGCAACACATATCAACATGTTAATAAAATATGATCAGGCTAAAATTGCAATCACACATAAATGTCAAGTAACATGGATGCAAAAGTTCTCAACCTAAAGTCCAGTTCTACATTCAACTATTGGTCAGGTTTAGGTTAAGGCTGAAAGGGTCTATGACAAAGAGAATAATCCCACGCTTCGTACCCCTACTTAAAAAGGTGACCACGTGTAAGACGCACTCCAGTTTCAAGTCAGGAACAAGAGAACAATGCCATAGTTGGGTAGGTTTGCTTATGACTAAGATCCAACACTATGGCTCAGGAAGCTTTTTGGAAGGACAAAGCGCAAACCCCCCGGGGGTGACCTCACACGTAGAACATGTGTTAATGAGGCAAGGTAGATTATCCTTATGGTGGCTGAACAATAGCCATGCACATGCAAAACAATATATTATTCTAAGGCATAAAATAAGAATGAATCGTATTTTTCAAGTTTCACCCACTCATTTAAAAAAATTAATTTTTTTTTAAATCCTCCCAGTGGAGTCGCCAAATTGTTGGCGTGGATTTTTCATTCCTTTAATGCCTACACGCGGTGTGAGCGCGTTTATTTGACTACCCCATTGTTAAGGTTTTATTAAAAATATGTTTTGAAGTTGCCAACAATTCTTTAAAGGAAGAATCATAAACCTAATTGGATATTGAAACGGAAGAGACATCTTAGGGACTTATCCAATGTAGATTTCCCCGTCATGACTCCATAGATGGTCAGGAACCAAAAACTGAGTTCGGGGGTGAGGGTACAATATAGTCAGGAACTATTTTGCCCATTGCTGGCCTCTACTAAATAACGATTCTCAGCAGATTTTATGCAATAGAATAATCAAACAACATTTTAAAGCACCCTAAAATAATTAATCTAGATGGGTTCAGGAAACACACAAAAAGACTAATTATTTAATGACCAGTTATTATACAATCATTTTACAAGGTTCCTAATAGGTTGTCCAAATTAGCTGAACTAATGAGAACATTTTTTTAGGTCCTATTTAGCATAATAACATGTGGGTGATAAAAAGGCATGCAGGACAATCATAATATCGTGAACATTATATACAGAAAATATAAGAAAATAGGTTAGAATTTACAAAGGGACGCGATTATTAATTAGGAATCTACATCATGACAAGAAAAGGTTAGTAACTTCAATAAAATAAATATAATTATTCAAGGGCCCTCAGGATTATACCTATGCGGTTTAGATCGAAGAGCGTAGTGACCTTCAGTCGAAGCAATCTTGAAACCAGGAATATAATAGGATCATGAACTGTAATTGATTTGGAAGATTAAAAGTGTTTGAGTGTTTTGTATTCGAAGTGTATTTCGGAGTTTTCGAGAGTATTTGTGTGCGTAAAAATAATAATTCGAAGCCCTGTTTGATTAAGGAAATCAGCCCGTATTTATAGGCAAATTAAAACGTGCGCTCCACGCAAGCCCTGCGCCAGGCGCAGTCCTACGTGGCAGGCGCGACGACACGCATCAGGCGCAGGTTGGCCTTCATGACGTGGTCCGTCCAGTTAAAACATTGCTCGTGGAAACGCGTTTTCAAAAGATTAAATTTTATCTTGCGTCTCACACAAGACTTGCGACAGGCGCAGGACTCTGTGTGAGTCACAAGTACACGTGTCAGGCGCTCATTGGCGCGCCTGACACGATTTGGCCAATGAGCTGGACGCACGTGGCGCGCTGAGCGCAGCCGCCGCGTCCGGCGCATATTCTAGAATTTTCGTTTTTTATTCTACGCGTGCTTTCAAGATGCCATTTTTATCCCTAAAATCCAGAGATCGAATTTACAGGATTAAAAATCTGATTTATGGGTAAAAGATAATAATAAAAGCTTTTAAGAAAATATTTATTAAAACAATAAATATTAAGAAAATAATTATTAAAACAATAAATATTAAGTTAGGCTTTTAAAATGGACTTAAAAAACGATTCACGGGTTGAACTTACAATTAATCATCATGAATGATTAATTGGGCTTTTAATATTATTTTAAAACACATATTGCCTAGTTATTCGGACTGGTCCTCCATTGGGCTGTGCCAACAAAGACCGCGGTATATTTCATCATTGGACCCTTAAATGGGGAGACACTATTATGTGTCTACAGTTATACTGAGGAGCGGGGGACTCCTCATGTGCCGGGCAGCCACCCTGTTGGCAATAGGGATGGAGCGACCCAGGAGCTCTCTATGAGCACTCGCTCCATCGCCTAACTTTGTTTGGAGCAGGCGCTCATAATTAACAAGGAGCGGGAGCTCCTTGTTAACTTCTCGAATTTTTCTCGTTAAACGCTATTTTTAGCCCTGTATTTGTAACAATATAAATACTTGGTCTACTTAATGACAGATTAACTTTTATTCGAGTAAATCATTTTGAAAGAGTTTTTAGCTTAAGCTTGTGAGAGAAAGTGAAACCCAAGAGAGAGAACGTTGATTTTCATGGTTTTATAGCTTGGATTATGGCAAAAATTGTGTTTTTTATGCAAGATCTTCATTTCTTCTTCATGTTTTAAGTAATATCTCTTCTTCTCTCTACTTTTTATACTTTTATCTTTTTGTTTATTTAAATTTTGTTTACTTAGTTTGATCCATGTTTAGATTTTAGTTTCTTAACTTAATCTTGTGTTAGATCTTGTGTTGATTGCTTTAGTTGTTCATGTTTGATTTATTTTTCCCTTTTGTTAGTATTACTATGATGATTAGTGAGTAGTTAATTAGTTGGGGGTTGGGGTGAAAACCCAACCATGATTGATTTGGGTGTTTGAATAAGAAGTTAGGGGTTTGATTGGGCTTATTAATTGATCAATAGCATGACTATTATCTATTTGCATTCTAGTTGATTACTTGGATGTTTGTTGATTGATGCCTTAGTCAAATTGAGAGAGGAGATTAAGGTTGACGTTTATGCTATTTTCTTGCTTAATTGCTCATGAGAGTGAGATTTGAGTGAGGGTTTTGTAAATTGATATTGTGCTTATCCTTCGATGTATGTTTGAGACCATGAGAGTGGCTTAAATGTATGACCTAGGTAGTTTTATGCACCATTGAGAGAGGGCTTAGAACTAGTTAAGAGTGAATAACCTCAATTAGTTGCTTGATTATTTCCCCTATACTTCACCCTTCTTATTGCCTAAATCATGATTGGATGGTGTTTATCCCCTTCTCCCAATATTTTTATCAATTGATTTCTTGTCTAATCATTTAGCGTCTTCCTAATAAGGTCCTATTTAATTAGTTAATTTAGTTCTTAGTTTAGTAAACCAAAAATCTTGCTAAACCTTCGACTTAGCTTGCAACAATTAGCAATATTAGTGTTCTTGCTATTCCCTGCGGATTTCGACCCTTACTTATCACTTTACCTAGTTTAGTGATTTAGTTAGGTTTTGTTTGACGATTAGGAGATTTGTAACGACCAAATTTCCCTTTGTCAAAATGGCGTCGTTGCCGGGGAATAGCGTCTGTCGGCGCATAAGCATAACCGCAGCCCTTCTTTGTACAAAGGGATGCGGTTTTGACCATAACCGCAACCCTTTTGACCAAAAAAAAAAAATTTTTTTTTTTGCATTTTGTTACTCCTAAATATATCAAGAAATTTACAACATAAATTGTAATATTGAAAAGCTACGCAAATGCTAAATGCCTATCACCTAATTAGCAAGTATCTAATCATAATCATAATTTAAATCTTATTATCAGCATTAAAAACCTACAATACAACATAATTTCAAGAAAAACAAAAGATTGAGAGCAACTGCTACCTAACATAAATTCTCAAACTCAATACATCTATTCGAAGACAAAGTTGAACTTGAACCAAAAAAAAAATTTACTTCAGCGACGAGAGAAACTAAATGTCGACCAAACCCTAAATCTAGATGCAGCGACGGCGAAGGCGACGAGACGAGACGGTGAGTGGTGTGATGGTGTTCGTTGTTGGTGCGCGCGAGGAGTGGCTGCGTGGTGTTGCTGTTGTTGCGTCGTTGAGAGAGAGAGAAATTAAGTGCCACGTGAAGAGAATTAAACTCCAAAAAATTACTAGAGAATGAACATTTGATTCAAAATTAAGAAGATCGAATGTGTCTTTCAAACAGATAAAATTTGATGAACAAACAATTAGCATCATAAACATTAGATTTTGACATTTTGTAGCAAAAGATGACAACAGGAAACGAATTGTTCGATTCAATCTAATTTTTTTTATTTCAATTTCGAAGTGACGAAAACACATAGAAAACCCTAATTAAGAGAGAGAGAAACCTGGGAGAAGGAAGGCGAAGGTCGGAGAAGAAAGAGGAGGTAGAAGACGATGATTCACCGGAAAAGTGAGAATTCCGGTGGAAATTCGGCAATGGAGTCGACGAAGAAGGGATGATAGCGAAATACACAATTTTTTTAAATTAAACTAAATTTCTATTGTTGTCCTGTTGTGGTCTGTTGGCGTGAGAGAGAAGGGAGGAGGGTGAGAGAGACGGGTGTTGCGTCGCTGCTATTAGCGTGACGGTGGAAGCAGCGTGCTTTGGTGCAGCAGCGTACCAGAGCGGCGAACTCTAGCCGAGGTAGAAGAGAGAGAGGCAGGGAAGGAGATTGTGAGAGAGGAGAGAGGCAGGGAAGGAGAGAGAATGAGGGAGATTAAAGGAGCGCTAGGGTTTAGGGATATTTTAAAAGCCCGCCCAGAATTCCTTCCAAAATATTTAAAAGCCCACTGAAATAATGTTTTCGCGGGTGAGTTAAGGGCTGCGGTTAGCCCAAAAACGCAGCCCTTCGTAAAACGAAGGGCTGCGGTTTTTGGGCTAACCGCATCACTTAACTATTAAGGGCTGTGTTTTCAAAAAAACGCAGCCCTTGCACCGCAGCCCTTGCGTTTTTTTCCACTAGTGGTTAGAAGTCTTTGATGTTTGGGCCATAGACTTTATGAGGCCATTTCCTTCATCATGTGGCAACAAATACATCTTGGTGGTAGTTGACTACGTGTCCAAATGGATTGAAGCTATAGCCTCCCCCACCAATGATGCGAAGGTGGTGATGAAGTTGTTTAAGAAGACTATTCTCCCACGGTTTGGAGTCCCTAGGGCCATAATTATTGATGGTGGCTCTCACTTTGCGAAAAAGTCTTCTCGTGCACTTTTGGCCAAGTATGGGGTGCACCACAAGGTGGGTTTGTCCTACCATCCCCAAACTAGTGGTCAAGCGGAGATTTCTGACCGCGAATTGAAGATCATCCTTGAGAAAACCGTGGAGAGGCATAGGAAAGATTAGTCCTACCATCTCCTTAAGTCTTGCCACTATGGGCAATCAAGACTCTCAATTTTGATTTGGCTAGTGTGGGTGAAAAACGCCTATTGGAATTGCATGAGTTAGAAGAGCTAAGGATGAATGCTTATGATTGCGCTAGTGTCTATAAGGCAAGAACTAAGGAGTGGCATGACAAACGCATCAACAAGAAGGAATTTCATGAAGGTGGCAAGCTACTACTCTATAATTCAAGATTGAAGCTTTTTCCCTTTTGAGGTGAAAAAGATTTTTCCGGATGGTGCGGTTGAGGTTTGTAGCAAGGACTTGGAATCTTTCAAAGTGACTGGCCAATGTCTCAAGATCTACTATGAGGGAGACACACTTGGAAAAGTCCTATCCCTCGAACTCAAGGAGTTCACCTCCCCTACACCAACTTAATTTGAGAGGTAAAGTCAAGCTAATGACTCAAAACAAAGCGCTTGCAGGAGGCAACCCAATCTCTTTCCCTTCTTCCTTTCACTCTTTTTTTTCATTTTTTCAAGCATTTTCATGTACTTATTTTCTTTTTATGCACTAACCTTTTTGTGTTCATGTTCTTTTACTTTTTACATTTATTTAAAAAAAAAGAAGAAAAGATAAAAAAATTTGGCAGAAATCAACAGAGGAGCGGGCGCTCCTCTGCAGTAAGGAGCGGGCGCTCCGTGCAACATTGCCTTAATTCAAAAAAACAGCAGGTTGGCAGAAGGGGGTGAGCGGATGATGAGCGCCCAAGGAGCGAGAGCTCCACGACGAGCGGGAGCTCCTAACATTTTTTTCCCCGAAGCAGAAAAACAACAGCAACTAGTCAGTAAGTTGGAGAGCCCAAGGAGCGATCAAGGAGCGAGCGCTCCTATTCCCAGTGCCAAAAGGGAAAACACTCCATGTTAAGTAGGAGCGGGCGCTTATTTTCTGATAATTTAGATAGTTTTTGCATGATAATTTTGAATTTAAGTGCACTTTCTCCCTCTAATTTCCTCATTTTCATGCTCTAGCGGTGCATGCTAAGCAAGTAGGATTCCATGGCTTTTCCCCTTCCCCTTTGATCACTAACACTATTGTTTAGTGTTGATTTATTAGAAGAAAAGAGAAAAACAGGGGAGGAGCGGGCGCTCCTTGTAAAATAGGAGCGGACGCTCCTCCAAGCTCTAGCACATGGCAGGTTGAGGTAGGAAGTTTGGAGCGAGGAGGGAGCTACCTAAGAGCTGGAGCTCCTAGCATGAAGGAGAGAGAAGCGGGCGCTCTCAAGGAAAGAGGAGCGGGCGCTCCAATGTGTGATGAAGGATGCACAAGGAAGCGGTATCTTGGAGCTACCCAGGAGCTCCCATTGAGCAAGTGCTCCTGGCGCGCATTTGACACGGAGCGGGCGCTCCGTTATACAGAGGAGAGGACGCTCCTCATGTGCTGGGCAGCCACCCTGTTGGCAGTAGGGATGGAGAGACACATGAGCTCTCTATGAGCACTCGCCCCATCGCCTAACTTTGTTTGGAGCGGGCGCTCATAATTCACAAGGAGCGGGTGCTCCTTGTTAATTTCTCGACTTTTTCTCGTTAAACGCTGTTTTTAGCCCCGTTTTTGTAGTAATATAAATACTTGGTCTACTTAATGACGGATTAACTTTTATTCCAGTAAATCATTTTGAGAGAGTTTTTAGCTTAACCTAGTGAGAGAAAGTGAATCCCTAGAGAGAGAACATAGATTTTCATGGTTTTGTAGCTTGGATTATGGCAAAAATTGTGTTTTTTATGCAAGATCTTCATTTCTTCTTCATGGTTTAAGTAATATCTCTTTTTCTCTCTACTTTTTATACTTTTATCTTTTTGTTTATTATAATTTTGTTTACTTAGTTTGATCCATGTTTACACGAGTAGAATAATTGCTTATTGTTGTGGTGGTATTGTTGCGGTTTTACCCATACACAACAATAAATCACATGAAAAGAAAAGATAAAATATAAAATAGACCTATTGTTGTGGTTTTCAGCCAAAACCACAACAATAGGTCTCAACGGAAAAAAAATTCAAATTTTAGTTGACTGTTTTGACCAAATCTATTGCTGTGGTTTCCAGCCGAAACCGCATCAATATATTAAAATATTATTTTTTTAATAATATTTAAACCTATTGTTGTGGTTCCTAGGAAAACCCGCAGCAATAGACTCTTAAATTAATAAAAGAACCCAGCTAGGGTTTCTTTTTTAAGGTGAGAGAAAGATGAGCGCGCCTCATTCGGTCTCTCTCACTCGTTTTTCCTTCCTTCTCTCTCACTCTCATTCTCATTCTTCCTCACGCCTCCTCATCCTATCTCTTACTCTCATTATTCCTTCATCCCTCTCTCACTCTCATTCTTCCTTCCTCCCTCTTTCATTGTCTGGCGCCATTAAAGCCGAACCTCGTCGATTTCGCTGCTCTCAGTCGCCCCTCCATTAAAATGTCTATAAAATTCGATCCTGCCCAAATTCAGATCTCCTCTCACTAGTTATTCGACTCCTTCCATTTTCGCTGAAATCTTCATCTTTCATCCACTCAAACTGTCGAGTCTCACACTCACTCCTCCTCGAATCTGCGTTTCCTCTCATCAACACCGCCGGCTGTAGCGGTTCATTGACATCCGTGTGGCGGTTTTTGTGAATGATCGGTTTGTTGCTGACTCCGTTGAGAGTTCTTCTTCGTCGGTCGTTCGAAGCCCGGCATTTGTCGTTTAACCACAAGAACCCCGATGTTGTTTGTTGTTCGACCACAAGAACCATACAGAGGCAAAGCCTCCTTCGGCGGTTCTTCGGCAGTTTAGATCTGTTCTTAGTTTTTTTTTTCTGTTTTTTCCTTTAGACCGGTTCTTACTATTGTTATTCGACCACAAGAACCAGACAAAGATCAAGATTTCTGATTTTCTTACTATTTTCGGCTGTTGATGTATTTTTTTTTCGATTTTCTTCAATTTTATGTTTTTAGAGTTAATATGATGTTAGGGTTTCTGATTTTTGGTTTTTTATATTTTTCTTTTGTATCTATATTTCAATTGGATTTTTTTGGTATAAGTACATCTAAAGAATTAATATGATGTAGTGTCTTATTTTCTTTCTATATTTTTATCTTATGGCAAACTGGAAAATAAATTTTTTTTACCTGGTTGTACTTATTGCTGCGGTTTCCCAAAACCGCAGCAATAGAGTCACTTACTGCTGCGGTTCCTATCCAAAACCGCAGCAATAGGTTGCATTTTTTGATTAAAAAAAATACATGTTTTGCGGTTTTGTGTAGAAACCGCAGCAATAGGTGGTTCTATTACTGCGGTTAAAAACTGCAGCAATAGGTAAATTACCTATTGTTGCGCCCTTAACTGCTGCGCGGCCAAAACCGCCGCAATTGGCCACTTAATGACCGTAGCAATAAGCAATTATTCTACTAGTGTTAGATTTTAGTTTCTTAACTTAATCTTGTGTTAGATCTTGTGTTGATTGCTTTAGTTGTTCATGTTTGATTTATTTTTCCCTTTTATTAGTATTACTATAATAATTATGATGATTAGTGAGTAGTTAATTAGTTGGGGGTTGGGGTGAAAACCCAACCATGATTGATTTGGATGTTTGAATAAGAAGTTAGGGGTTTGATTGGGCTTATTAATTAATCAATAGCATGACTGTTATCTACTTGCATTCTAGTTGATTACTTGGATGTTTGTTGATTGATGCCTTAGTCAGATTGAGAGAGGAGATTAAGGTTGGCGTTTATGCTATTTTCTTGCTTAATTGCTCATGAGAGTGAGATTTGAGTGAGGGTTTTGTAAATGGACATTGTGCTTATCCTTGGATGTATGTTTGAGACCATGAGAGTGGCTAGTGTGACCTAGGTAGTTTTATGCACCCTTTAGAGAGGGCTTAGAATTAAGAGTGAATAACCTCAATTAGTTGCTTGATTCTTTCCCCTATACGTCGCCCTTCTTATTGCCTAAATCATGATTGGATGATGTTTATCCCCTTCTCCCAATGTTTTTATCAATTGATTTCTTGTCTAATCATTTAGCATCTTCCTAAGGTCCTAGTTAATTAGTTAATTTAGTTCTTAGTTTAGTTAACCCAACATCTTGCTAAATCTTCGACTTAGCTTACAACAATTAGCAATATTAGCGTTCTTGCTATTCCCTACGGATTTTGACCCTTACTTATCACTTTGACGATTAGGAGATTTATAACGACTAAATTTCCCTTTGTCAACTAGCCCCTATATTAGGCTTGTAATTCCACCAGTCAGCCCCTCTAAGATAAACTGCATTGATCCACTTCAACCATACACTATCTTGTTTGGTTGAAATAGCCCAAACATATTTGCCAAGGCTGGCAATATTCCAACCAACCACATCTCTGAACCCTAGTCCTCCCACATTTTTAGGAGCACACAATCTTTCCCAGGCAACAGAACCAGATTTGTGAGTGAAATATTATCCACTCCACAAGAAAGCTCTACAAATTTTGCTTATCTCAAATAGTATATGCTTAGGTAAAAGGAATACTTGAGCCCAATATAGATGCAGGCTAAGTAAGGATGAGTTTATAAACTGAGTCCTAGCAGTGTATGAAAGGTTCCTGGAGCTCCAGATTCTAATCTTCACTGTCATTTTCTCAACTAATGCTTCACACTGAGCTGTTGTGATTCCTTTAGCACAAATTGGTACTCCCAAGTACCTGAAAGGTAGTACCTGATGTGTAAACCCTGAAGCATCAACCACTCTCTTGGCTTCTCTTTCATTCATGTTACATGTATACACAGCTGATTTCCCCACATTTGCTTGTAATCCAGTAGTGTCAGAAAAGAGTTTAAAAGCTCTCAACATGAGATAACAAGAAGGAAAGTCTCCCTTACAATACATTATTAAATCATCTGCAAAGCACATGTGTGTAAGCCTTACCTCCTTACATCAAGGATGATATTTAAATTGCTCCAATTCTCCAAGCTTTGTCAGAACTCTAGATAGATACTCCATACAAAGCACAAATAATAATGGTGAAATTGGATCACCTTGTCTTAAACCTCTAGAAGACTTAAAAAAAAACCTTCATCACTCCATTAATCATCAAAGAAAACATGGGTGTAGTAACACACTCCATGATCAAAGCTGTGAATGATGTTGGAAAGCCTAGAGCATCAAGCATTTCCTTAATAAAATCCCAATTAACAGTGGCATATGCTTTTTGTAAATCAATTTTTAGTAAACAACTAGGCTGGGCATGCTTCCTACCATAGTGTTTAACTAAATCTTGAATTACCATAATGTTGTGAGTGATGTATCTCCCATGCACAAAACCACACTGATTCTCCATAATCAGATCAGGTAATACCTACCACACAAGACCTTTGTAATACATTTATAAATAGTATTACAACATGAAATAGGCCTATATTCACTAACATTTTTTGGGCATTTTGTTTTGGGAATTAAAGTATTGACAGTGGTATTTACCTCCTTCAAAATTCTACCATTATTCAAAGCATCCATAATAGCATCAATGACATCTTCTCCCACAATAGACCATGTATCTCTGTAGAAAAAAGTTCCAAAACCATATGTGTCAGGTGCTTTACACTCTGGTATGGAAAAAAAAGCTTTCTTGACTTCAGCAGCTGTATAAGGTGCATTTAGGATTGCCCTGTGTTCCTCAGTGACAACAGGACCTTCTTGAACTAATTGTTGCAGAACATGCTTCCTGGGGCCAGGAGGACCACCAAGCAACTTCTCATAATAAGCTAAAAAAGCTTGTGTTATAGTATCAGGACTATTATGCCATTCACCAGGCTCATCATATATACTATAAATCTGGTTTTGCAGTCTTCTTGCTTTTACACTTTGATGGAATAAAGATGTATTTTCATCACCATCTTTTCTCCAATCAGCCTTAGCTTTTTGTGATAAAAATTCTACATATGCTGAGTGGTTTGCTTTGTACTCCTGAATAGCTAATAATTCTGCTGCTGCATATTGTTCATCACCAGGATTATCATGCATATGTTATTGAGCCACCATCATAGCATTATAAGCCTGTAAATCTGCTGCTTGAATCTCCAAATAACCTTCCTTATTCAATTCTTTCAAGCCTGACTTGATGACCTTCAATTTCTTCCTTGGACATTTTTGTCCCCTAAATGTCCAGATTCCATGCATTCCTCACAAATTCTGTAAATTTTGGAGATGTTCTCCACATTGTAAAGTATTTGAATGGCTTCTTTCCTCCATCATCTCTAGGAACTACAGTCAACAAGGCAGGGAAAAGATCAAAATCTCCCTCATTCTGAAAGCAAACCTCAGCAGAAGAATATATATCAATCCAAGCTTGATTTGCTACCATTCTATCCAATTTAGAGTACACTCTACTGCTACCTTGTTGTTTATTATTCCAGGTAAAGTAATTACCTGAGCTCTTAATGTCTTGTAAGCCACAATTCATCATACAAGCACTAAGATCTCTCATTTCAATTTCTCTAACAGGGGCCCCTAGTCTTTCCTTAGTACTCAAGACACAATTGAAATCTCCACAAAGTAATCATGACTCAACAACATTGAAACTCATTAAGTCATCCCACAACTCCACCCTTCTTGCTCTTTCATTGAAAGCATAAATGAAAGTAATGAAAAATCCATCTCCTCCATTGACTGGTTTCAAGTAGCAATGAATGAGCTGACTGGAACAATTAATAATGTTTAGCTGAAAGCTATTAGGCTTCCAGGCTAACAAAATTCTACCTCGATCAAGGATACTAGAATTGGATGTAAAGCACCACCCATTAAACAACCTTTGATAAAGACTTCCCAAGTTATGAGCCTTTACCTTGGTTTCTAAGAGACCAACAACACCAGCAGCAGTTTTGTGAATATATTGTTTCACATCATTTTGCTTCTTGATGCTATTAAGGCCTCTAACGTTCCAGCATAAGATCCTATCCATTAGGATCAGGAGAATCTCCCCCTCCTTGTTATACCTCTACACCTTTAACACTGCCTGCCCCTATCTCTTCTTGCTGATTCAGCACTTGAAAATGATTCTGAGTGTTTGCTGGAATGACTCTTAACTGCCTGACTCTGATGGGCTTTAGATCCAGATCTGTTACTTCATGCTTTGCAGTTGGTGCATCTTGCACAGCATGACTAGCAATAAGCACAGGTGCTTCAACATTCTCTGTGGTTACCACCTTCTTTGGAACCTAGATTTTCTTCCATTTCTTCATTCTACATTCCTGAGAGTTATGTCCAACACTTTTGCAATGTTGACATTGAGTTGGCTTCCATTCAAACATAATTGGAACCTCAATAAGCTCTCCAACTTCATTCAAAAATTGAACAAATTCTGGAAATTCTTGATCCATCATAACCTCAATTAAGATTCTAGCATATTGAAGCTTGTCTCTATTTCTAGTAGCTTCATTTCTCTTCAATCTGAGTTGCAATTTTGTGAAGTGATTTCTCTCCCCAATATTTAAGATTCAATCTCAGTTGAAACCATACTGGAATAGTTTTAAGATCATCTTTCTCAAAATCCATCTCAGGATGCCACTGCTTTATGATGAGAAGCTTGTTGTCAAAGATATAATGCCCAGCCAAGACATTATCTCTAGAGTCCATAGCCTTAAACCTGACTAAGTACATTCCCTTCTTCACAACAGCTACTTTATCCACATTGATTTTCCTCCATATTCTCCTCATTCATTGATAAAATAATACTAATTATAATTATAATATTTGTAATGTATTATCATTATTATTTATTATTATCATTAACTTTTATATTAATATTATTATATTATATTACCACTAATATTATTGTTTAGTTCAGACAAAATAAGTTCAATTGAATTCAATTCAAAAGAATAGAGATAAAGGATCAAGATTAAGATTAAGAACGCAAGATTAATTAAGCCGCCCATGGCACACTATGTTTTAAATTTTTAATTAGGGATATTGCTGCTTGATTGCCAAATTTGCCACATAACTATATTAACTAACAATTACTGTTATATCAGGCTCAAGCTTCTCTTATTGAATATTGATGGAAGAACATGGAAGATGCATAATCTTTAAGGAAATAGTTGTCATATAATTAAGAACATATACACCCAATATAGCATTAATGTTTTAAGCCACCAGTCCATTTATCTCTACATACACTGAAAATTCAGTGAAACAAGTAGTTCTTATGGAGTAGGAGACTTGAGTTTTAATGCATCAAGTGGTATAAAACCTTGTGCTAAGGCCTCATATAAAATCTTCTGATACTCAGAGTTGTTGACTTTCTTGTAAAGTTGGGGATGATCATCACTCACCAATTCATTTACTGGTGCTATTTCCTTTTTCTCTTCTGAGTTGTAGAATGCAGCCACTGACACTCTTTCATTTTCACTACTTGTGATCACTCTATGGATCATGCTCTTAAATGCTCCATTACTCATTACCTGTGAAAGAAGAACATACACGCGTAATATAATACCCCATTACTCATTACCCTGTGAAAGAAGAACATACACGCATAATATAAGCTTCTAATCGTACGTTTATAGATCAAACAAAAGTGTGTGTATAGGAAAACACAAACTTTAATATTTGGAGTATAGTATTAGAGTTATGGTAAGAATAATATATTAGAATCGTACTCGTTTCCTTATTAGTGTACGATTCTAATATATTATTCTTACCATAACTCTAATATACAGGAGTAGCATAGCACCAACTCAATATTGGAGCACCCACTAATATTGTTGTAGATTCTTTAGTTCGTTGCTTGTTCTGCTTTTTCTGGAAATCCTTTATTCTACTTCCGGCTTTCCACTTATGGTTTACACGCGCTTTAGTTGGTGGTGCTTCTTGCACCAAGACCTTACTTAGTGTCATTTCGACCAATTTTTCTTATACGTATAGATGTTTGGATAATGCTTTGTTGAATTGGTTATGGAACTAATTTGAATTAAGCAGATTTGATTTGAAGTGAACTAAAGCAAACGACAAATTATTGAAAAGAACAAGGCTTTAGTTGGGATAAAGCATTGGCGGATTTATAGAAATATTAAAATATGGTGTTTTTACCTCTCCCATATCACCAATGTTGATGAACAAGGCACCTTGAATGTTAGGAACCTTATATCAATGATCACCATTCTGAACTTGTAATGCTTCAATCCCTTTCTCCGCCACGAGTATCGTCAGCGTTGATCCATCTGAATGTGGCATTGCGCCAAGAACACGTTCAGGGCAAGGGCAGCGAGGGTAGAAGTTGAGTCTTACCATTTCTCGTCCATGTTTTCCTTGGTGATTTATGAAGCAGTCCTCTTCTAAGTTCAGAGACCTTGCCATTGCTTTGTAAATCACCTCTTTTATAGTAGCTAACTTCTTCGAGTACTTATCCAGTAATTCCCTGCCCAGTTTGCAACAATAATTCATATTTTTTTAGAATAAATAAATGTGCAAAAACGTTACATGACCGTATAAAGTCGAACAAATTAAAGGCAGTACCTGAGTTTCTGAGGCTTCTCTGGCCAAAGCTTCCGGGTTTCATCAGGCCGAAGCGTAAGAGATAGCCTATCATTCCAAATGTCTAGACCTGGATCACTCCAAAGCATCATCTGCTGAAGAGGACTTAAGCTTCTCCTCCATAGGAAGTGCAAAGAATTGTTTCGAAACTTCAATCAACGCTTCCAAGAATTGGTTCTCTGTCCCATGGTTTATGACCTAACGAGTATACAAGTTCAAATTCTGAACCATTGGCTATATATTCATGTAATAAATTGTGACTTTTTATGACTACTGCATAAGTTGTTTATTGTATACAACTAAACTAACATAGATAAAGTTGTTCTAGTCTTTAGCGGTAAAAATGGTCTAGTATCTACTCAGTAAAAACTTGAACTTGTAACTTGGAGGTCACATGTTTAAACTTCTGTTAGGATTGGGCCTTTAAAAGTGGAGATTCCTTAACCATCCACTCTCTCCTCCAATGACCTAGCCCTTTTCATATTATCCCCCATATTATGGGACCGATGGTACATTCATTGGCTAACGATTAAGGTAGAATCACACAAAATTTGTACTCCCTAAATCTCTAGTTTATATCCGTCACATTTCCTTTTTTTATTGACGAACTCTCTTTTTCACCTACTTTTTTCATACACATGCGATGTGGGACCTCCACTAACTCTATCTCGCTCAACCGATTTCTTTATCCTTTTAGCTATCTACCAACAAAGCTACCCTTAATACGCGTGTTCAAACTTAACCAAACGATCAACGGAGAACAGGTAGAGTATTAATTAACTAACTGAATCCATGGATCTACATGATCATATCGTCTCGTAATTATGTGTTGCTCTCTCTTTTCTTGGATGCTCTTTCAAGTTTCACTTTCATGGATTTGCTAGCAAGAGAAACAAATAAACAAAGCATATAAGATTATACCTGTAAGCAACCCCATTGAGAGAGTGCTGATCTGAGCTTGGCAAGTTCAGCTTTGGAATCAGGCATTGAGGAAGATGAGAGGAGTGCAAAATCAACGAGAAGACTGTCATTCCACAGATTAGCAGGAGCATCAATAGCTTCAGGAAATCCATCTTTAAGAATGTATTTCTCAGGTACTTCATCACCTTTTTTGGCTATCTATTGAACTAGATTTGATACCAATACTTGCTTGGTTAGAAATGCAGGTTTATCCATTGATGCTTTTACCAATTATAATTTACTATAGTATTCTTATATACTATATCATTATGCTCGTTGCTTATGCCAGTTTCTGGGATATTTTTTTTTCTTGTGAGCTTGTGATACATACATGAGCATGGTTGAGACTTGGGAGGTCTATTTAAAACGTGTAGCACATAATTGGATGTGATGTTCTGAATATAAAACTGAAAAGATAGTATAATTAGTTTGTTAGGTATGAATATATTATGTGGTGTTGAAACGAAAGCGTGGGCTAAAGGTCACCAGAATCGTTGCTCACAAAAGTATAAGACTCTCCTCACAAAATAGAATTACAATGCAAAGTATGGCAAGAAATTATAGAGAATATAGACAAGTATTTAATGAGGAAATTTGAATTTCCTCCCATCAAAATAATGTATTGTATTAATTGTATTCAACCTCACAACAATCATACAATCCCTCTCTGTTATTTTGTCCTATTGTTTAGCCTAAAAGACTCCCCTATTTATATTAAACAACCCTAATCCTTTTTAGGAGAAGAACTTGATCTCCAAGTCTAATTCCTTAAAAGATTACTTACCGAAATTCTATCTTATTTCCTAAATACATCCACCTCTAGTAAATAGGAATAAAATAACAAATACGTAAAAGATAAACAAGGAAACAAAGATAAACAAGAAAATAAACAAGATCTACTTCGCAAGCAAGCAGAATCGCGCATTCCGTCGAAGTGCGTGACCCGGGTACTTTTAGTGCGCGAGCCGGGCACTAGGCCCTGACAAAACATCATGTCGCTCGATATGGCCGACCCGGGCACTTCTAGTGCGCGAGCCGGGCACGAGCTTCTGCCTGGCGTCTCCCCTGCTTGCTGTGCTCAATCTTCACGTTCTATTCTTCTCCTTCCTTGTTCTCTTCCACCTGCTACATGCTAACACATTGTGATTGTTTTCCAACAATTCTCCCCTCAAGCTCAATGTGTTACACGTCTCCCCTTGAGCTAAAATCCCTCCATGCTCCATTATGAAAAGATTTTGCTTATTCCTCTTACCATGCATGATCACCACCTCCTCATTGGTAACCATTAGAAGTCCATTGCGCATATGAACCTCATACCCCAACTTATCCAACCTCCCTAAAGAAATTAGATTCCTCCGCAGCCTTGGGACATGTCTAACCTCGGCTAAAGTTGCAACTTGATCGTTTTGGAGCTTGATCTCCACAGCACCGACCCCCTCAATCTTCACCTCCTCTCCACTAAGCAAAGAGACATGTAGCCCATCAACATGCTCATAGGAACTAAACCACTCTTTCCTAGAACACATGTGTTGAGAACATCCCGAATCTAAGATCCATTCCTCCTCATGACCTTTTGATTCTTCCACCATGAGACACATATCCGCCTCATTAATAGCAATAGAAGCCTCACCACCTCTCACGTTCTTCAAAGCTCTCAAGTCTTCTTTGTACTTAGAACACTTCGTTTGAATGTGTCCATCCTCCTCACAGTACCAACACTTGATGTTGAGGTTGTTTGCCTTCTTCTTGCCCTTCCTCTTGCTTCCTTCGGCTACTAACCCCGCTCCTTCATAGCTTGACGATCCTCCTTGACTCATGAATCTCTCCGCCTCGATTAGGGCCACCACAGTATCGTCCAAAGCAATAGTAGTCTTCCCAACAAGCAAACTTGTAATTTCCGGGTTATACTTCTTGGGAAGAGATGCCAACAAGAGTATTGCCTTGTCCTCCTCCTCAATCTTCACATCCAAACTCGCCAATTGGGTGATCAAGCCATTGTACTTGTTTAGATGATCTTGTAGCGATGTCCCATCCTCCATCTCAAGAGCGTAAAGATCCTTCTTCAAGAGTAACTTGTTAGCCAAAGACTTTGACGCATACATCTTCGTCAATTTGTCCCACAAATCTTTTGGATTTGTTTCATCCAACACGTTGTACTTGATTTTCGGCGCAAGGGATAATCGAATCGTGCTAGTAGCTCGAAGTTGCATATCCTCCCACTTGTCTTTATCCACCTCATCATGTTTCTTGTCCTTCAAGGTTTTGTGGAGACCTTGATGAACAAGAACATCCTTGATTGTACTTTGCCACAACGAATAATTAGTTTTCCCATCAAACAAATCTACTTTGTATTTAGTCTTAAAATCTTCCATTGCACGAAACTAACCAAAAAAGCTCTGATACCAATTGTTGAAACGGAAGTGTGGGCTAAAGGTCACCAGAATCGTTGCTCACAAAAGTATAAGACTCTCCTCACAAAATATAATTACAATGCAAAGTATGGCAAGAAATTATAGAGAATATAGACAAGTATTTAATGAGGAAATTTGAATTTCCTCCCCTTAAAATAATGTATTGTATTAATTGTATTCAACCTCACAACAATCATACAATCCCTCTCTGTTATTTTGTCCTATAGTTTAGCCTAAAAGACTCCCCTATTTATACTAAACAACCCTAATCCTTTTTAGGAGAAGAACTTGATCTCCAAGTCTAATTCCTTAAAAGATTACTTACCGAAATTCTATCTTATTTCCTAAATAAATCCACCTCTAGTAAATAGGAATAAAATAACAAATACGTAAAAGATAAACAAGGAAACAAAGATAAACAAGAAAATAAACAAGATCTACTTCGCAAGCAAGCAGAATCGCGCATTCCATCGAAGTGCGCGACCCGGGCACTTTTAGTGCGCGAGCCGGGCACTAGGCCCTGACAAAACATCATGTCGCTCGATATGCCCGACCCGGGCACTTCTAGTGCGCGAGCCGGGCACGAGCTTCTGCCTGGCGTCTCCCCTGCTTGCTGTGCTCAATCTTCACGTTCTTTTCTTCTCCTTCCTTGTTCTCTTCCACCTGCTACATGCTAACACATTGTGATTGTTTTCCAACATGTGGAGCAGGTAATGTCTGCATATCAGTGTATCAATAATAGAGATACCACTCATTGTGTCGGCCATGGCACCAAGTAATACTTAGTCTATTGGCAAGACTTGTATTCTGCAATCTTAAAGTTTCGGGATCAAATTTTAGTAGGGGCATTTTAGGAGTCGGAATTCTCTTATCACCTCCTCCCCCTTTTGAAGAGTCTTACATGTTAAGTTGGATCGGATTAACCTGCCAAGATTCGAGTCTTCGGACAATCGTAATAACAGTGTTAGATACCGAGTTATGGACTTTTTTGGAAGAAACATGATTTGAGCAAATATATGACACATATGGAAACCCGACCGGTTTTCACGGGTCAAGCATTTAATTGACCTTGCTTGTGTTGGACCTCATAATCTGATTTTTCTCTTGAAACTTAGGTTTATACAAATGGTAACTTTGCTTAGCCTTTTTTTTCTATTAGAGGATCTAGGGACTCCTCCCATTAATTTCTTGCCACTGAAAAAGGATCCCCTGCCTATTCTTTAGAAAAGATAACTCGGTCTCCTTCCGTTCACAAATAAACGTCCACTTAGGCTTTGCAAACATATTAAGAACACGTGGTAAGGGAATATAGACGTTTTTGGTAGATAGTGTAAAGAATTATAAAAAATGATTGAAATTTAGAGTTAGTAAAACCTCCTACTTAGCATAAAGTCATGAATATGAAGAGAGAAAGTGATATATAAAGAGTGAGATATAAAGAGGGGCGCACATCATATGAGTTGAGAGGGTTGGGTGGATAAGTATTATTCCATTTAAGATAACAAGATGTTTCTTGTCGGACTAACCAAAACTACGCAAATTATTATAAAAGACGGTCTCACATTAGTCTTAACGTGAGACCGTCCAAGTTCAACATAGCAGTCCAAGCGCAGAAGAAAACGGAGCCCAAGAGCAGTAACTGACCCAAGTGAAGCAATTTGAACGGAGCCCAAGCGCTTAATATCAACTTTCTTCTTCATTCCTCATGTTTCTAGAACCTGCCATTTCTCTCTCTCAGTCTCTCATACTTCCACCATTTTCGACCATTTTCTACTTTTCTTTGTTCTTCTTCCATTTTCTTCTATTCTTGCTTCGTTTTTTCTTCTTTTATTTTCGGGTTTTATAGTTCCCCTCACTCTCTCTCCTCATTTCTCACCTAATCTGAGACTAGCAGCTGGTCTTCTTCCAAAAAATAAACCCTTTTAATTCATGCTTTTCTAAGCTCAACCCAACTCCTATAAATTTGCAAAAGTTATGTTGCATTAGCCCCTTTCAAGAAGTATTCTTGGTTGAAGAAAATGAAACTCATAAACAAACTATGAGAATTAAGGTTGTGGAATTAAAGATATGAAAAGGTAATGAATCTACATCTCACTTTCAAATTTTTTTTTACGTTTGAGTTTTAGTTATTAGAAGATGGTGTGTTTTTGTTGTGGTGTGGTGGGTTGATTTTTATTAGTGTTCAGGTGGTGGTTTCTAGGTCATATGGCGTGTGAGTGGTGGGGTTGGTTAGTGGGGTTCAGTGGTGGAATTTTTGGATGGGTGTGTTAATTTTCGTGTGAAAGGTGAATTCGTGGGGCTGATTTTGTCATTTTCAAGTTATAGTTATAATTTTCCAATTACTTAAGGAATTTTAATAATTAGTTACATATTTTTGGCTCTTAGTTATGGTTTTCTGATTCATAGTTAGCTTTTGCTTAATAGTTATGAAATTCGGATATATAGTTATGATTTTTAGGTTATTAGTTATTAATTGTGGTTAATAATTATGGTTTTATGGTTGATAGTTGTGATTCTAGCTATTAGTTATTGTTTTCTAATAAATAGTTATGATACTTGGGTATTTAGTTATTATTGTTTTTTACATTAGTTATGACTTTTTGTTTTTTAGTTCCGGTTTTATGGCAAATAGTTTTAGTCTAGAAAATAATTGAAAGATTATAATTATAGCATATGAATAATTATTTATTAATTTCATGAGTAACAATGATGTATGGTTTTATGGTTATAGTTTTGATATTTGGTTAACAATTATACTTTGAGGGTTGATAGTATGGGCGGTCAATAGTTATGCTTTTAAGGTCATCAGTTTTATTTATTGTATGCATTAGTAAACATTGTTTTTGCATTGGTTATTTGAGGTTGGCATAACTAATGCAAAAATGCGATAGTTATTTAAGAAAGAGAGAAGTAGTGCGTTAGTTATTTAAGAAAGAGAGAATTATTTATGCGTGATACTGAAATTATGGCCAATAAAATGCATTATAATCTGATTTTTATGATATAACTAATATACTTCAGCGCTTAACTAATATACTTCAGCTTTTAACTAATATACTTCAGCGCTTAACTAATATACTTCAGCGTTGAACTAACATACTTCAGCGCTTAACTAATTCACCCAGAAGCAATTTAAGGCTAGCATAACTAATAGGTGCAACCGCTTAACTAATTCTACTGCTGGTTTGATGCACGCGCGTAATGTCAGCATGACATTTGCTGGTCTCACGTTAACACTAACGTGACGCCGTCTTTTAAAAAATGGACTCCCAAAAATAATGGAGGGATTATTTTTTTTTACTCAACCAAGGTGTAACACTAAAGTTGTTGAATTTGTGTGTTTTATGATGATTGTTGATAAGCATGAGGATTTGAGTACTTATGATGATTAGTTGATATAGTATATTATAGCGCTATGGTTTGCAAGAAAATAAGCTTTTTTTTAGGTGCTTTCTCTAAGCAACTCTTGTGGTTGAGTTGCTTTACTAGTAAGGGTTAATTATAACTTATGAGCAAACAGGAGATTATGCATCCTACACCCTGGTGTACCATGCTCATGGTACACCCGGTGGCATATTTGTAAATAACGCGACTTTTAGTATAATCTATATGTACTTTCCGTGCAAATATTACTTTCCACGCAAGTATTGCTCATTTGAAAACAAAGTTGCTCATTTGAAACCTGTAAAAAAAATTGCTCATTTGAAAATAAAGTTTCTCATTTGACAATCTATTGCTCAGTTACTTGTTTTTCAAGTTCTATTGTAATTTATCTGCTGATTTAAAAACAATGTTGTTCATTTTTTTTTTCACTTTCATCCAACTCATTTGTACATATATATATTAATCTTGTTTTTTTTCTTTTTTTTTCTTCTTCTTTCTTTAATTTTATAATACTCCTCCCCTAAGAAAATATATTGCTCATTTTAGTGATATATAATCACTCATTTGAAAGTTATATTGCTCATTTATTGGTTTTTTCACGTTATATTGTGATTTTTTTACTCATTTGAAAAAATATTGCTTATTTACTTATATTGTCTTCTGTTACTCTATTTGGTCTTTATTTTAACACATTAGCAAATATGTATTTGCTCATTTTAGATACGTTGCTAATTTGAAATATATATTGCTCAATTTTTATATATTCATCATTGTGTAATAATATATAAATGTTTACTTATCAATAAAGCATTATATAATTGCTTTTTTAAAAGTTATAATATAAGTTCTAGTTTAATCTATCTGCTCATTTAAAAACAATTTTGCTCATTTACATTTATTATCTTCTATTACTCTATTCGGTCTTTATTTTAACACATTAGAAAATATATATTTGCTCAATCTAAGATACATTATTGCTCATTTGAAATATGTATTGTTTATTCTAATGATATATTCATCAACGTGTAACAATATACGCATGTTTACTTATTAATAAATAATAATATAATTGTTCATTTACTTTTTTTCACGTTCTAGTTCAATGTATTTGCTCATTTCGAAACAATATTGCTCATTTTCTTCTTTTTTATGAATATATCAATTCTTTATTTTAACACATTTTTTTGACATTGAGAAATTGTACATTAATTAAAAGAGGAATTACAGCCTAATGCTAATACAACCCAAACTAAAACAAACAAATAAACCTAAAGGAGCCTTAGGAGCTCGTACATTCCATCTAATACAGAAATAAGTAAAAACGATACAAAGTCGCGTAGAAAGGGGCGCGTCGCTGGTCAGTGCCGATGATGGTGGATGCAAACCTCGGATGGCTGATGGAAGTGGTAGAAGAAGCGGATGATGATCACGATCCGAACAACGAACAACCAACGGCGAGCGTCGCGTCTCGCCGTATGAGCAATTCCAACGATCTATCATCACTTGGGATTTTGAGCTCATGACCATGTGAGGAGTCACGTTCCATTGTGACTCACTACTCTCGATCGAGAGTATTTCAGGTTTCTCCCTGATGTAGGAGAAACGCTGATGAGTGGGCGTGCTGTAAACCACTAGATGCCACTGGGGTGCCGCCTGCAGATTTGAAGTTTTCAAGGGAAAGACCATTAAGATCAATGCCAAGCTAAAAAGATAGCCAAACAAGTTGAGCCCTCGAGCATACCTCCGGTTTTCAAAATCGGAAAATATACGTCCCAACCATGAAAGCCTATCATCACCTCGTCCTTGCTCACGATCTTCGTGAGTCACCTTGTCCCTCAGCACATATTCCAAAAAACCGACATACTCTACTCTTACTACTTTGAACCACCAATCTTGACCCAACTGACTAATACTTATCGATGGCCACAACCAACCACCGACAACAACATTAGCAACTTGAAAACAACGCACTCCTTTTATTTGGAGATTGAACGCACACTTTAAGAAAAAACTGGATGCCCGACATCCAACGGAACTAGTTGGAGAACCCAACAACCCGGGGGGAGGGGGGAGAGGAAGCCCGACACTTACTGGGGGGAGGGGAAAGGGGAGCCCGACACTAACAGGGGGGAGGGGACGGGGAGGCCCAAAACAACCAAGTACACTTAGCAGGGGATTGTGCCGACCCGAGCGCGAGGGACGGGGACGGGGACGGGGACGGGGATGGGGACGGGGACGGGAACCATGAACGACAACACACGGAGACAACACGACGGGAGGGGGATACCGACCAACACGAAACCGACGCACAGGGGGGAGGAGGAGGGGGGAACCCGGCGCACGGGGGGGGGGAGGGAGATCGCCGAAGCACGGGGGTGTGGGGAGGGGTGGAGAGTTGATGCACGGGGAGGGGGGAAGGAGAACTCGGTGCACATGGGAGGGGGAAATGGACAAACGACGCACGAACCACCGAATAGAGGCGCGGAAGGGGGTAGTGGAGCGACGAGAGCAAGGTGGCGAAAAAACGCGGGGGAGGGGGAGGGGGGACTAGAGGACCCTAAAACTAAAAACTACACCTAAGCGACGACGGGGGGTGGCTCGCGCCGACTAGGGCGAGGTATCGCCCGCCCGGCGAGCCCGGGGGAGGTAGGCGGTTGGGGATGTGTTTTTAGAGTTTGGGGGAGAGAAGACTTTAGAGAGAGGAAAAGAGGAAATCACCGAAGAAAAAGAAGAAAAAGGAATGTTTTATTTTAACACATTAGAAAATAGATACTTACTCATTTTGAGATACATTGCTCATTTGAAATATGTATTGCTCATTCTAGTCATATATATTCATCAATGCGTAACAATAGATACATGTTTACTATTAATATAAAATAATACAATTGCTCATATGAAAGTTATGGTGTTCACTTACTTATTTTCACGTTCTAGTGTAATCTATTTGCTCATCGCCTTCTTGTTGCTCATTTCCTTCCTTTTTAGGACCTTTTTTTTTGTAAGACACTAGAAAAAAATACTTATGTACTCATTTTAAGATACATTGCTTATATGGAATATATATTTCTCATTTCATTGATATATTCATCAATGTAATAGTATATACTTGTTTACTTACTAATACACAATAATATGATTGCTTATTGAAAGTTATATTACTCACTTACTTGTTTTTCACGTTCTAGTGTGATCTCTATACCGCTTCTATATTTTTTGAGAAATTAGAAAATCATAACAACACGTTCCTTATTACTTATTTTATTAGTTTACTCATTTAGTTTATTTCTTTATGCTCATTTGAAATGAATTTTACTAACATTAAATATATTAGAGACAAAAAAGAGTGAAGCAGATGTTAATAATAGTAATTTATATATTAATAGTACACATTCCATTTACAAATAATGAGAAGATATACTAACACAATACTTGTGAATCAATAAGAACAATAGTTTTATTTAATAATATTGAAAGCTAAAAAATTTAGGAAAAATTGACAATAGAGGTCTGAACTTTGGGTGATAATTTTTAAAAGGTCTGAACTATTGATTAACCTGTGTAGGTCTCAACTTTAAGGGGTCTTAACTTTTAGCGGGCCTCGGCGACTTAAAACTGAAGATTTTTTTTTAAATCTCACTTAGTTCCTACATCCCTCCCTCAATTAACCCTTCTTGTGTGACCCAAGTTTTACAAGTGATGACTTATTGCAGCTGGGCCCAAGTCACTGGCGCCCGCTAAAAGTTAAGGCCCCCTAAAGTTGGGACCTACACAGGTTAATCAATAGTTCAGACCTTTTAAAAATTATCACCCAAAGTTGAGACCTTTGTTGTCAATTTTTCCAAAAATTTAAGTGAATCTAATATTTCAAAGTAATCATATTTTCTACTCATAAAATAAATATTTTAAAATTTTAAAATAAAGTAATTAATTTTCAGCAATATTCAAAGTAATCGGAACAAAATAAAAAAAGAAAAAAGAAGTTAGATCGGGGAAGAAACAAGAATACAATAATAGAATTTACTTCAAAAAATGATATGAAGACTATAATAAAAAAATGTAGAATGGAAAAAAAAGATACTAATTTAAAAAGCATAGTGTTGGGAAAAGACAAAATTGAAAAAAGAACACATAATGGATGGTAAGGGGAGTTGAACCTGAGATCAACATCAACCCCCACAATTCTATTTTAAGCGCTGGACAAACTAAGCTAAGTCATCATTGTGATGCTTTCACGCCTATATAATACTTCCTCCGTTTCATATTACATGCAACACTTTGACATTTTACACTATTCACAAATTTCACTTTGACCATCGTTTGTGATTTATACGTGAATAAAAATATAGTCATGTGGGATCTTGTTATATTCATCTTAATATATTTTTTTTAATATGTACTTTTAATAATTTTTACAAATACAAAATTAGAAATATATGTCCGCAAAGTTTTGCATTGCCATGCGTGAAAAGTACAAGTGTTGCATGTAATATAAAACGGAAGTAGTATATATACTATTGTCAGTTGTCTCTGGGTGTACCAAGCACATGGTACACCCGAGTCAATTATAATAGTTGTAGCAAACAGTAGTAAGAATGGTTGAAAGCATTCACAGTTAGTACTCGAGGGTTTAATCCTGGATTTTTTTGCCTAAACTTTTCCAAATTGCCAATAATTTAACCAAATACAAGAACAAATGTTTTGGGTCATTCTTTGGCAAAATTGGTCTATATGACACTAAATACATATTAGGTGCATGGAGCATTAGAAAATAAAGCGGGTAGAATCCACACATGAATCCATACCCATTAAAAAGTGAGAAGGTTATCTACTGTAGCTTTGGAACAGTGGACTTACCGTTTTACCCTTTCAACTTCGTAGAATTACTGGCCTGCCCTTACCTTGACTCGTGAGTCGTGCCTGTTTGTTCCCTACTCCCCTGTTCGCTGCATCTCTCTTCTCTCTGTCTCTCGCTCTTCTATCTTCACTCTCCTCTTTCCAGTTTCTAGTCGCTCTTCTTCCTTTCTCTCTCCTTTTTTTTTCCTCAGTCCACCACTTTCTCTCTCCTCACTCCCACCAAAACCCCCGTCTTCAAAACCCTCCTTAAACCCTTTTCATTCACATCAAGATCGAATAACTTGGAACATTATCTCCGTTCATCGGCGACTCCAAGAAGAGCGATTATTCTCTTCAACTTTCTCTCTCCTCCGCATTTCCGGTGCCCGTGATGCCGGATATATCAAATTCGAGGAAAAATACGATCGAAGAAATGATAAAATTGATCATTATTCCGGTAATAATCTTCGGAAGATCTGATCAAATTTACATCAAATCAAAATCAACACCCGAAGATGCATTGAAATTTCCAGAGAATTTATGGAAGGTTCGAAATCGGAGCTTGCAGTAGGTGCATTGATCGCAATAATTGGCTTATTGAATATCTAGGTCTTTAATTTTGCGCAAGTTTCTTAAAGGTAAATACCTAATTCGTTCATATGCTCATTTTTTCTGTGATTTCTGCTTCATTTCGATGAATGATTGATTTACATTTTCGTTCGATTGATGCATGATTTTTGTTTGACTTTGGTTATTCTGATAATATGAAGAAGAAGAGTGTTTGAGCTCTAATTTGGTAAGTTCTAAATTTCTGGAAAATCGATCGAACAAAATTATTCGATTATGTTTGAATTCTATTACAATCATCTAATTATGTGTTGAATTTTGTTGTTTCATCAGTTTCATTTGAATCATTTTGCTGTTTGTCGAACTGTTGAAGTTGAGAAAAAAAATTCAATTAGCCTTTTTCCTTTTGAAATTTCTTTTGTTTCAGTTCCTTTTCTCTCACCTTCCTGAATTATATTCATCAAATTTGTGCTCTAGAAAACTTCCGTATGTGGAGTCTGTTGGTTGCCTTGAGATTTTATGAACTGTGTTATGTTTTATTCCACAGGAAATTTGCCATTAAGGGTCTTAAGGGTCCCTAAGGTGAATCTTCTTTTCTTGTTTGTGTAGTCAAGGGACATTATCTTGCTCAGATGTTGAATTCATTTTCTCATTCAAATGTATCAAAAGTCTCTTCTCCTCCATTCCTTTCTCTGGACTACTTCTGACTTAATTGTTAGTATCATGAAAGTTATAAAACAACATGGAAGGAAAAAATGTGGGTTTTACTTGCTTGTTTGTCACTGAGACATTATCATCATTTTCTCAAACAGAAGGCGAGAAATAGACATGCTTGCTTAATTTACCTAAGAATTTCTTATAGTGAACAAATCTTCTGGTGAACAGTCCAAATTTGAGAATGTATATGTGCAGATCACGTCTGTGTTAATATATGGGCTTATTTACCATTTTATTTAATCATGTTAGAGTTTGAACTGTGAGAATATGGGGTGATTAGTGATATGAGTAGTATTATTCTAGGGGAGCAATTTTTTTAAACTTCCCAAATGAAATGTAAATAGAAATTGTATATCTATACAGAACCTGTCCTTAGTTGATTGTAGAGTCTCCTTTGATATGTAGAAAATCCAGTCCTGGGGACATGATGAAATAAGGCTCTTAAAGAAGCACGTCTGTGTTAATATATGGGATTGGGTGGCAGGGCATTCAGAATGTGATGATAGAGCCTAAGGAATCAGGGCAACCAATAAGTCTTCTTTTCTGGTCTCCTTCTCTTATTAAGATCTCAGTGTCCTCATGAGCTGTATATTATTTAATTTGTCGGCAGGTCAATGTCTATCTCCTCATTCATAATGCTTATATTTATTCCATAAGATATCGAACTAAATGAAGTTTCTGAGTTTTTATCAGTTGTGTAATAAACTATCGAATGACCTCGGTGCATCAAGAAGCCAAGAGTTAAGTGTAGCCATCTTGAGTACTGAAACTAGATCAGAGGTATAGGTTAGAGTTTGGCATTCATAAATTGGAGTGGTACAAATGGAGTACTTTGCCACAGCCATAGTAGAACAACTAGGAATCGAAAACTTAGATGAAGGGCCATGTAATATTGTTACCTTTCTTTTTGAAAAGGAGAGGATATGCGATTCATTTCCATTAAATGCATGCATCTGTTCTAGACTCTCATGCACTTGTTAAATAGTTCTCTATCTATCTCTCTTTATTTTAGAAAAATATTACATTATTACTTAGTCATGACTTATTTCTCATTTACTGCTAAATGAAGGTGTTGCCCAGTGCTTGGGAGAATTGTATCGTCTTTTTCGTAAGAAGATCACATATGGGTTCTCTGAAACAATAAGTATTACCTCAAAACTTATGAAGTCTCACGAGGTATCTAATTTTGCTGATATCTAATGATATTTTACTTGTCCATTACCGTCACAATATGCAGTTGTATCTGTCGTATGCATCTTACCCTTTTCCCTTAGTGTGTATCGTGATGCACATAAGTAAGAGTCTGGGATCGTTCCTTATTTTACATTTATGTTACCATGCATCTCACTTTTTATTCCTTACTGTGTATTGTATGCTCACGTTTGAGAGACTGAGATTGTTCATTTCTTTCTTAGCTTTGTCTTAGGTATACTAATCTCCTCCTTTGATGCATTTGAAATTTGCATGTGAGAAGTGTTTGCAGAGGGAGTTGAATGCTATATTGAAATGTACAAGATTCATATATGTCCTTGAGCCTTGAGGCTTTGTATTATTGATGAGGGGAACGTAGCTATTAGAGGCGAAAGTATTACTGTGAAATTAGTTAAAAAATGATATGCAGTCATGCTGATTGGCTGAAAGGTTTCTCAGGGAAAATCTCTTTGGGGGTACTTTTATCTTTTCTTTTTTGTATAATAAAAATTAATAGATGTACATTTTAAATGTCAAAGGGGTGTTGCTCCCAGAAAACTTAACTAGGAAGACACATTGTGAAGTTAAGACTACCCTTTCTTATCATGAAAGAACCATTGGAAGTGCTTTATCTGAAAATTTTGCTTGCATTATGCTCCAAAGTGATTACTTTATTGTGCCATGCATTCCTCAATAATAAATCTTGCAACTCTTCATGTATTCACTCTGAATGGTGGAGAGTGCCCCCAAGTCCTAAGGAAGAACCAAATACATACGTGATCTATGTACCTGAATATAGACGTGATCACCTTGACTAGATATGGTTGAGAATCAGAGTGCACCAGGTAGATGCTAGCTTGTATTGGCATCAACATAGCACAATACATAAATAATTATACATCTGAGACAATGATCCATGGGGTTGCTGTTACAACAAGATGTTGATTGTTTTGTTGACAACTGCATATGCTTAGGTTTGACTTTAGAAGCAACATTTTTCTTGTTAAGAAGTTGACCTGAGCACGATGCACATATTATGTGTTTTGGCAATCAGTCTGGGTGGTGTTTAGAAGGGTTTACGCTTATTGCTTTTTCTATTTTTATTTTTATTTTTTAAAACCTTTTTATTTTAAATAAAAGTGATCCTATTCCATGTTTAACGCAAAAAAACTTACAGGAGTATGTGAGAAAAGAGGCTCTTTTCATGCTTCAGTATGGAGGGTTGTGGTGCCTTTGCTGCTGCTACAGCATGTACAGAGGCATTTCGACTCATCATGCGGTTTGGTGTTGTTGATAAGTCATCTATCGTCAGAATTGCTGCTGCTAGATGTTTAAAGACATTTGCTAATGTTGGGGGACCAGGTTTACGGGGTGCAGACCTTGACAGTTCACCCTCTACTTGTGTCAAGGTAGATCCTCCTCCCTTGCTGTATATTATTGCTTCTTTATTTCTTTGTAGTGATAAATTAAATTAATTGATGCTAACTGTACCGAGGCCTCAATGATCCAACTTCGGCGATCAGTGATGCATTTCTTTGCGGCATTGGGTGTGGTTCTTGCTCTTGGAATGAATCCTGCTTCATGAGGCTCAGGTTTCTACAATTTTCACGTCTTTTGAGGGAAATGAGACTCAATTTTGAAAAAAATATTCAAGCTTTCTTATATTGTCACATGTCCAATTAAGAGGAAAAGGACAGCTTACGTCAGGAAAGAAACTAGAAGATGGTTTGCAGAGGCACCTGGTGTCTCCATTTGTGAAAGGTATGTCTTTCTTTGGGTGTCTAAGCAGTATCTGTCAAATACTTAAGTAGTTGAGACATTTGGAGTAGAGGAAAGAGTTTGGGAGGTTGGGGAGAGGGGGACGAGGAGGAGGAGAGACTATTAAGTGAGAGAGAGAGCAGGGGAATGGGAGAAGAAATTGAATTGTGAGAACATAAGCTCTCAAATTGAGTTACTTTTATGTTCAACTGAAGTAAAGGAATGTAGCAGGAGCATAGTTATACACTTGATACTTGAGAAGAATTATCTTGCCTCCAACATTCTACAATCTACCACCTTGGGTATAGGGTATCTAAGCTGTATCTGTCAATGTTATGTAGTTGAGAAATCTGGAGGAAAGAAAGAGTTCGAGATTTTTTTTGGGAGGGGGGTAGAGAAAGAGAGAAGAGAAGAACAAGTCTGATTGTGAGAGCATAAGCTCTTAAATTGTGCTACTTTATGCTCAACTAAAGTAACAGAATGTAGCAAGAGCATAGTTTATACACTTGAGAGGAACTCATCTAGCTTCCGACTACCTGCCACCATATATACCCGTCGTCTAGGGTATTAGATTAGGGGTTAGGGTTAGGGTTAGGGTTTGGCTTAGGTATAGGTTAGTTAATTAGGGTTAGAGGGGGTTAGGGGGTTAATGACTAACGGAGTTAACGTCTATTAGTCATTAAGGGTAAGTGGATGTATTTGATAAAAAGTGGAGGTATATGGTGAATTTCAAAAGTCGAAAGGGTATATGGTGCAAAAAAAATTCAGTTTGGTGAAAAAATCGTTTTTTTAATATGAGATATCACTAAGGGTATGTTTGGTGTCGATTTTTTTCTTTCAATTTTCAATATTTTGGAAACTAAAAACAAAGATATGAAGACCAAAAATATGTAGATCTCAAATTTGATAGGATTAATATAGTTAAGATAAATTTCACGTGTATTATAAGACATATATCATATAACTTTTAAAAACATTAAACAAAAACTAAAAAAAAACTAATAATGATGTTGAACGAGCCTAACTCTAAATATTGAATTACAAATTCAGTGAAATTTAAGCCCTTTGGTTTTTTTACTTTCACATCTTTTTATGTATGCAATAGAGATAAGTTGATTCATGCTGAAATTTGACTTAAATGTTATAATAAGTGGCGCTTTTCTGCAACAACGGTCACCTGCAAGATTATCATAAATGACAGAGGATAATCAGGTAATGTCAGAGGATATTCGAAATCACGAGAATTAGGTGTCTTTGTATGGTGAGGTGGCATTTAGGAGGAGTAAAAGGGGAGTGTAGTTGGCTATAAATAATAGAAGAAAGGAAAGGTGAAGGCATCTAGAAATTGAGTGATTGCTTAGTGTAATTGGGAGAGATCTTGGCCTCTCGAAAGCCTTGACTTATCTTGTAAACCCTTGTTTTCCATTAATCAAAGACCATCAGCTTCATGTGACTAACCATTTTCTTTCTTGCTGTGCATTTTATTCTTGCCATTGTTGTGAGTTGAACTTGCAGATTTCAGTTTGTTACATTTCTTGACAATTTTTGCTACTCTGCCTTTTTAGTCTTCAGTGTTGCATTCCCAACCAAAATCTGCAGTGGGCACACCAGCCTATATTGCACCTAAAGTGATATTCAATAAAGAGTATGATGGAAAGGTAATGGGGAGATGCTGGCAGATTTGTTTGCTTTATTTAAACTTTAATTGGTGCTTTGAGACCTTACATCTAAGCATTATATTTTTGAATTGTAGATTGCAGAAAGAGTGTGGTCATGTGGTGTCATTTTATATGTCATGCTGGTTGGGGCATATCCCTTTGAAGATCCAGCCGACCCAAAGAACTTTAACCTTGATTGTAAGATTT
The DNA here is from genome assembly GCA_947648045.1 of Beta corolliflora. Lineage (NCBI taxonomy): Eukaryota > Viridiplantae > Streptophyta > Magnoliopsida > Caryophyllales > Amaranthaceae > Beta > Beta corolliflora. Next base: position 304,860 of record CANSZD010002646.1, read on the forward strand.
GGGATCAGCTTGAATATTCCCCTGATTTCAACTTATAATTACCATCATCACTCCATTTTTCTGTTGATTAACCTAGAACTTATTATCATCGCATAATGTGCAGCGAATAATTAGTGCTCAATACTCGATCCCAGACAATATTCTACTTCTACAAAGATCTGCCAGCATACAACTTAAGTTTTGTCACTTCGTTGTATTCTTCAATAAAAGTAATATACTACCATTCTCATAGTCAGATGGAGAGAACCTTCACTCACGATCGGCCTAACATGGCCTAACATCTTTTGCTACTAATGCGTTTTGCTACTAGGCATGGTTAAGTTGTAATATACTTCTATATAACTATGATCCAAGGGCGTTGTAGAGGACATAAAGGCTCGTATGACTCCTTGTTCCTAGCAAAGACTCTTGTCATATTTTGTAACTCAATAATATACATATATGTTAATCTATTTAGCTTATGTTCCTAGCTACCATATTTAGATGCCTTTGTCTTCCCTAATTCGATTGTTGTTGTTACCTTCAAACAACTATAGAAAAATTGTGAGTATAAAGCATGATATATCTTTTTCTTTTTAGATAAAAAGCATCAAATATCTTAGTGTATAGCTTGACATTCAATAAACTAACAACATTGAACTTAATTTGAATAATGCAAATACATGATAACAACAATGATTTGGCTCAAATAATTACATCATTGGGTTTTTTTTTATCAATTTTTCTACCTTGGGGAACGGCGCGCATCGCGCGTCGGCCAACAACTAGTTATATTAATGTGTGCAAAGATTGACATCGACCTCATCAAAAGGGGGACTTATAATGTGCACCTTGGAGTACATAACGGTATGTACTCCCAAGATACAAGCTCATTATTTTATGTATTTTCTCTTTATATGGCTCACTAAATATAAATGAATAAAATAATGAGATTGTGTGTTGGAAGTACGTAGCTCTATGTACTTCAAGGTGTACCTAATAAATTGGGTCATCAAAAGCCGTGGATTCTCTTGTAGCTACAAAATCTTCTTTACTTAATTATTCTTTTTCAATGGAACCTATTAATACTCCCTCTGTTCCCTTTTGCTCTTCTTATTTGGAATCGGGGGGAAAACCAATGCAAATTGTAGTAAACAGGAATGTTAGTGAATTTATAATCATTAATGTGTACTTTTGTACATTTTGCTTTTGAAAAAGTAAGCGAGAAGAGGAGAAATGAGTGACTGGGAAATAAAAGATTCTAAAGTGGTCCCATGTGTAATACCAAAAGTAAAAAATTGTAGTAAATATTTGATTGTTGAAGGGTAAGATGGGGAAAAAATGTTCCCAAAGTAGAAAAGATTTAAAGTAGGAAGAACTTTTAGGAACATCCCAAAAAGGAAAACAGGAAGAACAAAAGAGAACGAAGGGAGTACTATTTAAGAAGAAACGATATCATAAGAAATTGACCGATGATAAGAAATTGATGGATGATAAGAAATGATATAAGAAATTTACACAAGAATTGAATTGTTCTCTTTTAATTTTTTGTTTCTTCTACTCTGAGTATAAGTTCTTATCATAATGTAAGTGTATTTTCCAAGTACGTCTTTTGTTACTTGAATTGGTATTGCAATTTGGAGTAAATGCTTTGCTTTTTTATTTTAATCTTGGAAGTAATCGAGATGGGCAGTAGAGGGAGTTATGAGGGAATAAATAAAGCATATCTTGTAGCTGTTGGAGAACCTATGGCTTCCGACGAGGTTGATGTTATTGTGCACTTGTTACTATAATTCGTGTTATAGCGTCAATCCATTTTAGTTTGTGTTGCTTATTGCATCAAAGTTATAGTTGATGTTTGTAGGCCAATTTTTCCTCGGAAAAGAATTAATTAGATAAGAAGGGTAATTTATACGGGTGTATAAAGGAAGCATCAATGCTTTAGTCTTTCTTGACACTTGAAGAAAGTGAGAACTAGGAAATTGAAGTTTTGTGATCCAGAAGCTATTTTGTGCAATATTATTCACAATTTTCATTTTATCGTAAATATTCGTGTTACCTCTCAACGTTCTATTATAGTTATGGAGATTTCAACACTTTATTTTGGGTCAAAAATCATATAAATATTCTCTCACAAGATAGCATAGTCAAGACACTTGATCACTTATCAGTGTTTCGACACGAATATCCGAATTCGAGTACCACATAATATATATATTTACCTTTTGATGTTATGCAATATAAAGATGTATATATATACCTTTCAATCCCCTCACAAAACTTCAAGGAAAATTCTCAAATACTTGATATTTTCATACTTCAACTTTAATTACTTGGGTTTACAAAATACTTCCTCTATTTTTTTTAGGATTTTTTAACTGGAATAATACAAACTTTGGCCCGTTCTCTCGCAACAATACAAACTTTTGATTATTTTTTAATAATACAAACTTTAGGCCAAAATTCCTCCAGTAGGTCATGATCGGTTCCTAACTTGTTGGTGCAGGTAAAATGCATACGTGGAACTCCCCTAGGACACGTGTCGCTTGCTTATTGGTTGATTTTTTAAATTTTTATTTAAATTTGAAAAACAAAAAAAAAACCTTTTTTTTTTCTTTCTCCCTCATCCACCCCACCCCACCCCACCCCACCCCACCTCCATCTCTCGTGTCCAAGCCCCGTCGACCACTCTCTCTCCCCCTTCGGCCCTTCCCTCAACCACTCTCTCTCATCGTCCTCCCCCGTCGAGCCCGGAACCCCATCTCCGGTCGCGAGCCACAGAACCCCCTTCCCCTACCCCGTCGAATTCCCCCAACCCCCGTCGAATTCCGCCTAGAGCCCAGCTCCACCTCCACCTCCATCTCTCGTGTCCAAGCCCCGTTAATGGCGTCGCCATTTGTAAATCCGTTAATGGCGTCGCCATTTGTTAATGGGGAAGGCGGTTTCGTGGTGGGGGGAGGGGTGGTGAGGGTAGTTTCATCCGTGGTGGTGAGTGTGGTGTTGATTTGATTTGGTGGGTGGGGTTCATGGTGGTTGTGGGTTTGGGTTTTGTGTATTTCGGGGGTGAGGTGGCTTCGGTGGTGGTTGTGGGGTGGTTTCGGTGGTGGTTGTGGGGTGGGGGAGGGGGTGGGCGGCTTTCGTGGTTTTCGAGGGTGGGGTCCGCGAGTTGCTTTCGGGGGTGGTTGTGGGTTGGTTTCGGTGGTGGTTGTGGGGTGGGGGTGGGGGGTTTGTTGGGTTTGGTGGTTTTCGGTGGTGGGGACCGTGGGTTAGTTTCGGTGTGTGGTGGTTTCATCCGTGGTGTTGATAGGATTTGGTGGGTGGGGTTCATGGTGGTTGTGGCTAGGTTTTGTGTATTTCGGGGGTGAGGTGGCTTCGGTGGTGGGCGTGGGGTGGGGGAAGTGGTGGGCTGTAGGGTGGTTTCGGTGGTGGGCGTGGGGGGTGGGGGAGGGCCGAGGTGGTTCGGGTGGGTGGGGGGTTGGGGGAGGAGGGAGAAAGAAGAAAGATCATTTTATAATTTTTTATCTTTTTACCGAGTTACAAGTCAACTTGGCCTACTGGAGGAATTTTGGCCTAAAGTTTGTATTATTAAAAAATAATCAAAAGTTTGTATTATTGCGAGAGAACGGCCAAAAGTTTGTATTATTGTAGTTAAATAATCCTTTTAATTATCTATTGCAACATCTAGAGTTTTACGCATGTGAATGCACAAAGTTAACCTTTAATATCACTAATTATACTTTAGTAAAAATTATAAATTTTTTATATTTTGCAAGTATATATAAAGGCGAATCTAACAAGATCCAACATGACTATATTTTTTTTTAATGTTTTTATCACATAAAAATGGTCAAAGATGAGTGTGTTAATAATGTAAAAGTCCAAACGTTGCAATTGAAAAAAAAGGAAGAAGTAATACAAATTTAATAACACGAGCAGGGATGAAATTAAATTTCTATAACGATCGCATACATAATTTAACATTTAATAATTAAAAATCATGTGCCTATGATATTATGTTATTATAATATCAATAATTATTAGGAAAAATTCACAAGAAGGGGCCCAACTATTACCCATTTTTTTTAATAAGTCCCAACTATGGATTATTCCCTGCAGGTTCCAAGTTTACTATCTTGTGATTTTCATAGGTCCTGAGTTACTTATAACCGGTTTAAAAGATAATATTTTTAAACATTTACCATCTTCGAACACTTCCAGCAAGTGACACAGACCTATAAATTAGGGCCAACATTTAAAAATCTTACCTTCTAAATCGGTTATAAGTAATTCAGGACCTATAAAAATCATAAGATGGTAAACTTGGGACCTGTAGGGAATAATCCATAGTTGGGACTTATAAAATAAAACGGGTAATAGTTGGGTCCCCTCTTGTGAATTTCCTAATTATTAACGTAATTAATAATAACTAACCCTGGTAAATTCATTTTCCAAACAATTTTTTACCAAAATAAATTCTGACTTTATTGCCATAGTGTATTAGTATTAACGAAAAATATGAAAGAGAAAGTTAGAGAGAGAGTCAGAGAGAAAAAAAAAAGAGAGAAAAAGCAAGGAAAATAGCCCAGCTGAAAACCCAGGCAACCAAACCGCATATCAAATTAGGGGAAAAATCTCTTTATCTTCCAACTTTCCCCAAAATCCAATTCTGAGTACTTCTTAATCATTTACTCGATTACTGCTAAGCATTAATTTTTTAGCAATCATCACTTTAGGGTATGAGTTGTTTTCCAAAACCCTCAGTAGAACAAGTACTTCAATTATCTCAAGTTTCAAGCAAAGGAAGATTAAGCATTCGTGTAGTCTGCTCTGCAATTTGGAAAAGGTGGAAGTCTATTATCCATAGGGATAATATTTAGCTTCTGTTAGCTCTCTTAATTGGTTTAATGCTAGTGGTTGCCTGGGATTTTATTACTTTTTAGGGGTTATTGTTAGGGTTAGATTTAGGGTGTTGAGAGCTGCATTAATGGCTTTGCAGAGGAGAGATGTGCGAGAAGGGGTCTTCAATTTCTTTGGAGTAATGTCAATCAATGAAGCTGATGCTGCTGGAATAGATAAAGGTGCAGTTTGGCATCTGAGCATTTATGCTTCTTTCATTCAAATCTCAAGAGGCAGTGTAATCAATTTAAATGGATGAACCTCTCTCTCTGTCCTAAAAGTCCTTTGCTCAAGAACAAGTTCCCCTCCAGAAAATCCCTCTATAAATATATATATCTCCCCATGGTAAGAGTCTGGTATCTCAGTCTTCTTCTTCTTATCCCTTCTATTATAGCAAGCTTCTCTTTCTTTTCTGTTAATCTTTAATTTATCAATTGCAAGTATATAGATAACTCTAAATCTTTCAACGATGCGATTCTGGAAGGAAATGCCCAATTGGGTGGAAGCTCTGTTAGCTCTTTAGCTAAAAGTGCCTCCACCTCCATTACTGCTATTTCTGAGCCTATTCCAGAGGTGCCTCCTTTTGGGATTTCCCTTGTGGCTCCCCTCTCTCATGACCCCCCTTCTCCTCTTTGTTATGAGGTTGTTGTTCTGGATGAGTTGGCTCAAGTCCAGAAATATATAGATGAGCTCTCTAAGTCTTGTCTAGTTGGAAAAATGCTTGGTGAGATGGTGGATATTCGTACCATCATAGCTAGAACCAAAGCTAACTGTAGGTTTGTAAAAGGGGATATAGACTACCTAAAAATGGGGAATGGCTGGATTTTAATTCGGTTTGCTAACCCTGATGATATGTTTCTTGTATGGAGTGAAAGGCCTTGACGTGTCCAAGGAGACCTGTTTGTTATTTATAATTGGAAGCCCTCTTTTGATCCTTTCATTGAAGCGATCAAGTGGGTTGATCTTTGGATTCGTATCCCTAGATTTCCCACTGAACTCCTGAAATTTGAATCAATTTCCAATCTTCTTGCTGTTAATAACATTGGAGCTTTAGTAAAACTTGATCAAAGATCCCAACTTAGGCACAAAATTAGGTTTGCTAGAGCCTGTGTTAGGGTCGATATCACTAGACCTCTCCTTGAATATGCTGAGATTATAAAAACGGGTGGTATTACTACTGGTTATGTGATCTGGTATGAGGATTTCTCATCTAGTTGCTCTTTTTGTGGTTGTGAAAACCATGTTATTGAAAGTTGTCCCCTCCTATGTGCTAAGAAAGAAGTGAAGGTTATGCTCATGAAAAACCCAAAGCAAAAATGGCTTGCTGAGTTTCTTACACAATCTAATAGGCATGAAAGCTTTAACACCATGGCTGAGGAAGCCAATGTGGTGCAAGCAAAGCCCAAGTATGTGCAAAGATCCTCAGCATGGCCTTATTACAGTCCTTATGTTAAGGGGAAAGGCAAAACCAAAGCTTCTAGTGACCAGCTTGCTAGGCCCAGAGGTAGGGCATCAACTGGGGTGGTGATTAAGGAAAGAAAGGAAGAAGATGATGCTAAGGTAATGGTGAAACCTACTGAATCAAAAGACAAAGATAGAGTTTTTTTAATAGCTACTGACCCTGCAAATGACACTGATTCAGACTCTGATGATAAAAATCTGAGGTGCTTATTCCCTCATGTCCCAGGTCCTATGGTGAATGGTAAGTATTTCTCTCCTGCTTATAGTGCGTATGAAGAAAGCAAGCCCAATGGGCTTGACCTGGCTAATCCTTTAGCTTCTCATGAGCTTGCTCTATCTCCTGTTCCAATACAAGTGTTGTTCCCTGAAACTATTGATTTTGAGAATCAATATGCATTACTCCATGATCATATGGACCAGAGCTGCTTTGAATCCCCTCTCCTCATTTCAAAAGGTGAAAATGATCCCCTCTGCCTCAATGATGAAGAGAACTAGATGGAAGATTTGTCCCCTATCCCTGACAACTCTCTGCCCTCTTTCCACTCCACTAGCTCTATTGCAAAGCACATTGAAGCTTTGGGGGTAGACCAAGCTGGTGATGATGAGCACACCCCTCAATCCAGCTCTTCTAAGAGAAGGAAGTTTGAAGTGGAAGAAGATGTTCTCTCTTCAGAAATGAAGAGAAACAAGAAGTGATCTAGCCAAATGATCCTCCTTCAGCAGTATGTTTAAATGAGTTTAGGGTTTTGGAATATTAAGGGTTGCAGAAGGAAGAATGCCTTTGAAGAAGTAAAGTTTTTTTGTAACAACAATAGCATCAGCATCATGATTTGATGTGAAACTAAAGCTCAATCCCCTCCCACAGCAGCATGGTTTTGATTATTTTGATTCCATCCCCCCTTTAGGTCTAGTTGGAGGTATTTGGTTATTATGGCAGAAATCTGTGCATAATCCCTTTAATTTAGTTGTATTAGCTAAAGCTTCAAGGTTCATGGTCTGTAATATAAATTATCTAGTTTCTAATGCATCCTTTTATGTTATTTGCTTATATGCTCCTGCTCAAAAGGATGAGAAAAAGGCGTTCTGGGATGATATGTATGTTTGTGCTAATTCCCTCCCAAGCCCTTTCATCTTAATAGGGGATTTTAATGAAATCAGTTATTTTAGTGACAAAAAAGGAGGGGCAAGTATTACCTCTTCAAGACTAGCCCAAATGCAATACATCAAGTCCAATATTGATTGCTCAGAACTACACCATCTGGGCCAGCCTTTTACTTTGCCAAAAAAACCTAATGGGCCTAATAGCATCCTTGAAAGATTAGATAAATGTCAAGCCAATACTGATTGGATTGCAAAGTATCCAAATGCCTTTATCAAACATCACCTTTTTACATCTTCGGACCATTGTTATGTATCGGTTCATTTTGAATCAACACTAAAAAGAAAGGCCCATCCATTTCGTTTTGAAAAAATGTGGTGCTTAAGGAAGGACTTTGATTCACTTACTAAAAAAACTTGGGCCAATAAATTTAATGGGTCCCTTATGTTCTACTTAGTTAGTAAGTGTAAATTACTAAAGAACAAAGCTAAGGATTGGAACAAAATCCGATTTGGAAATATTTTCAGACAACTCCAAAATCTAGAAAAAAAATACTCTTTAAAGTCCAAAACCAACTTATAATTGACCAAGATAACACTGGTTTACAAAAACTATAGGAAAATCTTCTAATTAAGAGGTCTCATCTCTTCTCATTTTAAGAATCGTTTTGAAAACAAAGAGTCAAAACCAACTACTTATCACTAGGGAACTCTAATACAAAATTCTATCATGCTTGTACCACAATCCGAAAGCACATAAATCAAATCAATCATTTTGAGAATAAGGATGGGATTATTTTTACTAATCCAACCAAAATTGATCAAGAAATCTCAAAAGAGTTTAACAGTCGTTTTAAAAGCAACAAAGATTGTTCCCTTAATTTAGATTAAGATTTTAACCTTGTTACATCTATCATCTTAGAAGATCATAATAAGGCCCTTACGCTCCCAGTCTCCTCGGAAGAGGTTAATGAGGTCCTTTTTGGACTTGCTCCCAATAAGACTCTAGGCCCAGATGGTTTCCCCCCCTTCTTTTTCCAACAATATTGGAAGATTGTAGGTAATGTTGTTTCAAAAGTAGTTTAGGCCTTTTTCCACTCTGAAAGAATGCTGAAGGAAATAAACCACACATTCATCACCTTAATCCCTAGAATTGATAATCCTATTTCGGCTAATCATTTCAGACAATTAGTCTTTGCTCTACCATATAAACTAATAGTTAAAATCCTTGCAAATTGCCTCAAGATTGTACTTGGAAGAATCATTCACCCCCCCTTCAGGGAGCTTTTGTCCCTGATCGCATAATTCAAGATAATATCCTACTAGCACATGAAGTCTTCCACTCCTTCAGATCAAAAAAGGTAAGGAAGGTTGCATAGCAATCAAATTGGATATGGAAAAGGCCTATGATAGGCTAGAATGGGACTTTATTGTAGCTATTTTGAGAAATTGGACTTTTGCAATCAATGGATTAGTTGGATCCATAGTTGTATTTCCACAATATCTTTCTCAGTTTTGATTAATGGTCTCCCTAGTGACATTTTCTACCCTTCTAGGGGTATCCATCAGGGTGACCTTCTATCCCCGTATATTTTCATCCTTTGTGTAGAGCTGCTAGCTAGAGAACTCCATGCAGAGAGTGCTGGTGGCAGTAAACTTCTGGGTGCCAAAATGGGAAGATCGGGAACTAAAATCCCTTTCTTAACCTTTGCAGATGACACGATGATTTTTGCTAAAGCTTCTCCTCAAAGCTGTAATATTATCAAAAATATTCTTCAAAAGTATTGTGTGACGTCAGGCCAACTAATTAACTTTAATAAGTCAGCTTTTCGTTGCACTAAACATGTCTCCTAGCAAGAGATAGCTACTTTCGAAGGCATCTTGGAAATGAATTACTCCCCTTCACTTGATAACTATTTGGGGTGCCCAATCATTGACGGCCGTGTAGCTAAAAATTCCTTTGGGACTATTGCGTCCAAAGCAAAAGCCCAACTCTCAAAATGGAAAGCTAACTCGCTTTCTCAAGCTGGTATAGTTGTTCTTATTCAATCCAATTTGGCATCCAAAGCAAATTTCCAGATGCAAAGCTTTCTCCTTCCCTGTTCTATTACTCAGGAGCTAGATAAAACATATAGGAAGTTCTTTTGGAACAAATTAGAGTCTAGTAATACCACCAATTTGATTGATTAGGATCGCATTTGCCTCCCAAAGAATAGAGGAGGCCTTGGGTTCAGAAAGGCTAAGGCTAACAATATCGCCCTCCAAATGAAACTTCTCTGGAAAATCATAGCCCACCCAAATAACCTATGGGTTCAACTAGTTAAAAGAAGTACCTAAAGGAGGAATCTCTTTTTAGCTATTGCCCTTCGTCTAGTAGTTCTTGGCAGTGGAAGAAATTAATGGGGCTGAGACCGATTTTCAAAAAAGGTCTTAGGTGGCAAACTAGGAGCAATTTCTAAGTGTATTTCTGGTTTGATAATTGGTTTTCCAGTTCCCTCAGGTAGTCCAGAAAATTATTAGTATAGCCATCCCTAGTAACTTCAGAGAGGATAAGTTGATTTGGGGCCTGACGACGGATGGTTTCTACTCGGTTAAATCAGGTGCTAGCTTAGCCCAAGGTGCAGATTGGTTGGATTCCCCCAAAGCAAAATTTGCGTGGATTTGGAAATTGGATATCCCCCCAAAAATAAAATTCTTTCTTTGGAAGATTTGTGTCGATGGTTTGCCCACTAAAGCCAGGCTAGAAAAGAGCCACATGTTCCTCCCACAGGATTATTTTGTAAGAATGGGTCCGAAGACACGGATCATCTCCTGTTTGATTGTCCCTTTGCCATTGAGGTTTATGCCTCTTTGATCCAAAAGCATAAGTGGCCTCAGTTCCCCACCCCTCTAGCTTCCCTTTCCCTGATGGATAAATTGTCCTTCATTAGAGACCAAGTTGGAGCGGGGGCTTTTTCCATAATTAGTACTAGCTGGTGGTTTATTTGGTTTTCTAGAAACAAAGTAGTTTTCAACTCAGAGAAAGCTTCTCCCTCCTCCTGTTCTCTCCTGTGTGCAAATTTCTTTAGTAATTGGTCCTTGTCTGTAAATCTTAATGCCCTTGTGGATCCTTGCCCCTCTTATTCCCCTCTGGCTTGTCCTAAGCCCCGGTGCAGTCCCATAAAGGAAGTTAAGTGGTCCCCCCTAGCTTCTTCAAATTAAACTTTGATGGATCCAAGCTTGATAATAACCAAGCTTCCTTTGGCTTTGTCATTAGAGACCGTGAAGGTAATTTTTGTTTGGCAGGAAGGAAAAACCCTCCCTCCGTGCAGCTCGATCCTTCTGGCTAAAGCTTGGGGCCTCAAGGAGGGAGTCAAAGCTGCTATCTCCCTAAATATTCAAAACCTTGTGGTTGAGGGTGATAACCTTGTGGTTATCAACTCCCTTAAAGATGTCAGCAAAATTCCGTGGGAAATTAACTCTCTTTTTTAGGACACAAGAGAAGACCTGAAGAGACTCAACGCCTTCTCGGTCAACCATTGCTACAGGGAAGTAAATCAAGCGGCAGACTTCATGGCGCATCAGGGTCACCAAGATGAAAATCTTTGCTACCGTTTTAGTATTAATGATGTGTATTTTAACTCGATCATCTATAAGGATGCTTTAGGTTACTCCTTTCCTAGGAATTAACCTAGTTTTCTTTTCTTACCAACAAAAAAAAACATTTTTTACCATATCTTATAGTTTTACAAGTTGTTGTAAGTGCACTCCATTTGAGACAAACCCATCACATATTCACACCATATTCACAAATCACAACATGAAAGTCAACGACCCTATTACACCAATTCAATAAAATATTCTACCATTGGAATAAAAATCTTGACTCTTTGTACATAAACGAAGAAAAGATTGGTTCATTTTCTCCATTTGATCAAAAAAATGAAGAAAGAATTGCAACAAAAGCCAGTTCAAGAAATAGCACAAAGCTGCAAATTAGGCCAAATCCTTGATACATTCATCCATAAAAATGGATACCCACAAGCTAAAATTGACTCGGTTCCATGGATTGATGATCTTGTTATTGATTTCTCTCTTCTTTGTTCTTCTTCATCCTCTGTAGCACAACTTGAACTGGGCAAGCTTCAATCTGCTCTCAGTCAATGGGGTTGCTTCCAGGTTCCCATTTTTATGCTAAATAATTATCAAGTTTAATTCTTTTTTATATGAAGAACAATTAGTGTAAATATGTGGTTTGCAGATTTGTTGGTTGTTTCTAGGCTAGTGCAATTTTCATCTTTTCTATTATGAATTTATGATTAACATTGTGTTATGGTTTTTTTTTGTATGTGCATATAAAATTATAAATTATGAGATTGTTGGATTTTAAAATTAAAAAATCTTCCTAGAATATCTCAGAAATGGCACATAGTGTAAAAAAAATCTTCTTGCTTGATTCATAGAATCATAGTCTACAGTTGATTTGAATTCAACTTTTCTAGGTGTATCTCAGATTGTAAAGTGGCAAATTTCAGGTTTGTTTGGCAATTTGTCATGTTGTGTTAATTATGTACTCTCCCCATTTTAGCTTACCAAATTTTGGGATAATCACAATGTAAATGCGACTAATTTTTATAAGACAAAGTGAGTAATGACTACTATATGATTGCTTTGCTTCGTATGGTACTATGGTTACACATTTGGGTGTCAAGTTTGTACTTGGATGGTTTAGTGGTGGGGTATTTTGAGCTTGTAAAAAAGGGAGTATTGAAAGCAAGTATAGTCAATGTATTAAAGTTGTATCTTTGAGACCGTGAAAAAGCAAATGTAGCGACTAATTTGGGATAGAGGGAGTATCAAATAAGCCGATGAAATTGACTGATTCGGTGCAATTAACATGAAACCATGCTTGTTGTTGTTGTGAAGTTTGTGCTTCACTAGTGTTAATTGGAATTTGATTGAAGAAGCTGATCAATCCAACCTCACCTAGATTGTTTCGGACTGCTAAATTGCCTTACCAACGATCTGGTGATCTTGAATTGACAAGGCTTCTTTTTTTCCCTTGGTTTTATCCCTAATTTAATTACCAAAACCCTAAAGTTTTGATCTTTATAACCCTAAATTATATTCCTTATTTTATTAGTGATTTTATGTCCTAGAAATGTATCGGGGGATGCAATATGGTTTTCGGACATCAACATATGCCTGCAAAGAACTTATGAATCGTTAACTTATAAAATGAAGAAATGGTCATGACTCATGAGTTCATAAGTAAATTTATATCCGATATCTATGTTGATGAACCTCTACTTAAGCATATATTTTGTTTAACTGATGCCTAATATCATCTATGGAGGCGGGAACGATAGTGATGAAAATCAATGAAGAAAAATAATTCTTGTTGGTGGAGTTCTATTACCATGGTTCATTCCATTTAAATTCCCACTAGCTCATTCCATTCTCTCATTTGATGACTTACAGGACGAGTCATTAATGTCTTCATTTCAACTAATGAAATATATTCTTCAAGTGGTGGAGTGTCAAACTTGTACTTTAGGGCCTTTAAGATTAAGTGTGATGCATCCGAGTTTGTAGGAAAAGGGTAAAAGAAATACTTTTAGTAAATGTGTCTATACTTATTTGTATGGCTCTAAGGTCACTAGAATAAGGTACAACAATCATTTGCTATTAGAAAGCTTAGGGTTTGTTTCCTTTTCACTGTTTCACTTTAGCAAGTTTCAACAAAAATAAGAAAACTTCAGCAAATTTCATAAACTTTGGCCTTAAATCTATAAAACTTCAGCAAAAATTAAGTTGCTCTTAAAAAATCAGAGGGAGAGAACTGGCCCTTAAAGGTACTTGTGTTGTATCAGGCTATAAATCATGGCATAACGAGCACATTTCTTGATAAAGTACGTGAAGTTACTAAGTAATTTTTCGCACTCCCTCTGGAAGAGAAGCAGAAAAAGTCAAGGGCCATCGATGGCTATGATGGTTATAGGAATGATACAATTGTTTCAGAGAACCAGACTATTGACTGGACTGATTGGCTATATCTGAAAGTCTACCCTGAAGACCGGCGCAAGCTGGACTATTGGCCAGAGAACCCTTCTGCATTTAGGTAAATTTCTCCGATACTATACAAACATTAACATGTGAAAGTGTTGATGTATTCTCTTAACTCTTTTGTGTTGATTTTGGCAAGGAAGTTATACATGAGTATACCATGAAGCTAAGGACAATGTATGAACTTCTCTTGAAGTCCATGGCCAGTTCCTTGAACTTGGAGGGAAATTGCTTCCTAAAAGAGAAAGGCGATTTGGTGATGATGGATATGAGATTCAATTTCTATCCACCTTATTCAAGCCTTTAGAGTGTTCTTGGTGTCAAACCACATGCAGATGCAACAACGGTTACAATGCTCCTGCAAGACAAGGAAGTGGAAGGTCTTCAAGTCCTAAGAGACGATCAGTGGTTCAGAGTTCCCACCATTCCAGATGCATTATTTATCAATGTTGGTGATATGCTAGAGGTAACAAGATCTTTCTTGGAGCAATGACTTGTGTATTACAGTAGTGTTGCATACCAATCTAATTTGTACAAAATATTACTCACTCATGTGAGATAAATATTTATTTATGCTGCAGATGATGATAACGTAGAATTAGTGAATTGTGACGTTTGATGTAACACTTTTTTTGGTCGAATGTAATACATAATTTGATACTACTAAGTACATTTCATGTTGACTTTAACTCAAAACAGAGGTCTGGTGAGTTTCTTACGAGTTTGTTTGTTTTTTCGACGCAGATAATGAGTGATGGCATTCTGAAAAGTCCAGTGCATAGGGTGGTCACAAATTCAGCAAGGGAGAGAATTTCAGTGGCGGTATTTTGTTTGCCGGACCCTGATAGAGAGGTTGGACCAGTAACCGAACTGATCACTGAGGATCGGCCACAGACGTGTCAGAGGGTGAAGCATTATGAAAACATATTCTTCAAGTATTACCAGCTGGGGCTGAGACCGCTGCATGCCGTCAGAATGTAGTAGATTAGCTGTCTCTACATTTCCTACTAATTTTCCTATGAAGAATTGCTATTTGCTAGTGATCTGTGAATGTAATGTGGGTGTGTTTGAATAGAATTATGCCTCTTTTTCTCCCCCAATATTTTATTTTTGGATTGAACAGATGTAATTGGACAGGGTTGTGCAGCCAATTTTGAATTTTTATAGTATGAATTTTATAAAAACACATGTTTCGTCAAGGAAATCAGCAACTCTAGTACGCTAAAAACTTAGAAGGAACTGTTCCAAACCCATGGGTAGAAAATGGACTTGGGATGCACGTTGGCGTTTAGAGGGGATTCAACCAAATGTTGGGGAGAACAATTATGGAGACTAAACTCGGTTATTAGACGAGTCGGGATGGGTTAATAGCAAGTCTGATCATTAGTAGATCACCTTGTTGCAGACTAATAACAGGTTACAAACTGATAGCAGGTCGACAACACAAAGAATTGAACTAAAGATAAAATTTCAACAACAAATATCGAATGTTTTGCATAAGCAACAAACACAGTATGCTGACCAAATCAATAATTTCACTAACAAATTACATATAACCTAATTGGCATTCAACCAATAGCAAAGGTGAACAAGACTAATCAAATTAATCTAGCTTGAGAGGGGAAATAAGGGAACCAGCCCATGGCATCACTCTGAATAAGCCATTAATCACTTCATTAGACAACCCAATTATTTTGAGCTTCTTGAACTCACGATTATGTAAATTAAGACGACGAAAATAATAACATGTAACTTTCTTTACGCATACGAGAATTTCCCGTTGATCCTTTGAGTAAGCATAAGGAAAAGGGGGAGTAACACCACCAACCATTACATCTCGAAGCGAGATGTGAATCAATTCCGTCCATGATTGTTTTACCCGGTATTCCTTCATAACCCATATCTTCATATCATAATTTTTCCAAGGTTCATAAATTACCAAATGTATACATTATCGTAAGTTAGTCAAACCCTATGTCAGACCATGATAAATTCACTATCAGGCAATGGTACCTCATAATACTCTTCGATTTCAACGTTAAAAACTGAGATAGTTATCGCCAATGTCGAATCATTAGATAGCCAATGCAATGCCTTATTAGAGAAAACCATGATCGCCGGACTTCCCGAGGAATATGGTTTTTTTAGCACTTCAGGAAATGGTATAAATAATTTCCACGAACTTTTCTTCAAACTAAAAACATAAAACATAAACCTATCATAATCACCATAATATTTTGCATCGTTAACAATTCTTACAATCTTATAATCGTTATTCATTGAATCATAACCAAAACCTACGTAGATAGCGAGTTTTTCATATAGTGGTACCCAATGAATTATGTACCTAAAGTCGTACGTGACCGGGTTATACACCCAAAACTCCATAAGAATGCCATGTCTTTTGAATCAAAGCAAGCCATTGCACGAACCAACTAAGTGTTTTATTCTTTCGCTATCGAAATTCTGTAGGCGATAACGAGTTGGCTTCTTTAGATATTCAGGAAATTGAAAATCAAAAGAAAATGGATCAAAGGACTTGCCATTATAACACCAATTAATGATGGAATTAGATGGACTTTTACTGAAAGATTGGTGTATATTGGTTTGTTAATTTCTTCATGCCAACTTTTAGATATACATTGACAGCGTACAAGTTCTTCTACTTATACCCTTAACAAGATCCTTAATTGGATCTCTAATGGAAGGCTTGTAGCAGTAGTTGTTTTCTTCTCATCTACCATTGTTAAAACTTCAAAGTAGGGTTTTTCACAATATTTTCACTATAGTCTATAGGTTTATGTGATATGTGATGCCGTTAGGTTATTTAGAAGATTATAAGTATAAATATTAGGCAAATATATCTAAAAAAAAGATTAAAGAATAGAAGTATAAATATTAGGCAAATATATCTAAAAGAAAGATTTATTCGGTAAATAGGTATCATCACTGATAGGTTATCATACACATAGACATAGTAGTTAAACAATCAAAGTTGTTATCTATCTAGTTTCCTATATTTAAACAACCTACATAGTTAATAGAAATTCCATAACCTAATACGAGTTTAACTCGTACTCTCGATAAAATCCGTGTAAATGACAATTGAATCCAAATATTTTGTTCTATAATGTTTTTTTTTTCATTATTGTTAGGCAAAATTGGCCTCAACACCCTGAACTATGGCGTAGGTGCACCAAACACCCCAAACTAAGGTTTATAGCCAGAACACCCCAAAGTACGGGCTGGGGTGCATTGCGTACCATAAATGAGAGTTGTCACCGGAAAATGCACCGCTCCGGGAGAATCTTCGTTTTTAATATTATTTTGCTTTCCCCCCCCTTTTCCTATTTTCTTCTTTTTTTTCTCTCTAATTTTTTTAATTAGGCCCAAAAAAATGCACGTTCCATTTTTCTTCCTCTCACACTCTTCCAAACCCTCTTGTCTCTCTCTCTCTCTCCTTATCTTCATCTTCTTCATTTTTCTTCTCCCATTTCAAAAATTATGGGTGCAGCTCTTCTTCCAAATGTCATAACATAGATTATCATTCCCGTATGTGTCGTAATTGGAATCGTTTTCTCTCTCTTTCAATGGTACATCGTTTCTCAGGTCAAGTTTTCCCCTGATTCTACCTGCAATAATAACAACAAAAATGGATTTTCTGATAGTTTGATTGAAGAAGAAGAAGAAGGTCTTAATGAGCAAATTGTTGTTGCTAAATGTGCTGAAATTCAGAATGTTATTTCCGAAGGTGATTTATTTTTCTTTTTGCCCTTTTTTGGGTTATTTTTTCTGGGTTTTTTCATATAATTTTCTGAGTTTTCGATATATTATTCTGGGTTTTTGATATAATTTTCTGGGTTTTGCTTGATTTTCTTGGATTTTGTTTTTCTTATATATATTGATTGATTTGAAGTTGTGGGTTGATCTTTATTTGTGTGTGTGAATTAAATTTAAGTTGGGAGCTTTTGTATTTTAAATCTTGTGAGTTTTCTTTGGATTTGTTTTTTTTCTGATATTAATTAATTTGAAAGTTATTGTGCTTTATATGAAGGCACGTGCCTTTTTTTAGGTCTAATTAAAAAAATTAGAGAGAAAAAAGAAGAAAATAGGAAGAGGGGAAAGCAAAATAATATTAAAAAATAAAGATTCTCCCGGAGCCGGTGCATTTTCCGGTGGCAACTCTCATTTATGGTACGCAATGCACCCCTGCCCGTACTTTGGGGTGTTCTGGCTATAAGCCTTAGTTTGGGGTGTTTGGTGCACCTGCGCCATAGTTCAGGGTGTTGAGGCCAATTTTGCCTTGTTGTTATTATCCTTAGTTTTCCAATATTCTCTAATAGTATCCCTTCAATATTTAGTTTACATTTACTATGATGAGTTGGTTTTATAAGAGACCGCCTAATTTTTATTTAAAATTAGGCAACAGTCCAAGCCCAATATAAAGAAGAGAATGGAGCATCTTTTTTAATAAAGTGATGGGATTAAGTTAGTCTAATTTTAACATAAAGTTAGACCGCCTCTTTTAATAACTTTTGAACTATTACAGGATATTGGTTGAGATTGGATGAGAAAGAGAAAACTCTCTATTATAAAGCGTCGAGTAGAATTCGGAGCTCAAAATTATGACAAACTTTTAATTACAAGAAGTTGAGACCAAAATTTATTTGTCAACCACTCAAACAATGTGGCATTACTATTTACTTTAGAGGTTTCAAGCAATCAAAACAATTTGTTTCTCTTATATTCCATAATATTAATATGAAATTACATTACACGTGGGATTATGATAAAGAAAACAAAACCAAACCAAAAAGACATATATAAAAACAAATTAACAAAAGAAAAACTAGCTTGCAAGTGGAATACACCTTTCTTCTATTTTTCCTCCTAATGGTAGGTAATAGGGGATTAGAAACAATAGAACCAACCCATGGCACTAAAACAAACTCATCAATTGATTCAGTTCCTTCTTCATCACAACCATAGAGTTTAATCTTCTCAACTTCTCCACTTTGAACATCATAACGAACAAAATTTTGAGGGAGTGACTCTAACCCTACTAGAATTTCCTTTCCATCACTTGAATAAGCATATGGCAAAGGGCGATCAACCCATAATTTCTCATCAATTATTGATAACTTCGTCCATGATTGTTGTACACCATATTTCTTCATAAGAAATACATATAATAATCTTCATGTCCCAAGAACTATAATCTGTCACATGCAAATACCCTCTTAAAGCAACCAAGGTTAGTTACTTCACAAGGACAATACCTTATTCCATTATTAGGTAACGGCAAATCGTATGATTCTTCTGTTCCAAGGTTGAACCCTACTATACTTATACTTAGTTGATCATTTTCATCAAAAGCTACCCAATGTAACGCATTATGGTACAAAACCATACTACTCCTTGTATTACTACTATACCCTAAGCGCAAGGTTTTGTTTTTTTCCATGTATTAGTCTTTAAGCTAAAGATATGAGCCTCATTGTCTCCCCAAAACGAGTCTTTGTGGACGATTTTAAATAATGTTAAGATCTTATAATCATCATTGATGCAATCGTAACCAAATTCGGGATCTGTACTTAACAAAAAACATTGGGATGAATCCGAAACGGGAGATGTTGGACGTAAGATAGGTAGGCTCGTATATGAGCCTGTTATCATGTTATATAGTGAAAATTGGCGTGCTTTTTCTTGGATGAGAAATAAGCCATTGCAAGAACTCGTAACTTCGAATCTAGTTATGGTTGATCCAAGTGATAGGCGTGTCGCACGCCTAACAAAAATAAATAAACTAACTAATTCTCCTAACAATGTAGTAGGATAAGTCAAGGTTGATCCCACATAGAGAAAATTATTCTATGATTAGCCCTTAAATAATGGTAAGACTAAAAGAGGTTAATATCGAAGATAGTCGAATCAACTATACTAATCAATCTATAAATAAAAGACTCTATAGTTAAGTATCCCCACTAGCATGAATTAGTACAATAATAATTCCTACCCCAAACTAGTCAATTAAATATTCACAAGGAAAAGTACACCCTATGAAATACCATAAACCTCTCCCGAATATCTATGGCTTCTCTAAAATGCACTCAAGCCTACTCCCATGGAATCATGCAAATTAAAGACATTAGACGCGCCACTCTAACTTCCTAACAATGCATTCTACCTAGCTACTCCCTTGGAGAATTTCATGTTCTTAATTGAAATACCCAAATCACTCAAAACCCAACTCCCGTTGTAATCAAGACAATGGAATATAACAATACTAGTTATCCCTAATCTAGTATTGCAATATGCACAATCAATTAAGCAAGAACAATTAAACAATTAATATGGAAATTTAATGAAATAATCCTAAATTAAATCATACTAGGGTTCAACTTAACCATAGATAAATGGACTACTCAAGCATGATTGAAATAAATAAACAAAATAGAGAACAATAGTTAAACTTCATAATAGAAAACAAAGAGAAAAGAAGAAGAAAATAAGTACTTGAATTAATGGAAGAAAGGTAGAGTCTTGAAGAACAATGAAGATCTACAAGTTTCTCCCTCTAACTTCTCTCTAGAAACCCTAAAAAGTGTATATAATGAACTATATCCCGTCATTAAACAAATAAAAGAGTATTATACCTTCCTAAAATAATAAAACCGACAGAACAAAACGCGTTATGAAGCTAACCAACACGGACGTGTCAATATTGACACGGCCTTATTGACTTGTAACCATATAAACTATTATACGAATATAAGCTACTACCTTGAAGATATCAGAGTGACACGGACGTGTCAAAAGTGACACGGGCGTGTTGTCCTGTAATCATCAGATTCATCAGGTCAACTTCAAACAATTATAACTTTTGATCCAGATCTTTGTTTGGCACATGTAATATATCATTGGAAATCTCTTTAAGTCTAGTTTCCAACCCAGTTAGAGGCATATCATTATCTCTTTTGTGCCAAACGTTATGAGTAAAATGGTGCAGAGGTGTCATATTTCGCACAAGTACACAAAGTCATTTGTATCTTCTTCAATTCCAATCCGTTTTGGGCGCGTGATATATCGTTTTGAAGCTCATTCAAGTGCCTTAATCATTATGTCCTTAAAAATGAGTCCAAAGTACCTGAGATTACATTAAAAGACCAAACAACCCGTGAAAGCACCATAGCTTATAAAAAAGGACCTAAATATGCATAAATGCAATGTAAATGCTCTAATGCTACATGAAAATGCACCCTAATATGCAAAGATGTTAGAATATGCACTTATCAAACTCCCCTAAGATAAACATTTGCTTGTCCTCAAGCAAACCAAACCAATTCACAAGGGAAGAGTAAAATGAACTTTTGTACAGGACTTGTCAACCATTCAATCTCCAAGACATGAAATTTGGGCATATGAAAGATATTATAATTATAAGATTAGACTAAGATAGACCACAAATCACACCTCGTATAAATTCATGTAATCGCAACTTGACTCACCATGGCAAACCACAAACCTTCCCCCAAGCTAGACTAAATTAAACTCGATAAACCTCACTTTAGTCGAGCACACTTTCTCTCATATGTTTATAGGCTATGAAATTTCCACTCAAACATATACCAAGTCGACTCGAATGAAGTATTTTTCTTTAAACTTTACTATCATCTCATTCTCCACTTAAAACTGGCGAAAACATGCATATAGATCATGAGGACTTACAAAGGGTTGTAGTGTGGCTAAGGTAAGGGTAGGAAAATATTTGGGAATGTGGTGCTAAAAGCCAATTAGTGGAGGAAATAACACTTTAACATCTATGGCCACTAGATGTTAGCGCCACAAAAACTTCTACTACAAGTTCAACAACACATTGCCAATAAATCAAGATAATACACATCCTTATAAACTCCAACAAATATTATTTCACCTTTTATTCAATCTTTTTTCACTTTTTTCTTTTTTTTCAATTTTTCAGAATTATTCTTCACAACTTCTTCATCATTCTTTTCATTTTGCACTTTCACACTATAATTTTAAGCATTTTTTTCTTTCAACATATTTTCTTCCAATAATTACCGAAAAAACACAAACACAAGCTAAAAACATGAACTTTAATGCTACTCCACTTAGCAAGGCTTTGGTAGATAAATCATAAATGGCTAGAGGCTTGTAATGTAGGTTGATCAAGAGAATGGGATATCAAAAGCTCAACATGGGTTAATTAAAGGGAATAATATGAAAAGAAAAATGTCTGAAGGCTCAAAACAATGAAAAGAACGCCTCAATCATATCAACACATGCATATGCCACATAAGTCTCAAAGAGTGTCAAGTCAAGTTCAAGAATCACACATCATGAGGAACTATCACACAACAAAAAATAGAAGACTGATGTAGATGTGTCAGTCTATAAGGCTTGAAAAATCCTCACTAGGCTTATGCTTATCGAGTAAAATCAAGTCTTCCTTGGGGAATGTCAACCAATCTTACCACAAACCCATTCAAGTTGCAAAACAATCATACCATGAAGCGGTCAATGCAGTCTAACTCAATCTTGTAAAATTTAATTATAATATCGAAGATATGCCCACAACTCATGAACTATCAATCTCATGAATTAAAACATATATTTCATTTATGAATGCAACAAAAATGCAAAAAATAAAGTAATATGCTCTTAATACTAATAAAGTAATAAATCCTAACTCACTTTTCTAGGAATCACGATTGCACCTAGCATGTGCAACAATCCCTTTAAACCCCTAGGTTGCTCTAGTGGACAAGTAAGGTCTCGTGAAGGTTTTCAGAAGGCATACCTACAAAGCCCAAACATGCAAATATGCAAAAGAAATAAAAAATATAATGAACATAAACGAAAATATGTGTAAAGTTATGACCCAAAAAGTAAATCTTCCCCCAAGCTAAATAACATATTGTCCTCAATGTGACAAATAATTATAGGGAGGGTAAGGGAAAGGGAAACATCCACAATCACATAACAGGATCAACTTCCTCAATCACACAATCAAGTTAAACCAAAATAAATGGCAAAAAGAGATATGACTCTCAAAAACTTGAAGAGGAAGAAAGGAAATATTATACCAAAGGTGTAGTCGATGGAAACCCAAAGCTGAACCTCCTCACGCATCATAAGATCAAATACATAGATATTAATCTCAATGAATAATAGGAACTCAACCCCTGGATAACAATTTACACAAATTCTATAAGTTAGTAATCAAATAAAAAAACTAAAATTTCCTATATCTAAAATTAAAAAGAAAAAAAAAAAGGTTAGAATACTTGGGCAGCCTCCCAAGAATAGCTCATCAATGCCCTTAGTAGTTTGTCAAATGCATCTGCATGCAATTCACAGAAAGGCAAATAATATACGAAAGAAAATGTAAAATAAATTTTATCTAAAACTCTACAAGACCTGCAAAAAGGAAAATCAAAGAAAAAGTTATATCCACAAGAGAATGAAAAATAAAAATTATTAGTCTTTTTACATGGCCCAACAGGTTGGGAAGAAATCGAATGTACACTAATTACATGATCACAGAAGTCATATTCATTCAAAGAGGGAGAAATAAGGAATGATGGAGGATACAATATAGGGAAAAAGGGAATAAGGTCAAGTTTTTGAGATAAAGGAACATGAGATTTAAAAACAGTAGGTGGAACTGACAAAGACTCATGAATCACATCACTCTCATCTATAGACTTCTCCAAGAAAGGTTTTTCAACCAAGGGTTCTTCCTCCTTTTGAAATATCCATCACATTGATTTTTCCTATACTTTGATATACGGTTAGGGATGAGAATTTTGAGTATAATAATCAAATTCATATTGGGGTGAGGAGGTGAAATCATTCACTAAAATCACATCACAAGACAAAATATCATGAGAAGTAGAGTGACAATTAGAACAATAAGGAGGTGGTGTAATGTAAGATTGGGGTGAAGGAATTACTCTAGCAGATAAAGACATTTCCCACTCATAAGTATCCCTAGCCAACCACTCAATTATATCCCAACAGTAATCAGGAGATTGGAATAGAAATCCTCCATTAGACATAGATTCTACCACCATCCTAGTTTCTTCATTTGACCCCTCGTATATCACTAGGCACATATCCCATAATTCAATTCCATGAATAGGACCAATAAAATCACCAAGTCTACGATAGTATTTCCAAAATACTTATGTGGTATCCGATTTTTTACTGTCTTAATTAACGGTCTGAATCCCACGAAAGTCTCTTATTGGACTATGAGTTTTAGAAAACTTGGAAGTTGACACCCTATTAATTTTTGAATAGGGACAGATTTATTTAATAAATCATTTTAAAATCAATTTCGAGAAATATCATTTAAAACGATGATGACTTCATATTGATAAGGCTTTTTTGAAAATTGGTCTTTTATACCATGAGATAAGGTTCGGGGTTTAGGTTAAGAGGTGCGAACGTCTAGAACTCGTCTCCTCTTCCATTCTAAAGAACGGGCTCTTACTAAATGCGTTATTTTCCATTTTAAAGTAATCATGGCTATTAAAAAGAAAGAAAATCACATAATTTGCACATATACACATCAACCATTTTTATTTAGGACCAATATATCATTTGTACATGGTAGGTTTGAGCACCGAAGTTGCACTACGTACCAATCATTGTGGGATTGGAATCCACTCGTGGATCAAAACCGTCGTAGTTCGAGCTTATATCTCACCCTAAATGGCCAATTCCATTGGGGAAGAAAAGGGAGGCAAATAGATTATGAATAACTCACCTTTTAGAATTAGACAAATCTATTAGGAATAAGATAATCACTCCACTTAGTGATTAAGATGGGATTAAGATAATTACTTTAATTAGTGATTAAATATGAGGGAGGATTAAGATAATCACCTTAATTAGTGACTAAACTTAAGAGAAAAGATAATCACCTTGATTAGTGATTTACAATGAAGGTTAGGAAGTAATCACCCTAATTGATGATTATTCAAGGTTTAAGATAATCACTCTAATTAGTGATTAAATGAGAAGAATAATCGTCCTAATTAACGATTATTAAGGTTTAAGATAATCAGTCTAATTAGTGATTAAATGAGAAAAAATAATCGTCCTAATTAACGATCATTAAGGTTTAAGATAATCACTCTAATTAGTGATTAAATGAGAAAAATAATCGTCCTAATTAACGATCATTAAGGTTTAAGATAATCACTCAAATTAGTGATTAATTAAAGAGGGTTAAGTTAATCACCTTAATTAGTGATTAACTAAGGTTTAAGATAATCACTCTAATTGGTGATTAAATAATAATTGAAGATAATCACCCTAATTAGTGATTAAAGGAAGTTTGAGTTAACCGCTCTAATTAGCGATTAATCGAGGATTGAAATAACCACCTTAATAGTGATCACGTTTATGATTTTCGGGAGGTCTTAGAAGGTTTGCTTCCTAATTGAAGGCTTTTGAGAAATAATCTTAATTGAATATTACTAAGTCATTTGGAGAGAAATGATCAATTTGAGACCGAAATTGGAGCTTTGTGTTTGGCTAATTGGAATTTGGCCATTTAAAGCAAGACACGTGAAACGGCCTAAAATCAATTCGGAGATCATAATTACCAATCTAATTATGTCAAATTATATGATTAATCCATTTGAATATGGAGAACACATTTTTAAAATGTAAGATGGATCATCATACAATTTAACTTAATTAGACTTGCAATTTTTCCTCTTAATTGAGATTGGGTCATTTGATTCATATACTATGATATATTGGCCCAACATGCAATATTTGTAACATTGGTTGCTCATTTTATTAAAAAGAGTTGTGGAATTATTTATGAAAATTATGCATAAACCTCTCCATGTTTTTCATTAATTGAGTGATGTAATAACTATTTACAAAAAAAATTATTATTACAACAATATGTACGAATTCTATGATCTATACAAACTCTTCATTCTTGGTCTTCACCATGATGCTCCTTGATCTTCCTTTCCTTGAATGGGCTTTGGAATTCATGTTTATTTGTAAATATGTGAAAAATTAGAGATTAATTAACCTCTTTGATTTTGATTTTTTATGATAATTTTTATTGATTTTTATTTACATGATAAAATGAGTCATTTTAAGAAAAACTCAAAATTTAATGACTTTTAATTCACATTTTCGTATGAAAAGAAAATATTTTTTATAAAAGTTAAGTTAATCACTTTATTTCATTTTCCAAATTGCCTTTTTATTCTTGTATTGACTTACAAAATTCATAA
This sequence comes from Beta corolliflora, assembly GCA_947648045.1. Taxonomy (NCBI): domain Eukaryota; kingdom Viridiplantae; phylum Streptophyta; class Magnoliopsida; order Caryophyllales; family Amaranthaceae; genus Beta; species Beta corolliflora. Next base: position 330,632 of record CANSZD010002646.1, read on the forward strand.
CTTTCTGTACAAAGCGTTAAACTGAGCATGTGATACATCTATGGATAGATCAGTGAGTTCTTTATGTTGTGTCAAAATTACACATGCTTTTAGTGACGACTCAAAACATGACCTTTATTCAATTTGTTCTTTAAAACCTAACTTATTGAACTTATTCTTAAGTGAATTTTGGTATGAACATTCTAGACACCTTGAAATACTAGACTGAAAATTTTCACTTGAATTGTATATTTTTAAGATCATTTTTTATTTATTTTCTTAACTGAAAAGAAAATCAGTCTTTTCGAATTTAGTGATTTACATGAACGGTTTTGTAAAAATGATGCAAAATTGTATAAAATTCATATGAACATGGTTTTTATATTTTTGAAAAGCTACTGATGTTTTCTTCAAACTTGATGTTTTTAGTTTTATCTAAATGATTTTATTTCGAACTTTATTGACAGAACAAGCTTAGGAGGTACTAGACAAAATCAGTTTTGCACAACAAAGTTGTATGATTTTCAATTATTTACACAAAATTCGTTTTTTAGAAATTACAAAGCCCAGTTGCTGGAAACAGCTTGCACTTCATAGGAAAAATATTAAATCCTACACACGATTCTGATAATACAGACGAAAAAAGGAAATGATGCACAAAATTGAAACTGATTATAATTACAGCATCACATTTTTTTTATGAAGATGTTTATGTACAACTTGTCTTGAATTTTTTTATGAAAACATTTTTTGTGATGAACAACAACTTGATTATGGAAAATCACATAATCACATTGTTTCCTAAGAGTCTCCCCATTAGAGTTGACTATTCTAGGTTGGGTGATTTAAGGTTGGGAACCTATTAGAACTTCCACATACCCAAATCACTCCAAAGATTTAAAAAATGATAAGAAGAAAACAAGGAGAAAGTTAGTAGATGATTAAGAAGATAATCAAAATAAACAAGAATTTCAACTTTACCTTGCTAGCTCAATGATGCACTTCCGTTTTGCCAATTTTTCTACCTTTTTTTGTGATTTTCTTAATTTCTAAGTGAGTTTCTAAATGATCTTAATTCCTAACTTAAACTCTTTTTTGTGTTTTTTTTCTTCTTTTGATGAACTTCTTTACTTACTAATTATCTTACTAACTTTTACTTTCTTTTCTTAAGTGTGATTTCTTTTGAGGAAAGGAGTAGAGAAGATGAGAAAATTAGTGAAATTAAGTTGAACTCTTTTCAACTTTCTTACTTACTAATTATGACTTTTGCTTAGATGGAAAGATTAAGGAGGAGAAGAGTAGTAGAGAAGATGAGAGTGAAGTTGAATTGTGTTTTTTTCAACTTGGTTTTGAAGTGGAAAAATGAGGGTATTTATAGATAAATGAGGGAGGTGAACTAGGGTTTCAAAGAAGTAGAAAATCAGATTTTTCACCCAAAAAATCTGATTTTCTTCATCCTTAATCACCCTAATGACATCACTCTAATGACCTCACCCTAATGACATCATCAAATCTCTTTGGAAATACAAATATTCTTATTCTTTTTGGCTTTTCTCATCAATGAGGCAAAATCAGATTTTCAGAAAATATTCTTCCCTAAACATCCTAATACGCAAGAAAAATGCATCGAAAAACATGCAAAACAAAACTGATTAAGGCGCTGCGCCAAACGCAGGAACCTGCGCTAGGCACAAGGCTCTGCGTCTGGCGCAGGGCACGCTTTTGCGCTAGGCGCACAATCATGCGTCTAGCGCATGATTGTGTGCTTGGCACACAATCGATTCTTCCGAAAAAAATCCGGATTTCCCCCTCTTACACATGGGATTTGATTCTTATTCTCACATCTTTTCATGATTCTTGTTCTCTAACTAATGGATAAAGGATGTGATTAATGGATAAAGAATAAATTCTTATTCTTTATCCAATGAATAAAGACTTGACCATCAAGAAAACTGATTAATGCCGGTTTTGGGATAAGACTAAAATCCCGACGCCTAATCGCGACTCGTTTTTTTCGTTTTTCCGAAAGACTTACTTAAAACAATTAACGAAAACTCATCAAATTAATAAAGACGAGCATGATTATACTACGAATTATTTTATTAACACGGTGGTTGTAGCTATTGACTACGACTCACGAAAAATTATATTTCTAAGCCGAAATCGCACGATCAATACGCAAAAATGGAAAATCGTACGACATAATGAAACTCACGCTCCGAGGGGGCACGCTCCACGATGCATGATGATTTTTGTTATTTTTATTTCTTTTCAAAATCTTTATTTATCCGAAAAAGGGGTTCAAAATTTGGTGTCTACAACTTCATTCTCATATTGAGAAAAAGAAAAAATTGCTCTAGAATTTCTAACATGAATTTGGGGTTCACGGAACATATATGGTAATTCATAAGAACTCATGCAAAAATTGGGAAAATTTTGACTTGATGCTTCAAAACTCAAAACATGAGAACCACAAGAATTATGACTATGTTGCCTATCAAAAGAATTGTCCCCCTCATTATAATAATATCACTACATGATACGAAAGAAAAAAAAAACTATTCACAAAAGGAAAAAGAAAAAAAAATGTACAATTTAGTCTCACCAACAATAGAAACTAAATAAAACAAACTATCTCCCTAGCAACGGTGCCAAAATTTGATAGGCGTGTCGAGCACCTAACAAAAATAAATAAACTAACTAATTCTCCTAACAATGTAGTAGGATAAGTCAAGGTCGATCCCACAGAGAGAAAGTTATTCTATGATTAGCCCTTAAATAATGGTAAGACTAAAAGAGGTTAATATCGAAGATGGTCGAATCAACTATACTTATTAATCTATAAATAAAAGAACTCTATAGTTAAGTATCCCCACTAGTATGAATTAGTACAATAATAATAATTCTTTTCCCAAACTAGCCAATTAAATGTTCACAAGGAAAAGTACACCCTATGAAATACCATAAACCTCTCCCGAGTATCTATGGCTTCTCTAATATGCACTCAAGCCTACTCCCATGGAATCATGCAAATTAAAGACATTAAACGCGGCACTCTAACTTCCTAACAATCCATTCTACCTACTCCCGTGGAGAATTTCATATTTGAAATACCCAAATCCGTCAAAACCCAACTCCCGTTGTGATCAAGACAATGGAATATAACAATACTAGTTATCCCTAATCTAGTATTGTAATATGCACAATCAATTAAGCAAGAACAATTAAACAATTAATATGGAAATTTAAAGAAATAATCATGAATTAAATCATACTAGGGTTCAACTTAACCATAGATAAAAGGACTACTCAAGCATGATTGAAATTAATAAAAAAAAACAGAACAATAGTTAAACTTCATAATAGAAAACAAAGAGAAAAGAAGAAGAAAATAAGTACTTGAATTAATGGAAGAAAGGCAGAGTCTTGAAGAACAATGAAGATCTACAAGTTTCTCCCTCTAACTTCTATCTAGAAACCCTAAAAAGTGTATACAATGAACTATATCCCGTCCTTAAACAAATAAAAGAGTATTATACCTTCCTAAAATAATAAAACTGACATAACAAAACGCATTATGAAACAGACCAACATGGACGTGTTAATATTGACACAGACGTGTTGACATGTAACCATATAAACTATTATACGAATATAAGCTTTTGAAGAAATCAGAGTGACACTGACGTGACAAAAGTGACACGGTCATGTTGTCATGTAATCATCAAATTCTTCAGGTCAACTTCAAACAACAATAGCTTTTGATCCAGATCTTTATTTGGCGAATGTAATATATCGTTGGAAAGCTCCTTAAGTCTAGTTTTCAACTCAGTTAAAATCATCTCATTATCATTTTTATGTCAAAAGTTATGAGTAAAATGGTGCAGAGGTGTTATATTTCGCACAAGTACACAAAGTCCTTTGTATCTTCTTCAATTCTAATCCGTTTTGGGCACATGATATATCATTTTGAAGGTCATTCAAGTGCCTTAATCATCATGTCCTTAAAAAGGAGTCCAAAGTTTCTGAGATTATATCAAAAGACCAAACAATCCCCCGTGAAATTACCATCGCTTATAAAAAAGGACCTAAATATGCATAAATGCAATGTAAATGCTCTAATGCTACATGAAAATGCACCCTAATATGCAACTAAATGATTTTAGAATATGCACTTATCACCAAGATTAGGAAGCATGTGCATCAGTTTTAAGAGAATGTTTAAGTCAAAGAAAGGACAATAGATGGCTGAGTTGCAAACGAAGATGAGTGACCAAGATGGTTCAATTAAACCTTGTGAATGTGCATAGAGACTTATGAAATCTCTATCGTTGATTTCAGCTTCCCAATGCTTTGAAAGACGCTTGAATTGAGCAAGATTTTTTGTAGGTAACTTAGAGAGAATATAAGCCTTTAACTCTAATGGAAGACCACTAATTCTATCTTCTTTCATTGTTGTAGTAAAGCATAATCATTTGGGTTATTTTTTATTCAACCTCTATTCTCTATGTTTACACTATATAGAGGCCGAAGTGTATTACCTAGTTGCATTAGGATTAGGAAACGTTAAAAGCTGAATGTAATTTGAGGTTATGATTTTCTCTTCAATTTAAGCTGAATGTAAGTATACTATAAGTTACGGTTTTTAATTTGCTTTATCTATTCTATTTGAAGTATTTTTTTACGGTGGAACTTTATCTTATCTATATTAAACTGACTAATTGCTTCAATTGTTTTGTTGTTCAATTCTTTACTATTTTTTGGAATAGTTTTTTTTCCCTCTCGGAAGTATGCTTGAGTTCTAACCTTTGAATGGTTGCTACTATTGTCTTGCCATCTAGATTTTTGAACTTCTTATTAGGTTATTCTTGCTCCAATTGTTTCTCGTTATATTAATCTCACTAGGTAATACTAGGGGTGGGAATGAGCCGAGCCGAGCCCGAAGAGTGTTAGGCTCGGCTCGAGCTCGAGTTTCAAGAACGAGGCTCGGCTCGAGCTCGAGGCTCGTCGAGCCTCAAAAATGGAGCTCGGCTCGGGCTCGTGTCATGGAATGCGAGGCTCGGCTCGAGCTCGTTTGAGGCTCGGCTCGAGCTCGTTTGAGGCTCGATACTCTGGCTCGTTTGAGGTTCATGCTCGAAAAAATGGATCGAAATCTCACAAATAAAATAAAAAAGTCATACACTAATACATAATTTATAGGCGATACAAATCTCACAAATAAAAAAAATCTCCAACAAGTAAACACAAATTAAAAAAATGTCTCCAATCAAACACAAATAAAAAAAAAGTCTCCAACAAGTCACACATTACAAATTCAAATAAGTTTCACCACCAAAGTTTACAATAATTCAAGTTGATTCAATATTCCATGCCATGAATGTCGATCTTCACAAATGTTGTGGCAAAACAACTTATGGAATAGGAATAACGATCTCTTTTGGCTGATCGTCTTCAATATCCTGTATTAGTGTACAAAACAATTAAAAGTCAGCCCAAAATCAGTCAAAACAACATGTATAAAATCCTTAAAATGCCCAAAACAGTAGCAAACAATAAAAAATTGTTGAACTTACTTTGTTCTTTCTTTTAATCCTAAAAGTCGACCTAGTCCAATCTCCCGTGCAAATTAGCATTTGCACAGTTTCTGGAAGCAACGAAGCTCGATAAGAATCGATAACACGACTCCCTGCACTAAATGTAGCCTCGGATGCAACAGTGGTAATCGGAATAGCCAAGACATCAGCAGCAATTTTCGATAAAATACGATACTTCACAGATTTTTCTTTCCACCATTTCAATATATCAAACTTTCCTTCATCATTGTATTCTTCCTCAAAATACATATCAACTTCCGATTTCTTAGGTTGAGTTTTTTTTCCACTTTTCACAGCTTGTAACACCCTAGACATTCAGGGAAGGCTCCCTTCATTATCATTTGAAGTTCCATAATCACATTCTCCAACTACTTCCGTTGGAGAAGAATACAAGGTCTTATACTCATCATACAACTCGTACAAAGTATCTCTAACCTTAAGGATGTTACCTCTAACAAGTTCCGAAGGAAACATGTGGAGGAAAGTAATGTCAAGTACCTCCATTTTCACACGAGGGTCCAAAATACCACCTATGGCCATGATCAAATTACATTCACCCCAATACTTATCAAATCTTTCTTTCATGTTTTTTACCATGTCTTTCACAAAATCATCAGAAGAATTGGCATATTTATCTAACATCTCATTGATGTAACAAACTTCACTAAGAAACACATTAGAAGTTGGATATTCTGATCCTGAGATGATATTAGTAGTAGTATAAAAGACTTTTAAAATGTCAAGCAACTTTTCAATTTTTATCCAATCCTCAATACTAGGACAACAAACATATTCACCATCCTCCAAAGCAAGTCTAAAGAATACCTCCTTAAACTTGATTGCTGAAGCCAACATATCATATGTGGAATTCCACCGAGTCTTGCATTCAAGAATGAGTTTCCTCTCTTTAAGGTTGAATTGTTGCACAAGTTCAGCAAACTTCCTCATCCTAGCTTCACTTCCATTGAGATAGTCCACCGTATCATGCACATTTTTTATGATGGTTTTGACTTGCTTCAAACCATGTTGCACCATGATATTCAAAATGTGCGCACAACAACGAACGTGAAATAATTTACCACCACACATTAATCTTTTAGAAAGTGAAAATGTATCTTTCATGATTTGAATGCAAGTGTCGTTTGCCGTAGCATTGTCTACGGAAACCGTGAACACCTATTAAAGAAACCAAAAACCAATATATGCTTTAGAAAATCATACTTTCAAAAAAATAGCAAGACACATGAGCAAATAACCAAAAGAGATTAAGTATCAAGACACTTACTTTATTCTCAATTTCCCACTCCTTCAAGCATTTAAATATGCAATTTGCTATATCTTTTCCTTTTCTAGGAGGAGGAATATGCACAAAGCTCAAGACTCGCTTTCGTAGTTTCCATTCCTTATCAACAAAATGCCCCGTGAGTACCATTTACTCAATCCTTTGTGGTTTATTACGCCAAAGACCAGTGGTCAAAGAAATCCTATCCACATCTTTTAAAATTGCCTTCAACTTTTTCTTCTCGGCCTCATAAACTTTGAATGCATCGGCTTTTATAGTGCGACGTGTCACACTAGTCCATTGTGGTATCCCCCTTTTTAGCATCATATTAAACCCTTCCTCTTCAACAACCGAAAAAGGTTTTTCATGCATAAGAATCCATTTGCAATCCCTTCTCTCATACTCAACATATCAAGCTTACCATTACGTAAAGCACTAACAAATCCAGAATCAGGTTTACCAGCATTTAAATTAGAAGGCAAGAATTTTATCATATTTTGTTGTTTCAATGTTATTTTCTTTTGTACACAAGTACGCAAGTGTCGTTGTAAATGACTAGTAGTACCAGATTTTGCAATGCTAAGAGGTTTTTTACAGTGCTTACATTTAGTTTTCTATTTTCCACTTACACGTGCTACTGGCTCCAACTCAGACCACACGCTGGATGTCCGTGGTTTCTTATGTGGATAATCGGGATCTTCAACACCAACCTCCGCATCAGCCTCATCGACTTCATCGGGATTTTCAGATTCAATAAGTTCATCATCTTGCTCTGGTTCATAAGGGTTCTCATCTTCAACATTTACATAAAACTTTTCCACAGTTGGTGTAGAAGAACAGTTAGGAGTTGATGATGGAACATCACTAGATCCACCTATTGAATAGAAAGAACAACTAATAAATATAAATAAGAAGTAATCACTTGGAATACATTGAGCATTTGAGTCATTGATAACAAACTAAATATTAGATTCCAAATACATACACGATACATCCACAAGGCCACAAGGCAACTGAAATAAGTCTTACATTTAAATCTAGCTTTCTGTTTTTTTTGTTTCAAAAGAACAATACACCTATGTAGTAGTGTCATTGTGTCATCATAAACCACAAAGGAATGATTTCTTAATCTCTTTTAGTCAAAGAAATCAATTCCTAAATCACCACAGTCGCATCTTTTTTTGTTTAAACAGAAAAATACAATACACCTTTGCTGCCATAATTTGTCTAAACAACATGTAAATTACTCCATGTAAAATCAAATTTTGGGCTTCATGACACTACTCAATGTAAACGAAACAGTCAAATTACTCCATGTAAAAACAAATTTTGGGCTTCATGGCTGCCGCAGGACTTACCTCGATCACGCATTCATTCATGGCTAAACTACTACAATTACTCCATTAGATTTACAGTACCAAGCACTTGCTACTTCCATTATCTACATACCAACTACACCAATATCAATTCCTAAACTACACCAAATACAAAAATTAAGATTTTAAAAGATTTCATACCTGTTGGTGGGTCGTCGGCCATGGCTGTTCCAACAGGTGCCGAGGTGGTGAGTGAGAGCCCAAGATGCGACGGTGGTGAGTGGTGAGTGAAAGGAAAGAGATGCGACGGTGGTGAATGTGCGACTTGCGAGTGAAAGGTGCGAGTTGAGCAGCGGCCAACTGACGGTGGTGATCGAGAGAGGATGAGATGGGACTTACCGGCGGTGATTTGTTGCGGCAGCAGTGATATGCAGCAGCGGCAGAGACTCGGTTTTGTGAGTTTAGCCTCTTTAGGGTTTTCGTGAGTTTTTCAGGTTTTGGGCAAATGAGTTTTGGTGAGTAATGTTTTTAAGTTTTGTTCAAACTTCAAACTGGAAAGTAGCGCCACTAGTATTTGCTTTTCTTTTCTTTGTTTTTTTGAGGTAATTTTAGAGTATTTATTTTTTGCGTGTATTTTTTCCCTATCTTAATATATAGTATATTTTTAGTGTTTTGCCTTTTTTTTTATTAATGAATAATAATACTATTTTTTATATTTTTCTAATAAAAAAATAACTCGAGCCGTTCGCGAGCTTTTCGAGCCGAGCTTAGCTTAGCTCGTGGCTCGTATCATTAGGTCTCGAGCCGATCCCGAACTCGAGCCGAGCCTTAGCGAGCCGAGCCCTGGCCGAGCTTTCACCGAGCCGGGCTCGAATTGTTCACGGGCAGGCTTGGCTCATTCCCAGCCCTAGGTAATACAAATGCTCGGTTTCACAATTTATTGATGAAAAAAATCTAACTTTTGATTGAATTATTTAAAATTTGGCCACTAACAACCTAAACAAGATCGAATTTTATAATGCAAACATTTATTAAACGATGCCCTACTTTTATTTCTAATAGAGTCATTTATAAAAAGTTTATGCATTTAGGAGAAACTTAAGAAGTGGAAACCAACTCATGTAAAAGGGAATTATAAGAAGGAAACAGTTTTAATGACTTTCAGTTTAGTATATAGTATAGATTATTTAGGAGAATCTTATGGATGTTATTATGGTTTACCAAGTATACTAATATCTTTGATTAAGCACGGTTTTCTATAGTGGCTATACAAGGGAGCTCTATGTTGGTATGAGTCCTTTTGCAATTCTTACGAACCCTTGATGATGGTGTTACTTGTGGATTTTGTTGATAAAGTTTCATAGACCAACAAACGTAGTCTAGTTCAATTATGATTAAGAAAACATTATTTAAGGGGCATTATTTGCTTAAACTTTAAAAAAGATGTGCTAACATACAAAATATATAAGTATAACATCCAATGGTCTAGGCCCAATATAATTGTTTTTGGTGCCGATCAAAGAGGTCCAATAAAAAAATAGTTGTGAAAACGAAAAAAATCTACATTCAAGCACAATGTTATTATGTCCATAATATTGCCCACCTTTTAGGTTGAAAGTAAGATACTAATGGGATGGGCTAAGTGGCCAGAATTATATTGGACTGGTCCAGAGAAAGACAGAAGTTGGTGGATGGGTTGTCCACTCTGTCTCAAAAATCAAACTCAGATAATAAAGGTTCTTTTGGTATTAGTGTCAGTTTTCAATTTTTATTTTTAAATTTTAATATTTTAAGAACTTTATGAGATAGTTTGTATGATGAAATAAAATTAACAATATTTTAATCATCCTATCAATTTGAAAATTTAAAACAAAACAGTAAAAATTATTTTTTTTTCCTTCTAATTTTTCATATTTCTGAATTTAGTTTAGAAAAAACTAAAAATTGAAAATAAAAAAGGGTATCTAGTAGGTAGTACCAGCTTTTACAAAATTGTAAAAAAGAATAAGCTATTGAAAAAGAAAGCACTAAGTCCACATGAACTAGCCTAGTCAAGGCCCAAGACCGCTTGCCCCGTTTGCCTTAGCAGTCAATGCTTGGGTCCATTCTCTAGCCCGTCCTGATCTTGAATCAACCCAAGTCCACTGTTGTCGACCCAAAGGCCATCACTAGTTTGAATGACCTTTGACGTTCCATTTTGTTTACCATTACTATGATTCTATTAATTTAACAACAACAACAACAATAACAACAAAGCATTATTAATCTAAATAGAATGAGATCGGTTGTATGAGCCAAGATTCTATCTTTGAATGACGTCCACATAAATTTTCCACCTCCATTTTCTTCTAGCAAGTGTTATATGCTCCGACAAACCTAATATTTCATACCATTCTTAATGCCTTCTACCCAGTTCTTGTTTGTCTTTCCTAACTTTTCCTAAAATCTCCGTACTTAGGTCATGTTCTTTTGGCCTACAATGAATTGCACTGAACTGAACTAAACTAAAATTCCTAAACTGAACTGAACTGAACTGAAATTTCTGACTAAGCAGGAGTTGAACTGATATGAACTGAACCGAATTGGACTGAATTTAACTGAACTAAAATTAAGTGAAATGAAATTAATTTAAGTTCATTGCAGACCAAAAGAACAAGGCCTTAGTAGTAGGAATGAGTACAAAATGACATATAAAAACGGCCCACTCTTATGGGTATCTCATTGATTTATTGTACAAAATGACCTACAAATATGGTCCACTCTTATGGGTATTTCATTGATTTTATATAATTATACTAGTTTGGTATTTTAATCTGAATGCTTGTGGTAATCAAACACTGAATATGGTACCCAATTTGGCAAGTTGTAATGGAATAAGGTCACGGAATTCTCGAAGTTAAAGGTGGGTCTAAAGGATCAAACTTTTTCTTCAAAGAGTCATTAACTCTCAAGAGTCAAGACAACTACATCATGAATTTCTTCTTTCCTTTTAAAACCATCTAATCAAATTAATGCCGGAAGATATACGTTTTGATTTAGGGATGTGATATTATTTAAACAAAGTTTAATAAGTCCAAACATTATTCCCACATTGAGGTTATGATTATGAACCATGTAAATATGAAACGTACGTTTATGTTATTGTAATAAGAGTAGTTGATTAGTACATCACTACATTGACTTAATTGGACCACCTTTGGTTTGGCTTCAAAAAGGTTAAATAATCAATAAAGAGTGCAATCTTATCTCTTTTTTATTTTCAATTATATTGAGGGTAATGCTATACGCAAATTTCCAAGGATTGTATATAAAGATTAAATACATTTTCTAAAAAGTAGTATAAAATTGGGAATTTATGATAAAAACACGCGTAAATCGGTGTAATCAATGTCTAGATTTTCCAAAACATTCATTTTAAAAGCTTCATATACGTACCTCAAGGGATATATAGCTTTTTCCTTATATTAATAAAACAGGAAATATAAAATAATAATTTTAGAGCTACCAAGAATATTTGTAACCTTATTGACAAAATCTCAAGTTTAACATGGATAAAATTACGATTATGGTTATTATGGTTGTTATGCGTGATTCAAGTTTAATTTCCTTTTTTCCCTTTCGATTGCCACCTTATTTAAAAGAATTTACGGATTCCTCCATGTTCCTAATCTTAATTAGGTCATAACAATTGTAAATCTATGGAAAAAAGTCTTATTCACTTTTCTTAAAATTGAATATAGATCATTAGAAGGAGATTCTCGAAAGTTCATATTAGAGTGTGACTACTTAAGAGTTCTCTAATGGAGTTTATGTAAGGATCCAAACATAATGAAAGTGCTATCAAGTTGTGCAATTGAAGTATAATATGTGAAAAATAATATACAAGAAATAATAGGAATAACCAATAAAAAGAACACATAAGATATTATGAAGAAACCAATACGTGATCCAAGTGATAATATACAGATCACTACGCTAAAAGTTTATTCAAATATGAGATGATGTTGCAAAGGGATTCAAAATCTCTCTACGTACTATAAACTCTTTTTCCGGAGTTATATAGCCTTTGTATATGTTTGAATTCTCTCTCTGAACCTCTTGAGCATAAATGGCTCTTAACATATTTATACTAGGGTAATAGTATAAGTCGAGTAATGCACAAGAAATCCATGAAAGAAGGATTGCTAGCTCCCTTTAGGTGCTTTCCTCGCTCGCCAACCTCCCGTTTTGCATGCCCACACTGCCTCCACGAAGCTCGTCCAAGCCATGCACTCGTCTTTGTAGCACGCCCGAGCCATTCGAGAGTTCGCCTACGCAGCTTGCCCAAACTCATCGTAATATCCAATCTCCAAGGTTGAGCCCTTAATAAACATTAATGGTGGTCAGATTGTTCAGGTTAATTAAAATAGCAAAACTATGGTTTCTTCGATAACCAATCTCCTCGTAATATTCTAAGATACCTTTTTCATTCCAAATACCTTCAACTTATTGTTCGTAGCATATAAGAAGTTTTGATTGTAAATGCATAACGCATGGTTTATTTATCTTGTAAATCAACATACTTGCCAGGTTGCCCCCAATATGATGATTAACATGTGATTAATATTAACAAGAGGTGTCAATAAAATCTACGTAACCCTGAAATCAATTCCAAAACTAGATTCATAGTGCATTCATAGATTTTTATAACCCTAATGACGAACTACTCACTCATGATAATAAATATATAATTAAATTCTTGAATAGCTATCTCACAACTAATAAAAATAAATATGATATCTAAGACTAATCAAAGCTAAATTAAAAGAGTTTGGAAACTAAGAAAAAAAGAAAATGTTATTTATAATGAACCAAAAATCAATACTTTGCTTCAATATAATTTTTAGTGTGAAATAAGGAATAATTAAGGCCAAAGTTTATAATGAGAGAATCTTTACACACACTTGTGTTAAATGGTGTATCCATTAGCATTTGAATAGACCTTATTGAATTTCAAATTAAAACTGTGAAGTTTTAACTTTAAAGTTCAATATTTTAAAATTTTAACATCGGCCTTATAGTTAAATTAAATTAAAACTTTACACATTAATATTTTAAGTTAAAACCTTATGGTTTTAAGATCAAACCTTGTGGTTTTAAGATAAAATCTTTTGCTTTTATCATGGTTTATCTATAAGTATGTGGATAAACCGTCTACTGTTAGTTTCTTGAACTCAGAGAAAATGTTTAGAGAGAATTGAGAAAGAAAGAGATTCTCATTTAGATTGTAAAACTTACTATTACAGAACTAATAGAAAGAAGTGCTATTTATACATAAGTTAATCTGATGATGTGGCAAGTTAGTTACCACATCATACTAGTCTCCAATACCCCCCCTCAAATTGGAAGGTGTAGAAATAGACGTTCCTAATTTGTGAAGCAAAGTATTAAACTGATGAGAAGGCAGAATTTTTTGTAAAAACATCTGCTAGCTGCTGTTGAGTAGGGAGGTAAGTGAGCTGTATAAGACCCTCAAGGACCTTTTCCCTAGTGAAGTGACAATCAATTTCTATGTGTTTTGTGCGCTCATGGAAGACTGGATTGCGTGCTATATGTAGAGCAGACTGGTTGTCACAATGTAAGACAACATGTCTGAGATTGCATACTCCCAATTCTTCAAGTAATCTAACAATCCAAGTCACTTCTGATGCTGCTGCAGCCATTGCTCGATACTCAGCTTCAGAAGATGATTTAGAAACTGTACTCTGCTTCTTGGATTTCCATGTGATGGGAGAGCCTCCAAGTAAGAGAATGTAACCTGTGATGGATTTTCTTGAATCTGGACAAGAGGCCCAGTCAGAATCTGAGAATGCTTGAAGACAAAGCTGATCATTGGCCCTTAGGAGAATGCCTTGCCCAAGTGTGTGAGACACATATCTTAGAGTGTGAGAGAGAGCTGCTAGATGAGTGTGTCTAGGCCATTGCATAAACTGACTGAGACTCTGAACTACATAGGCAAGATCAGGTCTGGTAGTAGTGAGAAAATTCAATTTCCCTATATATGACCTGTATTGTTCGGCATCCTGAAGTAACTCACCATCATCAGCTTGAAGCTTTGTGTTTAGTGGGAGTGGGGTAGAAGCTTTCTTAGTCAAGTCAAAAGGACAATCACTAGTAATTCTCTAGTGAATTTATGTTGGCTAAGGAGGATGCCATCGAAGTGTAACCAACTTCTATTCCCAAGAAGTAGTTTAGTCTCGCCAAGATCCTTTATGCCGAACTCTTGATGCAGGTGGTGCTTAAGAGCTTCAAGTTCTTCAACATTTGTACCAGTAAGAACTATGTCATCAACATAGACTGCTGCTATGCAAATATCTAATCCTTGCTTCTTAATGAACAAGCTGTGATCATGATGAGATTTGAGAAAACCTTGACTATGTAAAGAAGAAGCTAACTTCTCGTGCCCTTTGTCTAGAGGCTTGCTTGAGCCCATAGAGTGATTTCTTCAGTTTACAGACAAGTTTATTAGGATTAGGCATACCTTCAGGAACTTTCATGAATACTTCTTCTTTCAAATCTCCATGTAAGAAAGCATTGTTCACATCAAGTTGGAACAAAGGTCATTTCTTACTAGCCGCCATCGCTATGAGAGTTCTAATCGTACTCATCTTCACCTTCGGACTAAAAGTTTCTTGATAATCAATCCCAAATTTTCGATTAAACCCTTTAGCCACTAATCGTGCTTTGCACCTTTCTAAATCACCATTTGCTTTAAGTTTAACCTTGTAGACCCATTTAGAGCCAATAGGTTTCTTGCCAGGAGGTAGTGGAACCAAATCCCAAGTATGGTTTGATTCTAATGCTTCTATCTCCTTTGTCATAGCATCAACCCAGTGAGGTTGTGTAGCAGCTTCAGTGTAATTGGAGGGTTCTTGTAAAGAACAAGTCTGAGCAACAAAAAGTTTGTGTTGAGAGGGAAAATCATGAAAAGTAACCAGGTTACACCAATGGGATGAAGCAGCTGATAGATAACAGTGATAGTCATTTAAGTAGGAAGGTGGTGTATGAATTCTGGTGGATTGTCTAAGAACAGGGACAGTAGACAAGTCAACAAGAGAAGAAGGAGGATGAATATCCTGTGTAACAGAAGGATGAGAAGAAGATGTAGAAGGTGAGGAAGAAGTTGTAGGAGAAGGATTAAGGGATGATGTGAAAGAAAAATCATGAGAAGGGAATATAGTAGTGGGAGAAGAAACATCAATAGAATCATGAAACATAGGAGAGGAAGAAATTGGCAAATAAATGGCATTTGTGTAGTTAGAAAGAGGAGAATTGAGTTTATGATGTAAATGATAAGGAAAATGTCTTTCATGAAAGACAACATTTTCGTGACAAGAAACCTTGTTAGTGTCAATATCAAGGATTTTGTAACCTTTTTGAGTGTCTGAGTAGCCAAGAAAAACACAGGGTTTGGCTCTCTCATGAAGCTTAGACCTTTTAGTCTTGGATGTAGATACATAACATAGGCACCCAAAGGTTCTTAGGTGTGACAGTGAAGCTGTTTTCCCATAAAGTCTAAAAAATGGAGTGTCATTGTTAAGAGGCTTCAATGGCATCCTATTGATAAGATATGCGGCAGCCTAAGACACAAAAACCCCGGAGTCTATCCGGTACTCGAGACCGAATGTAAAGGGCCCTAGCAGGTCTCAAGAGGTGCTTGTGCTTCCTTTCGACCACCCCATTTTGTTGGGGTGTGTCACTACTGACTTGTTTGACTCGGGAATCCCAGTGTGCGATATAATTGCTTCATTGCCCCTTCACATAACTCACCAAAGATTATTCGATCTCACACACTTGCACGGTGACATTAAATTGTGTTTGAACCATTTGCAAGAAATCTTTCATAATAGAGACGGAATCGCCTTTAGACTTTAAGAAATGAATCCAAGTAAATCTGCTAAAATCATCAACTATTGTCAAAAACTGAGTACAACCAGTAGGAGTATGTACAGAGTGAGGCCCCCAAACATCAATGTGGATCAACTCAAATGGTCTACTAGTAGTTATTGAACTAGTAGGAAAGGCAGGTCTAGTTTTGTTTAGCCTTAGGACAAACTTGACAGATTGTATTATTCAGACAAGATTTAACATCACATGAAAGACCAAGTAAGCTTAGCTTTTTAAAAGGAAGATGCCCCAATCTAAGATGCCAAAGCTTTGCATCTTCAACAAGCATGAAGACAAGCAAGATTACAAACATGATCTTCGTAGAGAAGAGAGCTCGAAATACCCCGATGATCTTGAACATTGTACGACCACCATGCGGTTTACCAAGAGGAGTCGGTTTCCCTTCTTTGTGATGACACAAAACACTTATCATGAGTAAAATGCAACTCACATTTCATGTCCTTGCATAACTTGTGAACTGAGATTAAATTAAATTTAAATTCAGGAACATGCAAGACATTATGAAGCAAAATGTCATCATTGAGTCTGACGGTACCAATGTGCTTAACACACACTTTACTGCCATCAGGGATAGTTATGTAATTATCGGATGCATAGAGAGTTTTATATTCGAGAGAAATATTGTAAGTCAGAGCAAATGTGGTCAGTGGCACCACTATCAAGCAACCACTTTAATTCAGAGCAAGATAAGAAACAAAAATTTATACCTGCCATCATAGCAGTGTGGTTGTTGTTTATCTCTGAATTCTTCTGAGAATTCAACATGTTCATGAGCTGATTATACTGCTCCTTAGAGAGAGATGAGCATGATTCATCAACTTCCATGTCGGTGACTTGATGAGAAGAAAATGCGACTATTTTCTTATCTTTGAAGCCTTTGAAGTTAGCAGGGTAGCCATGAATCTTGAAACACCTGTCAATGCTATGACCAGGCACCTCACAATGAGTACAGTAATACTTTGAACCAGGCTTATCATTCCTACCACCTCCTGAATTTCTGAAGGAACCGGACTTCTTATAGTTGGTCCGCTTCATGTTATTATGCTCGATACTTAAGAGAAGAATCGGCATATCTTCTCTTATTATGTCTCGCAATGAAGGCCATAGAGTCATTTCTTCAAAAGCATTTGTGAAAGAAATCTCTTTATGCTTTTCCTCTTGTGCAAACATTCTATAGACTTCTGTAACTCTTGGAAGTGTTTGCATCATCAACATGTTGCCACGAATTGTAGCAAACTGTTCTGTCAACTTCATCATAAACTGGATTACCATTTTTTCTTGGTGTCTGTCATATAACCTTTTGGTGAGGTGACAGGTGCACTTGTTGCAGGTACAATACGGCAGTGGATGTGCCTCATCAATAGCATCCCAAATAGACTTTATAGCAGTGAAAAATTCAGCAACAGACTGAGTGCCTTGATTAATGTCAGCAAGCTTTTGTTCAAGAGAGTAAAGCTGTGCTAAGGAAGTGAAACCAAATCTCTCCTCAAGATCTAACCAGATTTCCCTAGCAGACCTCTTGAACATGACACTTCCGGCTATACTTTCCTCCAAATTGTACAGTATCCAAGAACAAACTAGATCGTTACACCTACTCCAAGCCTTGAATTCATCAGATGTCTCATCAAGAGGTTGTGTGTGAGTGCCATTAACAAAACCTAGTTTATTTTTGGCTGATAGAGTGAGCAACATAGCTCTCTTCCAACTACTGTATCCTTCTCCATTAAACTTGAAAGAAACTAATTGAGCTGAATTAGCATCGGAAGGATGGATGTAATAAATGCTATTTGGATTTTGGTTAAGAGGTAAAGAAGGAGATTTTTCAATTGTGTCAGGCATGATTCAAGATGATCAGAAGAAGATGAAATGAAACAGTAAAGGAAGATTCACAAAAAAAATGTGAATAAGAAAATTTCAGAGATAAATGAATCAAGAAAAAGGATCCAACGATTAGATTCAGCGACAAATTCAAACAAGCAAGATTTGAAATAGGAATGAAATCAAGAAACTCAAGAAACTCAGAAGTATAGAATTGAGGTGAATCAATTGAAAAAGAAGGTGTAAATTCGCTAAGTCAAGAAACGTAGAATTACAGAATTACGATGAATCAATTGGAAAAGAAGATGCTAATTCAGACAATTTCAAGCAATTTCAGACAATCAGATGCAATTTTCAATCGATTTCAGCAAGAATTTCAATCGAGGTTTAAACAGGAATCAACAGAAAGTAGGAAGGAAATCTAGAACAATCACACCTTGTTTTTGGAGAAATCAAGCGACGAAATGCGAGAAAATCGCGAAATCAGTTGACGAAGTGTGAGAAATTGAATTCGCTAAACTTCAGCTGAGCTTGAACTAAGCTCATCAATGGCGGAATTTTCAGGTTAATAGAGCTGAAGTAAACCAGAATCTATGAAGCAAGCTCTTGATACCATGTTAGTTTCTTGAACTCAGAGAAAATGTTTAGAGAGAATTGAGAAAGAAAGAGATTCTCATTTAGATTGTAAAACTTACTATTACAGAACTAATAGAAAGAAGTGCTATTTATACATAAGTTAATCTGATGATGTGGCAAGTTAGTTACCACATCATACTAGTCTCCAATATCTACCACAAGACTTGCTCGAGAATCATATATAATATATACTTCTTGAATATTAGTAATGAGTGTCAAAAGATAATCCAAAACTAAAACTAAAAGATTTGATGTTCTTTACATGGGCTCCAATAGTGAGGCTCGGCAAACCGCTTCTTAAATTTGACTTTAAACCACTGTGGGCGAGCTATGCTTACTCAAGCAACCTCTTTTAATGTTATAACATACTCCCTCCGTTGACAGTTGATCATATAAGGGAAATGTTGACACTTTGGTAGCCATTGTGAGACGGGAATCTTACAAGCAGTTGAATTGGTACTGGACTTGAGTCTTTGGTGAAATTTGTGGGGAGAATGAACTGCTCTCAGAAGTGGAATGTGGTACACCTATGTGCGAGACATGAAACTCGCACTTTGAGCAATCCCAAGGAGCTACACTCAGTACCTGGATTCTTGGATCTTTTCCATTACATGAGTCACATTTCTTTGTGATTTAATACCCACTTGAACGGGTATCCCTAATCTCTCTTCTAAGTAGGAGAGACACAACCTCATTGTAGTGCTATAATCTCCCAATCTAACAAGTTGGAGAGCCTCGTTCAGATAGAATTTTTACAAGGCAATGATTGTTATGATCATTACAAACGTTAATTGAGAATTAATCTTTGTTAATTCCTCACTCCTCCTTCTAATTCCCAAATCAGAGGGAACAATCCACAAGCAAGCAAACATGTTCATTCCTCTTTCCCACACACTACACTTGTTGTTAAAAGAAATACAACTAGTGGATCTTCCAATGAAATATCCCCTCTTTTCCCTTCTATGAAAAAGGCAATTCTAAGACCAAAGTCAATACTAACCTTGAATGCTCCATCCACTAGTGATTTTTCCGATTAAAGGTGACCAATTTCCCTCTCTTCAATCGACGTGGAATTAGATTTCCCGTATTCAAAAACAACACCCACTATCATTCCATGTAACCCGGAAATTACCCACCTTGTGAGTTCAGTGGACAATCATACCCATACTCAAGAAGAAACAAACCCATACCAAAAATTATGGATTCACAACCCCCTCCAACAATCTCAGACAAGCGATATCCTCGGACAACATATAGATTAAACAAGTAAACTAACAGCATAAACAAATTTAAGCTTAACATTATAGAAAGGAAAAAAAAAACAAAACACTAACAAAAATCAGAGACAATAACTATGAAGAGGTAAAGCACACACCAAACCAGATTTGAAAGGACAAACTAGAGCTCAATACCCGAAGTGTAAAGAACAGCAAACCCGAATCCAAGTCGAAACAATCTGTCAAAAGGCGAGGAGGTGTTGTTGCCCTCTTAACTCTGCTAAAATCTAAGGCGTTTCAAAAGCCCCTTCACGGCCTCGTAGCCCCGGTTAGGGTAGAAGATGACCGGCAAAAAAAGGCACCTAAAGATAGTTGGCTCGCGGGTAACCTATAAAAGCACAGGTGCTCATGCCATTGGCGAGCCACGCTGGGGTGGGTTAGGGTTGCTGAAGTTTTTAGGGGGACTGGCTTTAGAGAGAAAACCTAGAGAAAAAGGTTTAAGGGGTCCTTTTAGTTTATGGTATAAAGTATATAATACGATTTTCAGATCTTTTTGTAGAGATAATTGTACCTATCCATAAGATAGATTCTCCCTTTTAATAGATAATTAAAAAACAACTATTTAACCAAGACAGTAAGTCTTGTGTGCGACGCGCCACATGGTTTACAAACCGTGTGGCACGCACACAATGACTAATTTAGGGGGGTCACTGACTATTTAGGGGAGTTACTGAATATTTAGGGGGTTACTAACTGATTTGGGGTGATTACTAACTTTTTAGGGGTCACTTACTCTTTGGGGTTATTGACTATTTTTTTTGGGGGGAGGGATTATTGAATATTGAGGGGGGATACAGACTGTGATCGGGTTTTGAGAGTACATGAGTAGTGTATGGGTTAGTAAATAGCCTTGCTACACTATTAGTTAATGGTGTGGCTCGTCGCTTATAATTTCATACCCTTGAGGGCATTTTGGTAATTTCAGGCGGACATTGGGCCTATTGTGAACTGGACCCCAACATTAGCCTCACGCTCCATGTCGGAGTTGAGGCTTCCACGGGCTCGGATGTGGAGCGGAATAATTTACGACTTGCACCCCTGACCCTTCCCCCATTGGGATCGAGGTATCGAGATATGGAGGGGTATGGTCGAGCCGAGTGACATGATAGCCGAGTCGAGTAACTCTTGATGGTTGGTTGGTCCTTGCCTTTTTAGGCATAGCTTCTTTCGTCGAGGGGGTGATCATGCTCGAGCCGAGTAACTTACAGGCCGAGTCGAATGACCCTTGATGGACATAGGTTCTTGTCTCCACCTAGAGCTAGCTTCCCTGGTCGAGGGGTGGTTATACTCGAGCCGAGTAGCTTACATGTCGAGTCGAATGACCCTTGATGGACCTTGGTTCTTGTTCCCTCTAGGACTAGCTTCCATGGTCGAGAGGTGGTCATGCTTGAGCCGAGTAGCTTATAGGCCGAGTTGAATGACACTTGATGGACATTGGTCCTTCTCCCCTCTAAGGCTAGCTTCCATGGTCGAGGAGTGGTCATGCTCGAGCCGAGTAACCTCGTCTACAGGGCAAACGAGCCCCTGCCTGTTGTTCGAGCTTGGCTGAAAGGAGGGGTGTTCTCTTCCAGGTGTGAGGTAGGTTCCTTGTGAAGGGCTTTGGTACTTAGAAAACATTGCTAAGTATGAAATGGTCAAGTAACCTTCTCGACCAGGGCTAATGAGCCCCTGTATGTTGCTCGAGCTTGGTTGATGGGAGGGGTGTTCCCTTCCAAGTTCGAGGTAGGTGCCTTGTGAAGGGCTTTGGTACTTAGAAAAAATTTCTAAGCATTAAATGGCCGAATAGCCTCCTCGGTCAAGGATAATGAGCCCATGTATGTCGTTCGAGTTTGGTCAAAATGAGGGGATCCTCATTCCAAGTTCGAGATATATGCCTGATTAAGGGCTTTGGTACTTAGAAAACATTTCTAAGCCTTTGTTGACCGAATAGCCTCCTCGGTCAGGGCTAAAGAGCCCATGTATGTCGTTCGAGTTAGCTCAAAATAAAGGGATCCTCATTCCAAGTTTGAGGTACATGCCTGGTTAAGGGCTTTGATCAAGGTTCTTGTAAATCCTCGTTTGACTTTTTAACTTTGACCATGGGGTTTCTCATTGACTTCTTGACTTAGTCATCAAATGCTGCATCTGAACAGTGCAACTGTTCAAAATACGGTTTATTTTCCAAGTATTGGGCACAAACTTCCAAAAACAGCTTCACTGTTCATGGTAGGTGTTATGAATGTTGCAACAGTCCTTTCATGTACTCATTCTGCATTTTCTTTCTCTACTTTCTCTCTCAAGATTATCCTCTAATCTCAAGTTTCTTCACAGGAGTTTGAGGTGCCTCTCTCTTACCTTTAAGGTACGGTCTCGATTTCCCTTTTCTTTGTCCATTCTATTTAATAAGCTCAAAGTAGGCTTAGTATTCTTTTGTGAAATGAATAAGTTGAATGCTTTGTCCGAGTCGAGCACTCCCTCCGTCTTGCCCCTTCTTTATAAACCGTGAGCCGAGACGTGGTTGAACGGGGTGCCCATAGTATCACCAGTATACTAGCATCCCGACCCCTTAACCGTTCCAGATGCCATTCCTTGTGAAAGCGGGAGTACAGAGGAGGTGTCCGACGGAGGTGAGGAGATTATAGATCATCCGGATCGAGTTAGTGTAGCTTTCCCTCCCTTATCTAGGAGTTACTTAGATGAATATCTTGTAAATGGTGTAGTGTCAGTGATGGAGCCGAGGGATGACGAAGAACCATCCACTTCCGAGTTCGAGGCGGCTCCCGCCCCAGATATCAAATTGGGGATCACCGGGTTTTACTCGAGCGGTTTCTAGAGGAGATACCTTTAGGACACGGCAACCTTTTTCTCTCAACTCCATTCTTTCAAAGACCCATACTTGTTGTACAATCCACAGCTGAAGAGCAAGATAACCGAGCAGCCTCCTGGTTGTATAGGGTTTTATAAGGCAAGTATGGAGCTTAGGCTGAGATTCCCCCTTCATCTGTTCATCAAGGAGTTGTTGTGCTCGTACAACATAGCTCTGTCAGCTAATGCCCAATTCGATGGGTTCAATAATTGCCACCTTGGCAATTTGTGATATGATGAAGGTTCCCTGCACCCTCCGACTGTGGAGGAATATGTTCAAGCTGGTCGAGGTATCTCCAGGTCGATACGGTCCGGGCTGGGTTTCCTTCCAGACCGACAGCACCTGAAGGTGCACTACAGGGTTACCAAGGTACTCCCCTTAAACCAAAGGGGTTTCCGAGGGGAGTTCGCATTAGTGTTCCATGGGGGTGATTGGGGCATCCCCTTGGTTCCTCCTTCGGATCCTCCGGTATTCGGCTTGAATCTCAATGTGGCGCAGATGGACGACGAGGAGGCCTTGGTGGTCATTCACTGCCAGACCGACGAGGTGTGGGTGGATGGAGATAGGAAATTTGTCCCCCACAACTGTCTTCCCTCACCAGTCGATATGAGCAACGAGCATTATTTATCTGCTTGTGGCCTCTCTCCGGCCTATCCCAAGGGTAGGGCCGAGGGCTCTTTATATTTCTTTGTGCTTTTTGTTTTGATGATGTGTTTATCTGCTTAACACTTTGTTTGCCTTTTTCAGTGATCGCCTTCAATCAGCTTGACGATGAGATGCAGGGACGCATTAACAATAAGTCCTTAATGGCAGTTGAGTTCCGTCGGGCCATGAAGGCCGGCGAGGTTAAAGTGTCGACGCCTACCCCAGTAAGTTTCTTCTCTCATAGTTGTTCTCTTTATTTGTCAATACTGTACTTATACTTGGTTTGTGCAGAATCCCAGCCACCCTCCAAAGCCGAAAAAGTTCCAGCAACCCTCTTCTGTTGAGGCCGGGGCGGCTCTTAAGGCCTCGAACAAGACTTCCCAGCCTGGGAGGTCGGGCAGCATGAGGAAGAGTACTTCTTCCGGCTTGGTGCCCAACCAAAGGGGCGATGTGATAGATTGTACAGTCCCTTCTCCTGAGCAGGACATAGACCCTGAGCCTCTGGTTAAGAGATCGAGGAAGGGTAAGGAGGTCGAGGTCGACTCGGTTCAAGTGGTTGAGACCACCACTGCTGCCGTCGAGGGAGAATCACACAACTTTCTGCAGCACGACAAGAGGTCTTTAAGGGAACGCTACCGAAAGGTAGTGTCAGCAGTGGTGGAACCAGCAGACGAGGTTTTGTGCTCCCAATATGGCCCGGCTAAGGAGGCGGGGTCGCTAACTGAAGCTTGGCTTCAGGTACTTCATTTTTGTTACTCTTCTTCCTTGCTTTAAATGAACTTCCTTATCTGATGTATTTTCATTTTTGGCAGATGTCTATTCGGCTAGCCTGTTCATGAAGAACAGGAGGGTTGGGGCCACTGAGGACTTGGCAGCTGCTCGGGAGGAGATATCTCGCCTGACCGAGCAGGTGAATAAGCACAGCCAGGAGACCTTCGAGACCGAAAATCAGCTTAGGCGTCTCGAGCACGAGGTCGATCGTCTGAAAAAAGGCTATTCATGACGATTAGGAGTCCTTCCAGGTTGAGAAGGCTTCCCGGAAAGAGCGGGTCAAAAGGGCTAATAACAGCGCGATTCGACCCAACGCCGCTTTGAGAGTGTCCGAGATGACCTCAAATAGGCCAAGGACGAGCTGCAAAGAGCCAACGATCAGGCCCTCAAGGCTATGCAAAAGCTGAGGGATTCTCAATCCGTAGTCATTCAGGAGTGGAAAGACTCCCAAGAGGGCGAGGACTTCACCAGTGACTGCGGGTTGGAGGCCTCCGAGGTTGCTACTGCCTCGACGCTGAACAAGGTCGAGCAAACCATGGCCGAGTTGGTTCCAGGCTTGGATTTGGGTGCTTTCCAACAGAAGTATAAGGAAATTGATGAAGTTGAGAAGGCCCAGATCCGAGACGAGATGGCTAAGGCTTTTGCTGAGGAGCAGGCCAGTATTGCTGATGAGGAGGCCAAGGCTGCCGAGGGGGCCAAAGCTGCTACTGCCGAGCGGGCCGAGGCTTTGGCAAAGAAGACTGACCAGGCTGAGAAGGTCGAGTCGAGTCCTGAGGCTGAAGAGGCCGAGGGGTCTGATGAGCCTGATCAGTCTGACTCTTCCAGCTCGTCTTCTTCTGAGGGGGCCGATGGTGAGGCTGCTGGTGATGCTGATGCTGGGGAAGTCGATGTGGACATCGAGGCTTAGTTTTTATTCCTATTTTTAGTTCGTACTTCAGTTTTTGTAATGAACCTTCCGCTGCAATGAATTTCTTCTTTTCCATGTGTTTCATGAAGTTCTTTTTGTTTTTAGACGCGATTTTAGACGCAATGCATAATAACGAAAATTTGACAAGTCAATAACAGGCAAAGATCGTAATCGCAAGCAAATCTCGTGTAACATGGATGCAAAAGTTTCAACCAAAAAAGTCCAGTTCTACGTTAGAAACTATAGTCAGTTTTAGGTTAAGGTTAAAAAGGGTCCATGAATAAGAGATTGATCCTACGCTTCGTACCTTTGCTTAAAAAGGCGGCTACGTGTAAGATCCACTCCAGTTCTCAAGTCAGGAACAAGAGAACAACGCCATGATTGGGTAGGTTTGCTTATGACTAAGATCCAACACTATCGCTCAGGATGCTTTCGGAAGGAAAAAGCGCAAACCCCCCGGAGGTGGCCTCATGCATAGAACGCGCTAATGAGGCAAGGAAGATTGTCCTTATGGTGGCTTAAACAATAGCCATGCACATGGAAAACAATATGTTATTCTAAGGCATAAAAAGAGAATGAATGGTATTTTTCAAGTTTCACCTACTCATTTTTAAAAAAAAAATTAAATCCTCGCCAGCGGAGTCGCCAAATTATACGCGTGTTTATATTTCGCCTACGCGGGATGAGCGCGTATTTGACTACCACATTATAAAGGTTTTATTGAAAACGTTTTGAAGACGCCAACAAGTCTTTAAAGGAAAACTCATAAAACTAATTGGATATTGGAAAATCTTGGGAAACCTTAGGGACTTATCCAATGTAGATTTTCCCGTCCTTACTCCATAGATGTCAATGAACCGTAGATTGAGTTCACAAACCACATTCACCCATTGATGGCCTCTACTTAATATCGATTAATGTCAAGTTTTGTGCAAAAGAATAACCAGAAAATATATTCATATACCCTAAAAATAGATTAGTCTAACTTGGTTCATGAAATACAAAAAATGGTTTTTTCACCAGGTACCCCTGTGGTATTTCAAAATTCATGGGGTACCCCTACTTTTAAAAAAATGCACCAGGTACCCTTACTTTGGGGGTGAAATGTACGAAATGCCCTTAATGACTAACGGTGTTAAGTTTCAGTTAGTCATTAACCCTAATTAACCCCCTAACCCCTCTAACCCTAATTAAGCCCTCTAATCAAAACCTAACCCCAAAAACCTAACCTTAACCCCTAACCCCCACCCTAAACCCCTACCCACCCCACCCCCCCCGGCCCACACCCCCCCCCCCCACTCCCACGGCCCTTCCCCACCCCCGCAACCCCAACCCCCCATTCCCGCGGCCTTTCCCCCCCCCTTACCCCAACCCCGCGGCCCCCCCCTCCCCCCACTACCACAACCCTTCCCCCCACTCCTTTACTGACCGCACCCCCACCCTCCCCCTCCCCCGCAGTCCCCCCTTCCCCTCCCCGCACGCTTTGTTTGTGTTGATTTATGGGGAAAATTCGAAAAAATCATGTTGAAATCTGGGGAAAATTCGCAAGAAAACACTTGCTCCGTTCGTTCTTGAGTTCGACGACTTCCGTCGCCATTCTTGTCGAAGGAGAGAGAGTGAAAATTGGGGAAAACCCCACACGCCATTGTTGAATGCGAGGGGGGTGGCGCTTTGATGCGGGGGCGAAGGGGGTGCGGGGTGGGGGGGAGGGGGGGTGGGCTTCTATGGAGGGCGGAAGGGGGAGGGGGAGAGGGAAGGGGGAAGGGGGGAGGGGGAGGGGGGTGGGATGCGTGGGTGGGGGAGGGAGGAGGGGGTGTCATGGGGATGGGGGGAGGTGTTGCGGTGGGTGGGGGGGGGGTCCTGGCTGCGGGGGCTACGTGGTGGGGGATGGGGAGGGGAGGTGGTGGTGGTTGGGTGGTGGTGGGGTTAGGGTTTGAACTTAGGGGGTTAAGGTTAGGTTAGGGTTTGATGTTAGGGGGTTAAGGTTAGGTTAGGGTTTGAAGTTAGGGTTTAGTTAGTTAATTAGGGCTAATTAGGGTTTAATTAGGGTTAGAGGGGTTAATTAACCCTAATGACTAACGGAAACTTGACACCGTTAGTCATTAAGGGCATTTCGTACATTTCACCCCCAAAGTAAGGGTACCTGGTGCATTTTTTTAAAAGCAGGGGTACCCCATGAATTTTGAAAAACCACAGGGGTACCTGGTGAAAAAACCGTACAAAAAAAGACTACTTTTTTAGTGATACGTAATAAAACAATCAATATTACTGGGAACCTAGCAGGTTGTTCAAATTTTCTGATTAATATTAGAACAGTTCTTTAGGTCTTGATTAGCAATAATAATATGTGAGGTGATGAAAGCATAATCAGACAATCATATAACATGCATATGTATGAAAAATAAATAAAAAGAGATTAAAGATTTGAATGTATAAAAGAACAGTTTTTATATTAAAGATCTACATCATGAAAGAAATAGTTAGTAACTTCAACATAAAAATAAGAAATTTATTCAAGGACCCTAAGGAGTATACCTATGCGGCTTTGGTCTAAGAGAATGACAACCTTCTGGGCGAGCAATCGTGAAGCCTGAAAATCAATCGAAATATGTGTGAATCTGTTTGAAAGTCACTAGTGGAAAAAAAACTCAAGGGTTGCGGTCAAAACAGCCCTAAGGGCTGCGTTTTTTGCCCGCAACCCTTGCTGTAGCAGCCATTCGGCAAAAATGAAGGGTTGCGGTTTTTGACCGCATCCCTTCACTACCAAGGGCTGCGGTTTAGTCTCAAAACCGCAACCCTTCCTTGTACAAAGCACTAGTAGAATAAATGCTTATTGTTGCGGTCATTAAGTGGTCTATTGCGGTGGTTTTGGCCGCGTAGCAATAGGTATATAAACTATTGCTGCGGTTTTTTACCGCAACAATAGGCCAATATATTGTTGCGGTTCCTGGCAAAAACCGCAGCAATATGGTTATTTTTAAAAAAAAAAATACAACGTATTGCTGCGGTTCCTGGCTCAAACCGCAACAATACTTTGTATTTTTTAATAAAAAAATAACCATATTGCTGCGGTTTTTGTCAGGAACCGCAGCAATACGTTGTATTTTTTTAATAAAAAATAATCATATTGTTGCGGTTCCTGGCACAAACCGCAGCAATAAGTGTATTTTTTATTAGAAAAATACAACGTATTACTGCGGTTTTTTGCCAGAAACCGCAGCAATATACTAAATTTTTTTAAAAAAATTTTTATGCATGTATATATGTTCCATCCAACCTCCTCATGTAGGAAACAAAATGCAGCAGCTGCAATAATATTTTCTGTATAAATTTCGGCAGAGCTCCGTTTGTCAATTGGATAAACCATATAATTGGGAATTACCCTGTACAATATTATATGCAACATTCATCATCTAATCGTCCTAAACAACCAACATCCATCATCCAAAATTCATCTATCATCCAAAATTCATCCAAGAACCAACATCCATCATCCTCTAACAACCAATTTTCCTCCAACATCCATCATCCAAATTCCAAGTTCAACAAGAAATAAATACGATTCAATCCAACATAGATATCATGTGAATTCAACATATATATATATATATATAAATCCAAGTCAATACGATAATGTTGGTTGGTACAAGTTGCACTAAATTATATTCTTGTAAAGATAGAGAATCAAAGAAAATTAACATTAACTAACCTACGCAATGCAATTATCAATAAAGTATCTTGCCCACTTATTTTTCACCTCATTGATTTGATCTTCCGTATAAGGATCGAGGGTAAAGGAACGAGAAACCTAAAAATAATTCACCAAAGTTTGCCTCAAATAGTTAAATAAAATATGAAATGAATTGTAAGTGAACAAAAACTTACTTCATCGAAATCCTCCGAACCAGAATATAAAGTGAGTACGTCAAAAATGTTGCGCATGACAAAAAAAACGCACTCCTTGCCTCCTTGTTGTTGTGGGAACTTTATCAAAAGTTTTAAGAAAATGAGAAAATTTATCGTATAATGAGAATAACATAGGCTTTTTAATTGAATAAAATAAGTCTATTATACCTCAACACACTTCCAAAGAAGCTTGTCCCGACGAACTTTGTTACCGCTCATCTGAAACCTCCTAAAAGCATTACATAACAGAACATCAAATGATTTACACTTTATTTGCTTTATATTATAATTTAAATTCATTTAAAATATATCAAACCGATCAACTTACGCTATCATAGCCGATTTAATCTTTAACTTCCGCTCCTTGTGTAAGCTAGCGGAATCAAAGACATAAATTATCACGAGCATGGGACATATGACAAGGAGCATCCAATGACGGCTATTGCAAGATTGTATAACAATAATTACTAAAAAAATTCACATGCCATGCAACAATCAATATTTGTAAAACTATTAAGATAGAATATTACTCTTGAAAGGTTGACGGGAAGATGATACTAGCACCAACAAGGACGGATCCAGTCAAAGCACACTGAATGTAAGTCGTTACATTCTCCAATGCATGCACATCCGCGGTACTCTCCGGACACATCCAACAAACACGAACAGCATCCCCAGATCCATCCAAATCAGACTGCGTTGCCCTAAAATAATAGGCAAATGTAAATTTTATGTGCAAAATACAACTATCATACAATCAAATGTAAAAAAAAGCATAACTTTGATTATTGTTACCTCATGTACACTTGGATAATAGAAATATTAAGCATCTCTCCTTTCAAGAACTGAGCAATATCCTCCTTGGTCAGATAAGCGGTGGCATCTTCTGAATAATGGAATAAGGAGCTCGGCAAGGTAACACCAATGGTATCATTGTCTGCGACGGCAAGGGCAAGCGTATATGCTAACTCCCTACAGTCTTCAGTGAGGAATTCCAAGAACGATGCATCATCGACAACTGGACTATAACGAGTAGCCGAACCGGCTGAAAGCTGACGACTAGGACATCCAACAGCCTTCCCCGAAATCCCCTTTTGTTTATTAGGTGTCATTGTAACCTAATATTTATTTTTGAGAACGCGCATAATATTATGTAATTTTTAAATTTAATGCTATTATTTTTACAAAAATGGATAAGATTTGAACAATTACCTCATCACCTAACATTTGCACTAAATATTTTGGCCATTGCACCCACGTACCCAAAGTAGTAGCTGTAGTGTCGATTTGATATGTGGGGACGGGTACAGGCATGGAATTAAAACTCTCCCGTTCCGTTACAGAACGGCCGTTCTGTAACGGATTTTGGATTTGCCGTTCCGCGAAATCCCGTTACGGAACGCCATAATAAAAATCACATACTTCTCACCGTGTTGTCCGTTCCGTAACGCGAACTCGCCCGCGTTAGAACGTTTTTATTCCCGTTACATCCGTTCTTTTCAAACATTGGCCAAAAATATTTGATGATTTAATTATATAGTTGATGAAACATGATATTCTGATAGATTTGGTTATATTATGTTGTAATAATGCTTAATAACTAAAACAATGCAAATAAGGTTAGAACGTATTAATGTGAAGTTTTTAAAAAAATTCACGCCGCGTTGGCCGTGAAACGTTCTATTCCCCCGTTACAAGCCGTTCCCGCGACAACGCGACCGTTCCCGCGAACGCGACCGTGACCGCGTTTTTTTTCCCTGGGTACAGGTAGTGGCAAATGACCTTACTTCTCTACATAACGATGAACATGCACTCGAAGGTGATCATTCATCATTCTAGACCCATAAATTGTAGTGGTCTCATCAAAAGCATAAGAATGTGCATCTGCCACTAGACAAGTCTTTCCACTAGTTGGATCTATCAAATACAATCGACATGGAGTCTCGTCCTAACAATAACATAAAGTTCTAACTATGTAAGATAATTATTTGTATAAAGCACATGTATATACTTCCTCCGTTCTGTTTTAAATGAAACGTTTGCTTTTTTACGCAACCCAACGCACTTCTTTAATCATTAATATCTTTAGTTGTGCACACGTAAAAAATATAAAAAAGTTATAATTTGATAGTATGCATCGAGACGAATCTAACAAGATCCCACTTGACTATGTTTTTCTTTATATAATGGCGATAAATTGGATTCAAAATTGATTAATGAATAGTGTCATTTCACCCAATGTTTCATTTAAAACAGAACAGAGGAAGTATGATAATTATTTGTATAAATCACATGTATATATGATAAATATATGTACCTTCAACCCAGGAGACTGAGTGTCGGAAAATCCAGATGGTGGAGTACGTAGCTGAGTGGGCTGTGAAGCAGATGACCCAATAGATGGTGAAGCAAATGATGCATCTAATGGTGAAGCAGATGATGGAACAAATGGTTGGAATAGTTAGCTGAGTGGGCTGTGAAGCAGATGGAAATGGTGGAATAGGTAGCTGAGTGGGCTGTGAAGCAGATGGTGAAAGCCCCACATTCTGCATATACGTTGCAATGTCATTTCTCCACCTTTTAGACAATTTCTGCATGAATGCTTCCTCTTGTTCCTGACTCGAGCTCCAATAGTTCTTAGGAGGTGAATGGCCAAAAGCCCTCCTATAGCCAACATTGATGCCTCCAAAACCATAACAACGACCCGAATGATCTGGCTTCTCTCCAAGAGCCATATAAAGGGCGTCTTTGTTGCGTACCGGAGTGAACTCACCCTTGGCTTGCTTCTCCTTGTACTCCAACTGCCCAAAAAGCAAGTTACAAATAATAATGTAGTTAATAAAGAAAAAGCATATTCATATGTCAAAGTAAAAGTTATAGTGATATACATACGTATTTGTCAGTTGCAATCTTTGTTTCCTAAACTGGAATAAATCGCTGTTTAGTGACAGGATCTTTCTTATGCATCGCGCACCACTAGTCATCGCCCTGGTTAATATGAGTGGACACCAAGGAGGATGGTGTACTAGATGACGATCCAGAATCAAAACTAGGTGGATAGAAGTTATCCTGCTTCCACAACTCTCTAGCATCCACATAGTTCCTTTGACCTAAATGGTGATGATGTGTGTTCTTTTTTGCACTCGCGAGAACCTTTTCTTGCTTTTTCTGCAAAAAAAACACATTAAGTTAGTAGAATATAATTTAAATTAATAAAATCAAGTTAATTAGATTATAAACTTACTACAACCACATCTGACGTCATAGCCTCTTTGAAGGTAAGTCAATCCTCCATCTTGATGTGCTTGTATACATCTGGCGGAGTATCACCTAACTTCTCATTCTTTGATCTGACTCTGGTCATTGTGATCCAACCAAATACCAATTTGCCCTTAAAATCCCTCCATCTAGAGTTCACAGCAGACAAGTAGTTTTTTTTATATCTTACCTCGTCCGGAAGGTGAAACATATTCTGTTTTCCATCATAGACAAATTGATAAGCACGTTAGGTCATCATTAGTACAATAAATCCCAAAATTGTAAATGATATAATTACAAAAATCATCAGCGTGGTATCTTACCATAGTGTTTGTCCACATCAAATCCAACAGGGCAGGAGAAATGTTTTTCCATTTTCAATTGATGTTAAGCCTACGTATAGAAAGACCGACCCAAATACCATACTTGGCTCGCCACGGACCTAATAGAACAAACAATTAGAAATCCAAACATTAAATTGTAAGCATAATAAATTATAACTATCTTACAATCAATAATTACCTGTTGGTCTCCCCAACTCATCAAATTGTAAGTACATATCTGGTTTGTCGTCGAGCCTCATCGTGGGACCTCTTTTGCTCTTGCTAGGTGCCTTCGTCTTTCCGCTCTACTTCTTTCCCCTCCCCCTCCCTTGTGCACCATAATATGCACTGGTCTGACGACGATCTAAGAATCAAAATAAGGAAACTTAATTAGAGAACGAACAAATAAATTACATATTCAATATTCACAATAATCAAATAAGCGCCAACCTGAGGGGGGTGGCTGACGTGGATCAGATGTCACCTCAATGCCAAGTAAAACATCCCTATCAGCCTCTTGTTCCCATGTTTCCATCCAAGCATCAAACGCATCTGCAGCACGGTCACTATCCTCCCCCTGGTCAGGCTCCTTCTCTGGGATAAATGGTGCATCGGGATCCGATGAGTTATCTCTCGAACCGTCACTAGCCATATCTGTAGCATATATAGAAACAACAAAAAATGAATTAACAAAATTTAAAACAATATATATAAACATGTCTCAACATATAATTGTAACGAAATCTATTAAAAACTCATCAATTTATAATTTAAATTACTCATACATAACCTTTTTTACCTTTAATTTTGGTCAATAGGTTGCTCGATAACCATTATTCCTTCTTGGTGATCCATGCGCATGTAACTATTTTCAGTATTAGGCACATCCATCATATCATCATTTGGGATTGAGAAAGGGGGGGTATCATCAAACTTATCATATTCTTCTTCGTCGTCAACATCACCGACTCCTAAAATTCGCCTTTTACCATTAATAACAATGAACCACTGATGATCTACAGGATCAGATACGTAAAACACTTGTTTTGCTTGTGATGTAAGGATGAAAGGTTCTTCAGTGTCACGTAGACGACTCATCTCGACTAGAGTAAAACCGCAATCATCCGTTCGCAAACCACGCCTATTATCCGCCCACTTGCATTGAAAAAGAGGCACAGCGAAGCCACAATAGTCGAGCTCCCATATTTCCTGAATGATCCCGTAATATGATTGTGTAGCATCAACTGGAGTTTTAATCCTTTGCACTCGCATACTCCCTAGATGATGCAACCATTGAAACCCCACAATTTTGTACCACCTTAGATTTCTTGTCCGGACGTTCAGTGTAAAAGGTATATCCATTGATATCATACCCCTCATATGATTTAAAACTGTGACGTGGATCGTATGCCAACCACTTAATTGTATCAGGTACATGATGGTTGTTTGCAGACAACTCATCAATTACCTTATTGTGGAACCAATTAATGAAATACCTGTTATGCTTATTCATCAACGTCCTCTCCCCTTTTGACGGGTTTTTGTGCCGCAATTCACGCATATGTCTATTTAAGTATGGATGAACTTGTGTAACATGGTGCAACACGAAAAGATGAGCTTTATTCAACTCACTCAATGAAGGCGAAATATTTCGCATTTCGACCCCACCCTTGCCTTCCAACCTACCCTCGTATCTGGACTTTGGAAGACCTATCGTCACAGCCTTACCAAAATGAGAAGCACAATATCCTCCAACCTCTTCGGTAATTGTTCCTTGAATAATACTCGCCTCTGGTCTTGCTGGATTCCTCACTTTCTTTTTCAAGGAACCCATATGTTTTCCAAAAGGGTATGTCCCTCTTAAAAACACAGGGCCACACAGTTTAATCTCCCTGACCAAGTGAAGGACTAAGTGAACCATAATGTCAAAAAAAGAAGGTGGGAAATACATCTCAAATTGACAAAGTGTTATCAACACCTCATTTTGCAAACTATCCAACTTATCAGGGTCAAGTACCTTGTTGCATATGGTATTGAAAAATGAACACAACCTCGTGATGGCAAGCCTCACATGTTTCAAAAGAATCCCGCCTATTTCAATCGGCAAAAACACTTGCATCATCATATGACAGTCATGGGACTTCAACCTAATTAATTTCAAATCAGTCATAGAAACAAGTCTTCTCATGTTAGATGAGTATCCAGTGGGAACCTTAATACCGTATAAACACTCACAGAACAGTCGTTTCTCTTGCCTAGACAATGTATAACAAGCTGAAGGCAAATACGTTGTTGTTCCCTTTCCTTTCTTAGCTTTTTCCTTAACCTTTGGCCATAAGTTTGGCCAAATCTTCAATTTCTCCATATCTCTACGAACCTTCAGACCATCCTTAGTCTTTCCCGGCATATTCAATAGAGTACCGATAATTGCATCACAAATATTTTTTTCAATATGCATTACGTCGAGATAATGTCTAACTGGTAAGTGTTTCCAATAAGGAAGTCTCCAGAATATAGACTCTTTTTTCCAAATGACACCATCGTCTTCAGTAGTTTTAACCCCCTTACCAAATGTTGTTCCCATCCCCTTAACACGATTATAAACTTCTTTTCCGGTCAACGGTCTAGGAGTTGGAGCATTTTCAACTAACCCGTTAAATGGTGCTTTTTTCTTTCGATATGGATGAGAACTATGTAGGAATTGCCTATTAATGATATAGACATGTTTCCCACAATGCGGCAAATGTTTAGCCTCCATACCATTCTCACAAATGGGACATGCTTTTTTTTCCTTTGACCTTATACCCCGACAAATTGCCATAAGCAGGATAATCATTTATAGTACATAATACCATAGCACGAAGCCTGAAATCTTCATTAGAATACGCATCAAATACCATAACACCATCGTCCCACATCTTTTTGATATCTTCGACGATAGGGGCAAGATAGATGTCTATATCATTTTGTAACAGCCCGCCACTCCAAGCTGCTGACTAATCACGCTTAACATACACTAATCACAATCAACACTTAACAAACCTCGAATTTACATTTATTCGCAGCGGAAACATAACCTTACAAATCGATCCTGGATATGTGGGTCAGGGGCCCACAACAGAACAACTTGAAAACCAAATAACAAATTACGAATACTTCCAAACAAGGCATCTAACTATAACCTCAACCCACCATTTCATAACCTAAAGATCTTCTTCTTGCTCAATAAACATATTCCAAGTCCTCGACATCAACCCTGCAAAATCACTAACAATGAACTCTGCCACCACCAGGACAGGTTCCAAGAACAAAATCAGAAAAACTGAGTACACACACTGTCCAACCAGAAATTCATTTTAGTGGCTTAAAACATAGTTGCGCAGTTTATTACTCATCAAGTGGAACAACCCCAAATTCAAAATAATTAAAATCAAATAGTTAGCAATGTTTTTATTACAACACCAGCAACCCTTAATTAGAAAGTCCGATAAAGAGGACACATACATCTACTTATAGATAATAAGTTTCTTTCCATAAGGACAAAGTTCAACAACGGTTGAATACATAAGTTCACCCCTAAAATTCATTTTTGGTGGCTTAAGACCATTCATATACAATTTATGTTAGAATTCAGTATGCTTCACAAGTAATGTGCTTGCTTAAAATTTCAGGATCACTATCCTTGCACAATCGCATTAAAGTAAGAATTTTTATCATGAAGATCACCACTTAGATCATTCAAAACCCTTTGGGTCTATAGCTTTTAATTTATTTGGGTAAAGCGAACACGAATAGAGAGGGACTCCTTACACAAGGAGCCGACTGTCTCTAAACTAATGGAGGTCGTCACCCCACCGTTTAAATATTTATGCTTGCAAGCCTTAACCAGGACATGTCCCAATTTTTAATATATGCTGGACTTCACCCACCCAACAAGGGTTCGGAAAGAGATCACCCATCCTCCAAGGGTTGTTGTTCATACCGTACCTTATTTGGTATCGGCCTTTACCCACTTGTATCCATAATTTACTTACATAAATAGTTTAAATGCACAATTTATCGATACCACTTGGATTCGTAGTTTATTTGCATAAACAGTTTAATGTACAGTTTATCAATACCACACATATTACAAAGAAAAATTCATCCATGGAGAGGAAAAAGAATCAGAACTACTATAGTATCGCTAATCATTGCAAGACTTGAATATTCTTTTGAAATCTTTTGTTTTACGTTAACAATTTCACATATTAGTTAGGTATAAAGATATAAGGAAATAATCAATTCTTTACTGCTAGTAAAAGTCATACAGGCACTTAGTGAGCTCATTTAAACTTTATTAAAGGGTTAGTTAACTTGAACATGTGAAACTTTTGTCAAAATAATTGCAGCAATAACATTGAACTTAAAATGAACATAACTTCCTGCTCGGTACTCCGAATTAGGAATTTCCGAAGCTTAACCTCAAGAACTTTTAGATCATGACTACTCAAAGGAGCAATACCCGCTCTATAACACATATTGAGCAACTCGCTCTACAAATGTTGTTTACTTTCCCCATAAAACAATAACTATATCATAATCCTTATTTTCTCAATAACATGAATTTATATTTTTCAAAACTTATACTATTGTTCTCAATTCGTATCGCGTATTCAATTCGAAAGTGTATCAACGACTAAAACTTCCGATCGTAAATTAATATAAAACAAAACAGAGTTGAAATGTAATTAACATATCCAAAATACTTGAAAATAATATTATTATAACACAAACTCGAATCTCAAAATAATCTTACTTACCTCAAATATTTTTAAATGAAGTAATATACATAAAACGTATTCGAAATCAAGTGACTTTCCGTAGTCGAACCCATAACATAATCAAAATGTAAAATATGTTTCTCAAAGACTTATAAGATAATTAACTATTATCGAGACCCAATTCTATGCTCGTACAATTAACCTGTAATATTTTACTTGTAGACTATAAGGTATCCTCTAACACATTTTGGCAATTTCCTTCATCATAATAGTTTCTCTTTGTACTTGGACTTCCGTCTTTAACTTATA
This sequence comes from Beta corolliflora, assembly GCA_947648045.1. Taxonomy (NCBI): domain Eukaryota; kingdom Viridiplantae; phylum Streptophyta; class Magnoliopsida; order Caryophyllales; family Amaranthaceae; genus Beta; species Beta corolliflora. The sequence goes on from CANSZD010002646.1 coordinate 368,208, forward strand.
ACATCTAAACTATAGCATTCCAAAATTCTCATGTTATGAATTTCCCTGTAAAGGTTTTCTTATCCCCAATGCATGAACTCTCATTTCCATAATATAACCTTATTTCATTATCATAAATCACCTACAATTACTATGGTAAGTCAAAAACATCTCACTCCATGTTTCCATGTTATAATTGAATATTCTATGATGCAATTTTCCATCTGAACTTTAGTATTTCCCAATACTCAAACTCGTTGTCCTGATCCTTCTTAAATTTATAATTCACCACCATATGTCCCATGAATTTGTACTGAAAGCTCATATTAGTCTTAACACCATACGCTTATTATTGTCATTATATAACTTTAATTACTCTCTATTATCTAGATTTATATATTTTTTTCTTTTCCAACTTCCATTTATATAATCTTACTCTTCTAATAGAAGAAATTATGCTCCAAACTCTTATACTTGACCCCTTTGCGGATATGATCTTTTATTACATAAGTATTGTAAATTATCTCTCTCTAATCGATACTCCTCTAAACCACCACCAAGATATGGATCCTTTATTTCACTGATACGACATTCATTTCTCAAATCCTACACATCCTCTGAACTCACAAACCTCTCGCAATAACTCCATTAACTCATAAATCAATATTTGACCTTTGAAATTCACATCCAAATTTACTATTCCCTAACTATCTAATCTACGTCCATCACATAACATCTTCATTTCTTAGTTACAACCTCCCAACAATTACTTTGTCCTTCAATTATGACATCATAGACCTTCATTCTTATATAACCGAGCTCCATAGTATTTCCGGAGATATCTTCGGGTGATACCATTCAACCTTGCTTATACATCATAAGTAAATCTTAGGATAGTTGCCTACTTCAAATAATACCCTCAAAGCGACAATTGTACTTCTTAAACAAAACTTCACAAGTACCCATCTCACACCAAACTCATTCTAACTTAGATTCCAAACTCCATATAACATAATTCATCAATGATATCCTGTAAAGATATAACTTGTTTCACTAGACTTACGTGTTTCCGAACTTAAATCCGAAAATAATGTTCATTAAATTGACCCAAATTCGAGAGACTTTTTCTATGAGAACTTCTTCATAAAAATTTAAGTAGGAGTAAAGATCCTCTTCGTCATTATAAGAACTAGAAAAACCTGATTTATAATTTCACGAATCCATATTTACTCATAACTTAAAATCATAATTTTCAAAGTTCATGATCGTATATATTCAGAATCTCAAACCATAATAAAGAGTCTTTTATACTTTTAGAATTCCATATAGAACTTATATCTCGCAAATATTTTGACAATTGTCTTATACCTGAAATTATAACTCAACATCTTTGCTCAAATTCCTTTATTTCCCTCTGAAACTTTCAAATATAACTATAGTTTAGATCGAAAGCGAGTTCATAATGATATCGAATCGACGTTCCGGCTTAATTCGTAAAACGTAGTACTTGTTGTAAAACCAACTTATATAGTTCGATATACTAAAGATCCTTGCTTTAATTCTCATAGCTACACTTTCATATTAAAAAAAATCAACTTACTAGGCATAAGAAAATCTATTATAAATTCGATGTGGAAAACATGTAGATTTAATAATAACACACATTTATATTCTTGAAGGATTCAACTACCTCCAATCATTTCTCCATAATCAAGATTTCACTCAATAAAACTCATTACATATTTAGCTTTCGTTCATAGCTTAAAACCAGATATGTAGTCAACAACTCTTGCAAACACACAAAAAACACTTTGAATAATTATGTATTTACATAAAAGGCTTATTAAGCTCAACATATGAAATCACATGAAACACGGATATAGGTTCGAATGTGGAAGGACATGTGTGTACATTGAGACGATTCCCAATAATTCGACATTCTAGATCACCAACTATAGCTCGAACTTCAGAAATTATCTCCATATACATACTCCAACAACGACCTCAACACAATAACAATAATTAATAAACTCCTCACTACATGAGAAACTAATCTAAATAACCTTTCTTAATACAACCTACTATAATGATCGAATTAAATCCCATAAGTAGGAATTAATGAAACCAATTCAATAACTCCTAATTTCACTTTGCAATAACTTCAATCAAACCTATTACCAATACTAACAATCACTAATAAATTATATTATCTCACATTAGAATCTATAAACCCAGGCCATAACTAGCTCCAATTACTCCAATAATAATAACAACTACTCTAAATTTAATCTCAAATACTATGGCAAATAACCCCACAAGTACACTTAGTGAAATCTGATTTCCATTTTGCAAATCAAAGACAAGTTTGCATAGCAAAATCAGTTTAGCCTCTTAACTTAAGCAAGATTAGCCACACGTAAATCAACCCAAGCGACTCACTTAACAAATCAGTTTTAGGCTCAACTTTATGCTAATTAACATGGGTTATACTTATACTTAGGGCTTGCATTCTAAGCATGAACTCAGAATTTTAAGAGGAAGACAAAGCGTAGCTTTTACCTCTGCTTTAAGAGCAGGGAAGAATCGAGCATAAGGGGGAGGGCACTGAACTCCGGCAAGGCCGACAAACCATGGCGACGGCGGCAGAAGACTTGTGGTGATGTGGATCTGGCGACCTGAGCAGCGTTTGTCGAGCAACAAGGCTCCGACCAGCAGCATCACGCGAGAAGAGAGAGAAAGATGCGAGCAGGGGACGATAACACCGACAACCACCGACAACAAAACAACAACAACAGCGGCACCAAGGTGGCAGCCGCACGACAGGGGAGGGCGAGCTGAGGTTCGGTGAACTTGAGGTTCCGATGAGAAGGCAGGCGAACAGAGGAGGGAGTTTGAACAGAGAGGAGAGAGAGAGCATTTGGGGTTTCTCACAGGAAGAGAGAGAAAATTGAGGTTTGGGGTTTCACAGATTGTGTTTTCTTTGGGAGTGAGAAATGACCAAAGGGAAAATGGGTAAGGATGGGTTCTGTTTCATTGACCGACAAAAATAACAAAGGGGTGTTTGATGGTTCTAAACAGAAACCGACTTTGATTTTCCTATTTGGCTAAACTCCACTCAACTAATTGAAAAAAAAAACAATAATAATAAAAAAAAAACCCAACATATAAAATAATAATAACTTCATAAAATTAAATAAATAATTATATTACAAACACGACAAATAAAATTCATACTCCACAACTTAAATAAAATAAGGTTTTTCGAAACATAATTAACTTAATAAATAAAATCAGCATTTAATAAACTCTCTTAAAAATAGGGCTATTACACTTTACCACCCTTAAAACAATTTCGTCCTCGAAATTTGAAAACGTAAAACTTTAGATCATTTCAAAACAAACATATCACATAAAACATATTTAACGAAAATCAATCAAATCAACTCTTATTAAACTCCAACACCTTGGAAGATCAATTGCTTCCGCAAAATATAATCACTAATCTTGAATCCAAATTCTCCAAAATCTTAATCAATATAATTCGATCTTTCTATCATAGCCACTCAAAGCTAAACTCCAACAAATTTTTTCACTTTTACAAATTTTCAATCTAAATACTGAACTTTCAATATCTCAATCTCTATTCCTCAATTCTTAACCAACCAATAACCCTAACCAATTTCAAACAATCCCAGATATCTTTCTTAAATCATATGCCATGATATGAAGATCACGACAACTCTAAAACAACCATGCTCTGATACCACCTGTAACAGCCCGCGACTCCAAGCTACTGACTAATCACGCTTAACATACACTAATCACAATCAACACTTAACAAACCTCGAATTTACATTTATTCGCAGCGGAAACATAACCTTACAAATCGATCCTGGATCTGTGGGTCAGGGGCCCACAACAGAACAACTTGAAAACCAAATAACAAATTACGAATACTTCCAAACAAGACATCTAACTATAACCTCAACCCACCATTTCATAACCTAAAGATCTTCTTCTTGCTCAATAAACATATTCCAAGTCCTCGACATCAACCCTGCAAAATCACTAACAATGAACTCTGCCCCCACCAGGACAGGTTCCAAGAACAAAATCAGAAAAAACTGAGTACACACACTGTCCAACCAGAAATTCATTTTAGTGGTTTAAAATATAGTTGCGCAGTTTATTACTCATCAAGTGGAACAACCCCAAATTCAAAATAATTAAAATCAAATAGCAATGTTTTTATTACAACACCAGCAACCCTTAATTAGAAAGTCCGATAAAGAGGACACATACATCTACTTATAGATAATAAGTTTCTTTCCATAAGGACAAAGTTTAACAACGGTTGAATACATAAGTTCACCCCTAAAATTCATTTTTGGTGGCTTAAGACCATTCATATACAATTTATGTTAGAATTCAGTATGCTTCACAAGTAATGTGCTTGCTTAAAATTTTTGGAGGGCGAGCTGAGCTTCGGTGAACTTGAGGCTCCGATGAGAAGGCAGGCGAACAGAGGAGGGAGTTCGAACAGAGAGGAGAGAGAGCGCATTTGGGGTTTCTCACAGGAAGAGAGAGAAAATTGAGGTTTGGGGTTTCACAGATTGTGTTTTCTTTGGGAGTGAGAAATGACCAAAGGGAAAATGGGTAAGGATGGGTTCTGTTTCATTAACCGACAAAAATAACAAAGGGGTGTTTGATGGTTCTAAACAGAAACCGACTTTGATTTTCCTATTTGGCTAAACTTCACTCAACTAATTGGAAAAAAAAACAATAATAATAATAATAAAAAAAACCCAACATATAAAATAATAATTACTTCATAAAATTAAATAAATAATTATATTACAAACACGACAAATAAAATTCATACTCCACAACTTAAATAAAACAAGGTTTTTCGAAACATAATTAACTTAATAAATAAAATCAGCATTTAATAAACGCTCTTAAAAATAGGGCTATTACACATTTCCTGGCTGCTTAGGCCCAGAAATTAAGAGAGACAACATAATATACTTCCGCTTCATGCACAACCACGGAGGAAGATTGTATATCACTAAAAGAACAGGCCAAGTACTATGTTGACTACTCAAAGTACCGTAAGGGTTCATTCCATCCGTACACAATGCAAGTCTCAAGTTCTTAGCTTCCCGACCAAATTCCCTATATCTGGAATCAATAGCCTTCCATTGAGGAGAATCTGCTGGATGCCTAAGCATCCCATCTTTCTTTCTCCGATCAGCATGCCATCTTAGGTTCTTTGCATCTCCTTTGATAGAAAAGAGCCTCCTGAACCTTGGCACAATTGGAAGATACCACAACACTTTCGCAGAAGGACCCGTATTTGCCCGGCCCCGGCTCAACCCCATCCGGCAATTTGTAGCGGGACTTACCACACCTCGGGCATTCATAAAGGTCCGCATACTCATTTCGATACAACAAGCAATCATTCGGACATGCATTAATCCGCTCATATTCTAAACCCAAAGGACACATTAATTTTTTGGCATAGTAGGTGGATTTTGGTAATAAATTACGTACCCTCAGGAAACATATCTTGTAAAGCTTCTAAGAGTTATGTGAAGGCTACGTCAGTCAAATTATGTTTCGCTTTTATATTGAAAAGGGTTGAAACCCCACTCAATTGAGTGTATTTTGTACACCCTGGATGAAGGGGTTTCCCAGCAGCTTCAGACAAACTGTCAAACACTCGTGACCGCTCATTGAAATGGTCACGGGCCCCTTCCAACATCTCACCTAATCGATCATCACCAAACTCTTCAGCCCTAGTGTCACTATTATCTTCGTAGTCATTTTCATCATCATCTACTACATCATCACCTTAAATCCTAACATGATCTTCAATCACAACTTCATTCTCAACCCCAACATTCGACATATCAATCTCTAATGTTTTGCTAGTGCCAACATCAATACTAACCCTATCCTGAGTATATTTTCCCTTCTCACCATGCCATAACCAAATATAATACTCAGCCCTAAATCCACGACGAATAATATGATCTCTTATGGTCCTAATATCAGAAATCGTATTCACATTGTAGCAATCAACATATGGACAATAAATCTCATCATCGCAAGTAAGTTGTTGATGCTCTATAGCACGTTTACAAAACTCATTCACACCTTGTACGAACTCCAACGTATTCCGCTTTTCATACATCCAACTTCGATCCATTTCTAAAAACCCCCACACATACATACATACATACATACATAAAAAATTATTATCAATTAAAAAATTCACATAAATATAACACAACAAGCTAATATTCAATGCATGCTTCCATTGGGTCCTTATCACTCCAACCTAACTCATCCTTAAACGTCCAATCCCACTAGTGAATGCATGTATCATCTTTGATTCTAAGTAAAATTCGGCAGCATTTCCCTTCAGTTCTCCAAGTACACGATGTAGATAATTGCTTATCTTATATGTACTCGGAGAACAAATTAGGGAAATGACTAACCGTATTTCACTTATAATCAAAGAATCAACACACATTCACGTCCTAAGTGAGATGTGACGTTTAAGAACAGTCCCAAAACAGGGACTATTCAAGACTTACTCCTAATGAGTAAGTCTTGAACGGGTATCTAGGCATTATGATGTACATAAAAACAATCGCATTCAAGCGATTCCAAGTCATCACCAAACAACAAATACCAAACCATTCCTTAGATTTCCCTTTCCCTCCGATTGGTGAGTCTATCATTATGAAGGCATTGCAAAACAATCGTATTGTACATACAAACAATCGCATTCAAGCGATTCCAAGTCATCACCAAACAACAAGTACCAAACCATTCCTTAGATTTCCCTTCCCCTTCCATTGGTGAGTCTATCAATATGAAGGCATTGCAAAAATAATCACATTGTACATATCACTTCAAATAAAGAACTTATGCAAAAATAATCCCGTATAACATTTTAGGGCATACAAAAACTTAACCAAAATCATCACAAAATTAGTTTTAAATCCTCAAATCTTATAACTAAACTTATATATACATTATATTGAGCATTTTTAACTACTATTCAAGCCAAATTTTCGATTAAAACACTATTAAATAAGAAAACTGAAAATTAATAAGAAATTATGAAAAACTAACCTCCTATGACAAGGGGAAGGTGGCGCCGGCGGTGAAGAATGGTAGTGACAGCGGCGGGAAGGAGAGGAGAGGGGCGAAAACCCATCGGTGGAGGAGAGGGCCGAAAACCCGTCGGTGGAGAGGAGAGGGGCGAAAACCGCACGAACCCAAACCCATATCTGAAAAAAACGAAACCCTTGTCGCCGGAAACCACCGATTTTGGGCCAGAAAACGAACACTTGTCGCCGAAAACCACCGGTTTTGGGCCGGTTTTGTGTGAGAGAGTCCGAGAGTAGACAGAGAGAGAGAGTGTGAGAGAGTCGAGAGAGAAAGTGTGAGAGAGTGTGAAAGAGAATAGATGCCCGTGTATTTTTTTAGATATGGCGCAGACATATTGCTGCGGTTTCTGGCAAGAACCGCAGCAATATATTACTACCTCCGTCCCAGAATAGTCTGAACACTTTCCTTTTATTTGTCCCAAATTAGTTTGAACACTTCCATTCTTGGCATGGTCCCACCATTAATATATTATTTCTTTTACACATCTTTGGCCCACACTCTACCTTTTATCAATAAAAAGTTACCCAACTTTCTCTCTCCTCTAATAAAAAATACCCCACCAACTCCTATCACATCTACTTTTTAAATAAAATAACATTTGATAACCATACAACTTATCAACTTAAACTACGTGTCCCAACAAGTGTTCAGATCTTTCTAGGATGGAGGGAGTAAATATTATTCTTTTAATATTATTTTAATATATTGTTGCGGTTCTTGCAATAAACCGCAGCAATATGTCTGGTCTTTTTTTTAGATGCCCGTGTTTTTTTTAGATCTAGCGCCAGCAATATTGCTGCGGTTTCTTGCAAGAACCGCAGCAATATATTAAAATATTACTTTTTTAATATTATTTTAATATATTACTGCGGTTCTTGCAAGAAACCGCAACAATATGTTTGGTCAAAAAGTCATCTTTTTTTCAAAAAATTTCCCGTTGAAACCATATTGCTGCGGTTTTTGGCCAAAACCGCAGCAATATCTTTATTTTATATTTGACCTTTTCTTTTTACGTGATATATTGCTGCGTATGGGTAAAACCACAGCAATACCACCGCAGTAATAAGCAATTATTCTACTAGTGAAGGGCTGCAGTTTTTGCTAAAGCCCGCTGCCCTTGTCACCCAGAAAAATAAAATAATTTTTATTTGTTTTTGCATTTTATAGTTCAAAATGTATCCAAAAACAGTTACTGAGTATATATTTTTTTTATTTGAGCATCAACACCAGCGCATATTCTAGAAAAAAAATAAACAACATCCACTACAAGTAAACAAAATTATAAAGAAAAGTACATTACCAGAGTCAATCAAAACGAAACGAAATCAACAAGGTACTACAGAAATGAAATAATAAATTCATGAATCAACAAGAAACCCTAACATCAAATTAATTCCACAAATTAAAATGAAAAAATATAAAATACGAAACAAAAGCCCAGCCCTAGATCTGGATAAATTATCACAAGAAGACGAAGACGAAATTCAGTAACAACCAAATTAGCCAACAAAAAAAAGAAATTTACAGAAATCAGATTACGAAGTTAGTAATTTACAGTGTCATCGATATTAACATGGATCTCGAAGTTAGTGCCCTTAAGAGTTTTGACGAAAATTTTCATCGTGCGATTTCGAAAAAAAACCTTTTCGACGTCGTCGTTGCCACTCGCCGGAGAGATTGGGAAAGAGTTTGAAAAAAGCTGATGCGCGATGAACCCCATATTCCAGCGACAAGGGGAGAGCTGGTGCGTGACGAGAGGAGTGCTGGTGTGCTCGGAGACGATAGAGAAGAGACGAGAGAAGGAGGAGGAGAGGGGTTGTGGTGGGTTGCGCTCGTTGGTGGTGTGAAGAGGACAGAATCTTGATTGTTGATTGCTCGTTGGTGCTCGTTGGTGGTGTAAAGAGGGGTTGCGGTGAGGAGAGAGGAAACCCCTCTTTGTGAGAGAATGAGAGAGAGGAGAGGTTAGCCCTAAATTATCGCGCCTGAGAATGAGAATGAGAGAGAGGGGAGGAAACCCCTCTTTGTACGTGATTCTTTTAAAAGCCAGGCCACCTGATTATTAAAAAAAAAGAAGGGTTGTGGTTAGCCCAAAACCCGCAGCCCTTCATCATTAAGGGCTGCGGTTAGCCCAAAAACCGCAGCCCTTATATATTAAGGGCTGCGTTTTTCAAAAAATGCAGCCCTTGCACCGCAGCCCTTGCGTTTTTTTCCACTAGTGAGTATGTGTTTAAATTATGTTTGAAGGTATGAGTTCTGTGAGAGAATTCGTATTCGAGTGTAAGGTGTACGTAAAAGTGCATTGTCGAAGTGTATACTCGTAAAGAGTAAAGTTTGAAAGTAAACGTCAAGTGTGTTTAGATTCGGAAAACCGTTGCGTATTTATAGGAAAATATTTTTAAAAAAAAGATAGAAGCAGAATGCGCGTCACGCAGGGAGTGTGCTAGGCGCACGTAATTGTGTAACGTACATATCCACGTGTCAGGTGCAGAGTGGTGCGCCTGACGCAGCTCAATCAGTGCACTGCGCGCACGTGGTGCGCCAGGCACACCGCCTGGCGTCAAACATGTTTTGACAACCTTTCTTTTAAACGCGTTTTGAACGATTTTCTTTTATCTCTTAAATCCGAAAATCATTTACGGGATAAAATCTGATTTCCATTGTAAAAATATCTTTGAAAATATTTATTTATTTAAATAAAAACAATTAATTATCATTGAACAATTAATTGTGCTTTTCCAAAGGATTGGGCTTAAAATATTCTTTTATGGGCTCAAAATACAATTAATTATCAGGTTTAATTAATCGGTCTTTTAAAATAATATTTTGGATAATTAAAATAAACTTTTACACTGTAAAAGTAGTTTTGGCTTTTCGGACTGCTCTCTCCTTGGGTCGGACCAATTAAGACCGCGGTATGTTTCATCATTGGATCCTTAAATGGGGAGACACGATTATGTGTCTACAAGTATCATTTGTCTTGTGCTTTTTTTGTGGTGTTGGAATGTTGTTAAAACATTTTTATTATTTTGTCGATGATAAAATAGAGTAATAATAATGAATTGAAGGTGGGGTTAGTTTGTTTGATAATTTAACACCTTAGCTTGAAACAATTTCAAGTGCCCATTCTAACTTTTTAGGTTTCAAGGTTTCAAAAAAATTGGTAATTCAAGCTATGAAATTGTTTCATGAAACTACATCAAAGTTCATAAAACAAGTTCACGTATATCAAGGTGTTAGCTTATTTGGTAATAATCAAAGTTCGTAAAAGTTTCATGTGTATTTGAATGGTTTCATGTGGTTCTATTTGTTTTAGTACACGATTTATGGTTCTTTTCTTGATTATATTGTTTCATCTGACTAGTAGAATGACATGAAATATTTATGGTCCTGTATTATAGGATGAACAAAGACATATATTTATGTGATAAAAACTCAATACTTTCGTTCATCTTTGATTCAAACATACAACTATGTTGCACTTTACAAAAGGTGATTATATTAAAGTACAAACTAATTCTATGATAAGCTTTGCAAAAAAAGTCTCCTAATGCCATTAATAATCCGTCTTTACCATTGGAGTGAAAAACTGTATGTGTCCCTTATGCCCCTATTTCTTCTATTGCGCCTTCATTTGTTGAATTGGACATAGGATTTTTATTCCCCATACAAATGAGCATATGCTGCCCTCACTGATGCAATCTGTGTAAGAATATATAGATGCAAATAGCGGAATTTCAGGAAACAATTTCCTAACATCTATCATAGGATCGCAAACACAATCAAACATATGAATCATTCAATAGGGATTAAAGATCAAACCTTTGTAGCGTGAATTCCCTGTTGTATGCAAGCTTTGAAGATCCGAGAGCCCAAGTGTTGCTCCTCTAATCAGTCCACGAGCACCAGTTGAGCACCAACGTCTGCTAGAACGGAAGAGAAAAGATCCCTTGCTTTTGGTGGTATAGGCGCCGGTTAGATGGAATAGATTTGGGTTTCAATTCTCTCTCTCTTGTGAAAAGAAACTGATTAATGAATTGATCACCGAAACTCTAATATTATATCCTCTATATAATAGAAGAGTCATAGGTTAGTTAGGAGAACTAATTCTCCTCCTATTCCCCTTTAGACCGGCCCAACCCTAATCCTAAATGGATTTGGATTGCTTTGTCCAACTTGTGCTACAATGTGTGACCTCATAGGATTAATATATTTTAGTTATAGGCCCAATCAATATTGTCCTATTAATCATATTTATTCTCTAGCAAGAAAATAAGATTACTAAAATAATTAACTTTATTATCTTCATAATATTATTCCTATTTATATTTAGTAATTGCCAGGATGTCTAAGGACATATTCCTTCAATCTCCCACTTGTCCGAAGACAAGAGCGCAATGTTAAAATTCCTTAAGTCACTTAATGTCAAATTTGATAACACAATGTTATTCTCAAATTTATGTTCCTTGATCGCTGAGTTCGAACTGCTCAAATAAGGATTAACTCTTTAATCCTATTCCGCATGGCCATGAAATTTTCCAGTTCTCGCTCATCAAGAGGCCCAGACACCATTCCTATTTAATAGGAGGACTTATCCACTCTTGTATGACCATAACTCCCACTCAATTCTTAGCCCACCCGATCACTCGCCTTTATAACCTCCTTTTTACGGCCAGGCGTTTAACTTGATGTCAAAGTTAAACTAATTATATTGTGGTTATTAAGACATACTCATGTCTAAGGAATCCACTAAATATAGTACTTTGATTCTACTTTTAGAATCTAATTAGGTCAAGTCTCAATGTATCAACTATACATCCATATAATCAATTAGACATCTATATGTCTCCATAGCCCATGGAACTGCGCTATCAATTAATTATATACTAGTCTTTTAAATAAATCACTTATGTCCAATTTAGTGATTTAGACTAGGGACTTTAAATAAATTGTGATTTCAGTTCACTTTATAGGGTTCCATTATCAAAACGTTTTCGATAATCCTATTTGAAAACACAAATTATTTGGACATTTTATTTAATACTAAACCAAACAATTAAATAAGAAAAAAAAAATTTATTGATAAACATTCAAAGCATAATAAATGTCTTTACAATTGTAAACATGAAGTAAACAACCTAAAGCCATTCTCCCATATGCTTAAGCCCCATAGACCTAGTATGACACTCATGCTTAGGTTGAGCAAGCGGTTTAGTCAGAGGATCTGCTACGTGATCCTCATTATGAACCTTGCTTACTTTCATATCCTCTCTTGTAGTTTTCCAGCTTGAACCTTGCAAGAACCTTATCAATATAAGTCTCTTGACTAAGTCCAATCAGCCTTTTTGACCTATCTCTATAGATCTTAATTCCCAATATGTAATCTACCTCTCCTAGGTCTTTCATAGAGAAACGATTTTTAAGCCATTCTTTGACTGACTCAAGCATGGTCTTATCATTTCCTATGAGAAGTATGTCTCCACATACAAGACCAGAAAATTAATACTACTCCCACTTAACTTCTTGTATACACAAGATTCCTCTTCATTTCTGAGAAAGCCAAATTTCTTGACTGCCTCATCAAATCTGAGGTTCCAACTCCTTGATGCTTGCTTTAGTCCATAAATGGACTTCTAGATCTTCAAAACCTTGAGGTTGTGTCATGTACACATCCTCTTTCAAGAACCCATTCAAGAAAGCGGTTTTGACATCCATCTGCCATATTTCATAGTCATGAAAGGCAGCAATCGCAAGGATTATCCTAATGGACTTCAAGCATGGCTACTGGTGAGAAGGTTTCATCATAGTCAATACCATGAATTTGTTTGAAACCTTTCGCCACCAATCTTGCTTTGAAAACACTAATGTTTCCATCCTTGTCTGTTTTCAACTTGAAAATCCATTTGCATCCAATGGGTTCTACCCCATCAGGCAAATCAACCAAGTCACATACTTGATTTTCAGACATGGAATCCATTTCAGATTTCATGGCCTCAAGCCATCTTTCGGAGTCTTGACTATCCAAAGCATCTTTGTAGCTAGTAGGTTCTTCGATTCTAAAATCGTTATTTCGTAATCTTTCGGTCAAAAGGAAATCAATATATCTCTTTGACGAAATGATGGTCCTACTAGTTCTACGTTGGGGAACAACGAAGAAGTTTCTACCTCACTAGGTTGAGTGACTTCGTATGGAGTATCTCCCAGTGGGACGGTAGGAGGTACGTGAATTGAATGCACCACCTCCCGAGCATTTTCATGCTTGGGCCGCCTCCGATGAGGTGTTAACCTCATCCATTTGTTGCTCATCTCGAACTTCTTCGAGATATACATTTCTCCCACTTGTTTTTCTGGAAATAAACTCTTTTTTCCAGAAAGACACCATTACGAGCAACAAACACTTTGTTTTAGCTTTGGTTGTAGAAATAGTATCCCTTAGTCTCTTTTGGGTAACCCACAAAAAGACATTTATCGGATTTGGGTGAAAGCTTATCAGAAAATAAACGTTTTACATAAGCTTCACAACCCCATATCCTTAGAAAAGACAATTTTGGAACGTTTCCGTCCACATTTCATAGGGTGTCTTTTCCATTACTTTGGATGGTGCTCGTTAAGTGTGAATGCTGCATTGTTTCAAGCGCAAATCCCCGTAATGAAATAGGAAGATCAAGAAGACTCATCATGGATCGAACCATATCAAGTAGAGTTCGATTCCTTCTTTCGAAACGCCATTTAAGCCGTGGTGTTCTGGCGGAGTCCATTGTGAAAGTATTCCACAATCCTTCAAATGATCACCAAATTCTTGAGATAAATATTCACCACCACGATCGGATCGTAATGCCTTAATTTTCTTCCCAAGTTGGTTTTGTACTTCATTCTGGAATTCCTTAAATTTTTCAAAGGATTCCGACTTATGCCGCATGAGGTAAACATATCCAAATCTGCTCACATCATCGGTAAAAGTAATGAAGTAACTGTACCCTCCCCTAGCCAACGTATCCATAGGTCCACAAACATCCGTTATGTATGAGGGCTAAAAGGTCATTGGCCCTTTCACTTGAACCTGTGAAAGGAGACTTTGTCATTTTCCCCATCAAGCAAAACTCACAAGTATCAAATGATTCGAAATCAAATGATTTGAGAATTCCATCTTTATGAAGTTTCTCAATGCGCTTTGAGCTTATGTGGCCTTATCGACAATGCCATAGGTATGTAGGGTTTGAATCATTTGCTTTATGTTTCTTGTTGTCTATGTTATAGATGTGGGTTTCTAAGTCTAGCACATATAAACCATTTGATAACTTAGCGGAGACATAGAACATATCATTCAAATACGCAGAACAATAATTGTTCTTTATTGTAAATGAATAACCTTCGGAATCCAATACAGGAATCGAAATAATGTTCTTTGTGATAGGAGGAACATAATAATAATTATTAAGTTCTAAAACTAATCCTGAAGGTAAAAGTAGACTATATACTCCCACTGCCAATGTAGCACCTCGTGTGATGGAGGACCATCCACTCCTACTCTTGCCATTGTTAGAGACACGAAGCTCATTAATATGGTGGCTGCCACCATTGACGAGGTCCTTGGTAATTCATTGACTAATGTTCCTAGTGATCGAGTTGTTGTTAACTTGGTTGCGTAAGTTCATGTGTCAAATATTTCATTTCATTGCTTTCTAGCTTAATTGTATTTCAATTCATAGATTGAGTCCAGTTGTCGAGTTGATTGATGTTGATTTACTTGAGTTGTATTTATTTCCCTAAAGCTAAGAGTCATAGTGTTGTTATGATTCTAAGTGTTAGAGTCCTAATAAGGGTATGTCTCTTAGGCGTGCATTGAGTTGTAAGAGTCCTAGATTGTGTAGGAGTCTTGTTGGACGGTTGATTAGAGTTTGTTAGAGGTGTGCTTGGCAAGGGGATATTCCCTTTGACTATGCCGAGTTGTTAGCTACAATGAAGGAGCTAATCCCTCAAGATGTGCGTGATTGATCTCCTTTCAAAATGCCGTTGCAAGTTGAACAGCAAGGAGTGCAAGGAGGAAGTGGTTCCACATTATAAGGGCATATGCGCCTCATGCTCTTGGACAAGCTCCCACCACTACAGCCATGACTCTACTTGTCCTAAGCTCAACCGAACAAGATGGCGAACATGCTTCACCCATCATTTCCATGATCTCATTGTCAAGGCTCCATGATCGTCGTCCACTACTCCATGATCTACTTAGTGCTTTAATTATTTGATTTATGTAATTATTTTTATTTTAGAAAATCTGGTTGTACTTCGTGTATTTAAGGACGAATTGAATGAATGAAAAGTATCGAAGTTTATAACCAACACATTGTGTGAAATTGAATTGAGTTAACTTTAAATTCTTGGATTGGAATTTGAGTAACTTGTCCTTTGCTTAATTAGTTTTGGCAAGCTAATTTGTGATCTTAGGAAGGTCTATTCATTTAGAGTGGTGTTTCTGTATCTCTAAGTGTTAGATTCATGCCCAACCTTTGGTGTTCATCCACGCTTGGTTGATTCATCAATTCGTTGTTTCATATGTGTTCCAACTTGATAGTTCGAACATATATCATCTTGGTATCAGAGCTGAGATTATATCCTACCTATTTCACCCACCATTAATCCATAAACACAACCTAAACACCATCCCCAATCAACCCCACAAAAAACCGTAACCTTAAAATTCAACCAAAATCCTTTCTACTCTTCGAAATCAAGCCATGGAAGAAGGTGATCAACCTCCTAGTGGTTGGCGTGAAACCATGAGACTTTTGGAAGAAGAGAGACGTGAGAGCAATGCTAGAATGGCATTACTCCAAGACCAAGTGAGACAACTTTCACTTAGACTCACTAGGCAACGAGGAGATGAAGATTCGGATGGTGAGGCAAGTGACATCACTTTGCAACCTAGAAGGAACAACTCTCGTCCTTCTAATGACATTAAGGTCGACATTCCCGACTATGATGGAAGATTAGATGCTGATGAATTTGTGGAATGGATGAGGACCGTCGAAAGAGTCTTTGATTACAAGCAAGTACCCGAAGACAAGAGGGTAAAGCTTGTTGCTCTCAAATTGAGGAAATATGCTTCAACTTGGTGGGCTAGCATTTGTGCTAAGAGAGAACGAGAGGGCAAGGACAAGGTGAAAACTTGGCTTAAAATGAAGAAGTTGTTGAAGAAGAAGTTTCTTCCTACTTATCATGTGCAAGAGAACTTTGCACGTTTCCATCATCTTCAACAAGGTTCTAAATCAGTTGAGGAGTATGCTAGGGAGTTCGAAGCATACCTCATGAAGTGTGAAGTACAAGAAGATGAGCCCCAAACATTGGTGAGATTTCTTGGTGGATTAGACCCTAAGATAGCTAATGTGGTAGAGTTGCACCATTACTCTACCTTAGAGGAACTCATACTCCTCGCACACAAGGTAGACAAGCAGCAAAAATCTAAAGGGAAATCGGAGGCCTCACGCCCCTTTTCCAAACTTCCTACCTATTCTAAACCAATTCCCACTCCTTCTAAGCCAAATCAAACAACTAAGCCTCCCTTTTTCAAACCTCAATCCACAAACACTACGACTCCCTCGACCAAAATTGGAAGGAGGTGTTTTAGATGTCAAGGTTTAGGTCATATAGCCTCGGATTGTCCAAATCAAAGGGTTATAAGCCTTATGGAGTACGAAGCCTATGAAGGAGATTATGAAGAAGAGGAAGAGGATGAATTGATGGACGAGAAAGAAGGAGAATTGCTCGGGCCAGATGAAGGAGAATGCCTTGTAGTAAGAAGAGCTTTGAGTGGAGTCATGGACAAAGATGGCATGCAACAAAGAGAATCCATTTTCCATACTCGTTGCACTATTGGAGGTAAGATTTGTACTTTAATCATAGATGGAGGCAGTTGTACAAATGTAGCTGCCCAAACTATGGTTGACAAACTAAAGCTAACCACAACACCTCACCCTAGACCCTATGTCATTCAATGGCTAAATCAAGGGAAGGGAATACAAGTCACCATGCGTGTCTTGATTAGCTTTAGTATTGGCAACACATATAACGAGGAACTTTGGTGTGATGTAATTCCTATGGATGCATGTCATGTGCTCCTTGGGAGACCTTGGTTGTATGATAGAAGAGTTATTCATGATGGATACAAAAACACTTACTCTTTCACTCAAAACCACAAACGAATCACTCTCACTCCCATACCCTCCATTCAAAACGCCAAACCTCACTCCACAAAAGAAAAATACCACTCTCTTACCACCTTACTCCAAGCATCCCATCATGAGTACGAGTCCATTCGAGAGCTCCTTCTTAATGAGCCTCCTGATTCAAGCAAAGATAAGCCACCCCATGATCATCCCCTTCTCAACCCCCTTCTTGAAAACTACCAAGATGTCTTTCCACAAAACATACCCCACGGCCTACCCCCCAAAAGAGAAATCCAACACAAAATTGACCTCATTCCTGGAGCCATGTTACCTAACAAACCAGCCTATAGAACCAATCCTAAGGAAACCGAGGAGATTAGGAGACAAGTGGAGGAACTTCTAGCCAAGGGCATGATAAGGGAATCCCTTAGCCCATGTGCCGTCCCCACATTGTTGGTTCCAAAGAAGAATGGTGAATGGAGGATGTGTGTGGATAGTAGGGCCATTAACAAGATTACCATCAAATACCGTTTTCCCATCCCTAGGTTAAACGATTTGTTGGATGATCTAAATGGTTCCAAGGTGTTTTCCAAAATTGACTTGCGTAGTGGCTATCACCAAATACGCATATGTGAAGGAGATGAATGGAAGACAGCTTTCAAAACAAAGGAGGGCTTGTATGAATGGCTTGTAATGCCATTTGGATTGTCAAATGCACCAAGCACCTTCATGCGCTTGATGAATCAAACTTTGAAACCTTTTCTCGGCAAATTTGTGGTGGTATACTTTGATGACATCCTCATTTACAGTGTTTGTGAGAAAGACCACATTGGTCACTTACACCAAGTCTTTGAAGTTCTAAGAAAGGAACGATTATATGGCAACCTCGAAAAATGTCAATTCTTTTCGAGCCAAGTGGCGTTCTTGGGGTTTATTGTCTCAAGTGAAGGAATTAAGGCTGATGAAAAGAAGGTTGAAGCAATTAGAGATTGGCCTATTCCTACTTCTATTCATGATGTTCGAAGCTTTCATGGATTGGCCTCTTTCTATCGAAGGTTTGTGCGCAATTTTAGTTCAATTATGACTCCTATAACTGAACTAACTAAGCATAAGAAGTTTGAATGGAATTTACAAGCTCAAGTTGCCTTTGATGAGATCAAACGACAACTCACAACTGCTCCCATCTTGGCCCTCCCTAATTTCCAAGAAGTGTTCGAAGTGGAGTGTGATGCTTCGGGTGTAGGTATTGGAGGGGTCCTTTCTCAAAATGGACGGCCAATAGCTTACTATAGTGAGAAGCTCAATGATGCAAAGAGGAAATACTCGACTTATGATAAAGAGTTCTTTGCTTTGGTGCGTGCCTTAGACCATTGGAGACACTACTTAATTGCTAAGGAATTCATTCTTCACTCGGATCATGAAGCTCTTAAGTACATTCAAAGTCAGCAAAGTTGCAACCTCGCCATGCCAAGTGGGTGGAGTTTCTTCAAACCTTCCACTTTACAATCAAGCACAAGGCCTGAAAAATGAATAAAGGTGCGGATGCTCTCTCAAGAAGGTACTTACTTCTTTCTACTTTAAGTCCTAAAATTGCTTGGATTAGAAGTACTTAAAGAATGTTATAAGAATGATCGAGATTTCGGAGAACTTTTTGAAAGATGTCATAACCATGCTATCAAGGAATACTATTTGCTGCAAGGTTTTCTTTTCAAAGGAAATCAATTATGTATTCCTCGTTCTAGCGTGAGAGAATCTCTCATTAAAGAGATTCATGAAGGTGGATTAGCCGGTCATTTTGGCATAGAGAAGACACTAGCCTTGGTTAGTGAGTATTTTTATTGGCCACGCATGGCTAGAGATGTCGAGTTCATTGTCAAAAGGTGTAGTGTGTGTCAAAAGGCTAAAGGTCGTTTGCTTCCTCAAGGCCTTTATCTCGCCATTACGGTTCCTCAAGCTCCTTGGGAGGATGTAAGCTTGGATTTCATCACCTGGATTACCTAGGACTCAACGACAAAAGGATTCAATCATGGTGGTTGTTGATAGATTTTCCAAAATGGCACACTTTGTGGCATGTCATACAACCTATGATGCGGTTCTCATTGCTAATCTCTACTTCAAGGAGATTGTTCGCCTTCATGGAGTGCCTAAGTCTATGGTAAGTGATCGTGACTCGAAGTTCTTGAGCCATTTTTGGCTTACACTATGGAAGAAGATGGGTACTAAGCTGAAATTTAGTACTTCAAGCCATCCTCAAACCGATGGTCAAACCGAGGTCACTAATAGGACTTTGGGGACTCTTCTTCGTGCCTTAGCCACAAGGAGTCCTAAACAATGGGAAGATATGCTCCCTCACGCTGAATTTGCTTACAACAGGGTTCCTAGCAAGACCACAAGCCTAAGTCCATTCAATGTCGTCTATGGTCAAAATCCGAGCACTCCTATGGACTTAGCACCTTTTCCTACTCCACAAAAGTATAGCCATGAGGCTGATGTACGTGTTAAAGAGATCAAGCAACTCCATGCTTATGTACGTGAGCAGATTCTTAAAGCTAATGAGAAGGTGAAGGCACGAGTTGATAAGAAGAGACGGGATGTTCAATTCCAACCGGGTGACCTTGTGTGGATCCACCTAAGGAAGGAACGTTTTCCCTCCAAAAGGAAATCTAAATTGCATCCTAGAGTTGATGGTCCATTTTCTATCATTAGCAAGGTGAATGACAATGCATATCAAGTTAAGCTTCCAGGGGATTATGGCGTTTCTAGTACGTTCAATGTGGCGGATCTAAGTCTTTACCATGGTGATGATGACGAGCTTCCTAGCTTGAGTACAAGCTCTTCCAAAGAAGGGGAGGATGATGGAGGACCATCCACTCCTACTCTTGCCATTGTTAGAGACACGAAGCTCATTAATATGGTGGCTGCCACCATTGACGAGGTCCTTGGTAATTCATTGACTAATGTTCCTAGTGATCGAGTTGTTGTTAACTTGGTTGCGTAAGTTCATGTGTCAAATATTTCATTTCATTGCAATCTAGCTTAATTGTATTTCAATTCATAGATTGAGTCCAGTTGTCGAGTTGATTGATGTTGATTTACTTGAGTTGTATTTATTTCCCTAAAGCTAAGAGTCATAGTGTTGTTATGATTCTAAGTGTTAGAGTCCTAATAAGGGTATGTCTCTTAGGCGTGCATTGAGTTGTAAGAGTCCTAGATTGTGTAGGAGTCTTGTTGGACGGTTGATTAGAGTTTGTTAGAGGTGTGCTTGGCAAGGGGATATTCCCTTTGACTATGCCGAGTTGTTAGCTACAATGAAGGAGCTAATCCCTCAAGATGTGCGTGATTGATCTCCTTTCAAAATGCCGTTGCAAGTTGAACAGCAAGGAGTGCAAGGAGGAAGTGGTTCCACATTATAAGGGCATATGCGCCTCATGCTCTTGGACAAGCTCCCACCACTACAGCCATGACTCTACTTGTCCTAAGCTCAACCGAACAAGATGGCGAACATGCTTCACCCATCATTTCCATGATCTCATTGTCAAGGCTCCATGATCGTCGTCCACTACTCCATGATCTACTTAGTGCTTTAATTATTTGATTTATGTAATTATTTTTATTTTAGAAAATCTGGTTGTACTTCGTGTATTTAAGGACGAATTGAATGAATGAAAAGTATCGAAGTTTATAACCAACACATTGTGTGAAATTGAATCGAGTTAACTTTAAATTCTTGGATTGGAATTTGAGTAACTTGTCCTTTGCTTAATTAGTTTTGGCAAGCTAATTTGTGATCTTAGGAAGGTCTATTCATTTAGAGTGGTGTTTCGTATCTCTAAGTGTTAGATTCAT